>NDFZ01005396.1:221596-302771 GCA_002192655.3 Mamestra configurata | reverse complement strand
TTTTTTTTATTTAATATGGGTTTGCTCTTGACTCTAGTCTAGGTCATAGATGACAGAGACAAAGTCGACGATGGAGCGAGCTTACCCAGAAGAAGCCTGTTCACTCGTTTTGAGAAGAAATGAATGAAATGAAACTAAAAGTCCAGTCAATCCCAATTTTGATTATGGCTATGCAAACCGAAACTTGTGCCCGGCGCGCATGCGCGGTCACAAATATTATATGGCATCTCTAGTCGCTGCCATGGGTTCCATGTTCTGTGGGATCAGCAGTTCTCGATAACACGACACACAAACATTCAGAAAGACCCGTACTATTACGTTTGAGTGATCAGTTTAACAGTAAAAACCGGTTAATATTAATTTGTTTGATAGTAAAGTGTAAATCCGCTTAAAAGCGTGATATTGACGTTTGTTTGAATATGATTTGTGTCCAAACTTATCTTTGAATAAACTCTTAACTTTAATGAGAAAATATCGGACCGTCACAAGTCAAACGCAAGTGAAGTGATGGCAATGGCTGTTGAAACTCATTTAACCTGCCGGTCGATTCTGTAAACATGTCGAAGTGAAGGCTTGGGTGAATTGATCACGAGGTGATCTATCAAACCATATAATCAAGATATCACGTGATCACGAAGTGAGCTGTCATTCTATCTTAATTATTTGGATTGACAGCTCACCTTGTAATCAGTTCACCCAAGCCTTCACCTCGACATTTTTACAGAATCGACCGGCTTTCATATCTACTTAGATAACGCACGTTTGAAAATCTGTCACAATGATTTTGTATCAACTTTCGTTCGAAAAACTCTAGTGAGTTCTAAGGTAGGTAATCATCAACTATACATTCATCAATTAATCCATTTCTATTGCAGGTACAAATTTTCAGGAGAGGAGCTCGTGGCTAAATAATAAGAGCCGCACGGGTCTTCAAGGTTAAGCAACACTTGCCGAGGTTGGTCTGTGGATGGGTGACCATCTTAACATCCTGAGACTCCTCCGTGCCTCGGAAAGCACGTTAAGCCGTTGGTCCCGGCTGTCATTTGTAGATCTTTGGCAGTCGTTACGGATAGTCAGAAGCCAGAAAATCTGACACCAGTCTTACCAAGCAGTACCGTGTTACCCAGTTAATGGGTTGTGGACGTCTGGTAGGTGGCCGCACCACGTAAAATACTGCTATTCAGTTGAATCCAGTTTGATTGGAAGCCGACCCCAATATGATTGGGAAGGCAGATGACATCGCCGGTACAGATTTAAAATAATAATAAGTATGGCAGCTTTCTTTTCATGGAAAAAGAATCCCTAAATGTAAGGAATTTAAACGTTTACCTATGAATATGCTCTTACATACAACTAAATTACCTCGAAAATATCGTTTCTGCTTGCAATAAACTTGTACAAACTGCTCACTAGGGTATACACCATTGAACGCTACCAAAATACTTGTCACACTGTTAACCCGCTGATTTACTGAACTATTTTAGTCGAAAAACAAAACAATTTCGAATAGTGTTGATTCGGACGCAAATAGCGCTGGGCAAAGGGGATTTATTTCGAGTTCACAAGCCGTGGCAAAAACGTGAATGGGCGTGGAAGTTTACGTAAGTGTTTAGTATCGATTTTGACGAAGTAAGTAGGTATTTTTGACTACTGGTAAGCTTGCGTTTGACCACTATCTCACCTGATGGTAAGCGATGATGTCGACGATGGAGCATGCGTGCCTAGGATTAGGTAAAATATTCACTGACTCCCAGGTTATAGCTATGAGAAAAGTTTAGAAACACAGACTCCAGTAGGGAACGCCACTCCTCTTGGGCTATTCTCTAAGCCCGAAGTCCGTAGTTTCGGGCTTAGTTGCGGGCGTATTCTACTTCGTATCACCTAACCTCTAAAGGGACTTCGGAGAGAGTAGCTCCCCTCATTAAGAGA
Organism: Mamestra configurata; assembly: GCA_002192655.3. Lineage (NCBI taxonomy): Eukaryota > Metazoa > Arthropoda > Insecta > Lepidoptera > Noctuidae > Mamestra > Mamestra configurata. Next base: position 300,842 of record NDFZ01005396.1, on the reverse strand, counting down.
TATATCGACGTTTTAGTGGCCATCCATTTTATATCAAGCCCTTTAGCAACTGTAGCACAAACCTCAATGGTATCATTGATAACAATAACATGTCCTTTGAAGTGTCAATTGACATAGACTGCCAAGAGCTGCTCAATACGTCCGTCCAATTGTGGCATCTATTCAACATCTTGGGAATCACAAGAACACTTCCCAAACCAACCATATTTTAATAGTCGTAAAGTTTGAATTCCTTCACTGAAACTGTAAAAGCAATTTGGAGATACCATCACTGCAACTTTAAGTTTGCAGTTCCAGAATTCTATGCCATTTCTTAGTTGGATGTAGTAGAGTTGGAAATGGTTTGGCTAGCCGATATTTGAATGCATTAAAAGGTTGTCGGTTTGAGCACCTTATTGTCAGAATTTCTAAAAGACCGTTCCAGCGAGAACTTGGTATTGAAAACGATATTTTTAATCTTTAATATTTCCTTGCGGGAGTTTGTTCGAGTAACGTTGAAAAGGAACCGTTGGACGATTAGGAATTCAGAAACGTAGAAAAACGGTAGGACATTACAAAAATATACATAAGTAACATTATTTAATGCCATACTTGAAAATTGGCATACCTATAGAGGGCCAGCGACGGTAAAGAACACGCTACTTTTTAGAATATAAAGTTATTGTACTAAGCCGTTGGAAAAAGAAAAAAAAATCTCTGGGAACTGGCACAAAGACTTGTTTCTAGGTTCACAACACAGATCAAAGTATATGAGAAATAAGAAAGGTAATCAGTTTCATTATTTAAACAGGCTTAAATGAGGTACAGTAATGTCCCAAAAAAAACTGGCCAAGTGTAAAATGGACTTGCACAGAATGGTTCCATAAGCCGAAAATAACATGTTTCTTGTATGGGGACCCTTTTATTATTAATTTTATTTCATTTTTATTATTTGTTGTTATAGCGGCAACAGAAATACATCATCTGTGAAAATTTCGACTGTCTAACTATCACGGTTCATTAGATACAGCTTGGTGACAGACGGACGGACAGCAAAGTCTTAGTAATAGGGTCCCGTTTTACCCTTTGGGTACGGAACCCTAAAAAACCGATCATGCATTCCGATTTGCAGCCACTGTTAACGCAAACGCGTTTAGGAAGTGCTTGGGGCCTTTTCGACCCCACTACTAATGGCAACACATTGGTAACTTTTATGTGCCATTTCGCTCGAATTTCGCTTTCTTATATTTCAACTAAAAAGGTTGAATGTTTTAAAATATTAGTCCGTTTATCGTCAAAAGTATCGTTTTAAAATTCTCTAACCCCCCGGTTTCTGGAACAAAAAATACCCATCACGAATTAATTACAAGTCAAGTGATGCGATAGGCTGCTGAAAATTCACGCCACCAATCTATATGAGCTTAGAAAATGTGTGTTTGATAATATCATTTGTCAAAATAATTTTACGATAATTTTCGGTCGAGAAACCTTGTCCCATTATATTTTAATTGCCTTTTAATTAACGTCTTTGTAAAAGGCTGAATTACTGCTACACAGATCGATCCAAACTACCATTGGATAATCAAATTTTGATAAAACGGTGGTCAATAAATGTCAATACACCACCGAGCTTTTCAGCTGTCTCAAAAGTTGGTAACGATTTTGTCATTGAAATTTCTCTCATAATAGATTCTATTTAGGTCTCTTTTAGATTTATCAAGTAGAATATTTCTGTCTTCTTTTTTGGACAACGTCTAATAAATCGATGAACGCCGGCTGCACGCACGAAGGATGACTCATTGTAACGTTACGATCATTTCATCAATGTTTTGTTATGACGTTGTCACGTTAAACTATCGTCCGTAAACTGACTTTACAGGGAACCAATTTTTCTGTCCAGACCTAGTTACCTAGTCCGTACCTGTTAGTTCACTATGAGTATTTTCCTGTTCATCCATTATGGGATGCGCACAATTTTAAGTGGTGTAAACGTTGATTGAGTCGGCATCGAACCAACATGTTCTAGTCAATCAATCAATCAATCAATCTTACTCTTCAAATATTTTTATTTGCTAGAATATGGTACAATATGGTGTTACAGTAAATTTGTTTCAGCATATCCTGCCATAACATGGCGTGCAAATGTATTCACAATAATCGATGTCAATTAATTAATTTAACTTATAAATTGCAGACTCTATTGGTTCTATTATTTATAGTCATGTGAAACTCTCGGTAATGAGTTGGACACCATCTCCAATTCTGAAATGTATGGTTCCATTTAAAGCTGATAGTTATGTGGAAAACCTAATAAATATAATAGCCTCCTCTAAAATCGGTCCTCCTATCATCCGACAGGGTAATAAAACCAGGCATGATTTTGGAAAGCATTGGTTTTATGCGGAAGTTGATTGAGAGAGAGAGAGAGATAGAGAGGGTAAGCAGGCTCTCTCTCTCCGCCCTTTCGATTGTAACTGAAAGTGTCATTATTCAAAATCTGTTCATATCAACATGTTCGCATTATCAAAATGTTTTCACCACTATCAGTGTAATAATATCTGTACCCTATACTGGCCTGTTGGTCGAGTGGTTAGTGACCCCAGGACAAATCTTTGTGTGATGAGCATGATCATTTGTTCTGTGTCTGGGTGTAATGTGTCTATAATATGTATGTATTTAGAAATATATAAGTATGTTTATCAGTTGTCTGGTTGCCATAGCACAGGATCTGCCTAGTTTGGGATCGGATGACCGTGTGTGAGTTGTCCCAGGATATATTATATTATATTATATTATTACCTACTTACCAAGCCACTATTTCCCAGACAATACGGCCTGCGTTGTGCAATCACAACGTGAGGTGCGAGGCGTGTCAGGTCGATTCGACCGCAGCGTCGCGGTTTAGGGTTCGATGCCTGCTTGACGCACTCATTGCGATTATATCCGTATAGGTCGTTTGAATTTTAGGCTCAAGTGCTGTTTTTCCGTATTACTAGGAACTAATTTCTGTCCGTTTCTTTGCCCGTGAGAACGTCGAAGATTATCCCAAGGGAACATACTCCAGGGATATAATTTATTCTATGTTCTAAACCAACCCGTGTGTGTTTGTAATAGATTAGCGGTCCAGACAGACGTTGTCCAATCCGAACATTTTCTTTGAAAAAATACAGAAATCGATTGCAGCGCCACCTACTGGATCCAATTGTGAATCTTAATCATTCTCGAATCCACTGGAACACACACAAAAAAAACATCAAAATCGGCTCAGTCGTTTAAGAGGAGTTCAGTCACATACACACGCACAGAAGAATTATATTATATAAAGATAGACTGAGTTACTTTCGTTATTTATAATATTAGCATGGATTGATTTTATTCATGTTCTATTGCTGGGCAACCAAACCAGATTGCAAATATTACTAATTTTCTAATCGCATCTTAGTGGCAATCTATCAATGTAAGAAAAACTAGCTGCGCCTCGCGGTGTTACCCGCGGTTTATCAGATTCTACGCGTGAATGTCTAAAATTATCCGAAGGGAACACACTCCCGGAATAAAAAGGGTTGTCACCTTCCTGCATACCAAATTTCATCAAAATTGGTCCAGCCGTTTGCGCGTGAAGAAGTAACAAACATACACACACACTCACAAACTTTCGCCTTTATAATATTAAGCGTGATGATGAGGTTTTATTTGACAGTTTGTGACTGAGATCATACGAATGCGAACTCGTTGCAAAGTCTGAACCATTCACTTGTTTAACTTTTAAGAACATCGTGAACCTAAGCAAGCTTTGAGCAGAATTCTTGTCATCAATTCTTAGTGTATTAGTTCAAATTTATTCATTCATAAAAGTTATTTCAACCAAAACTTAGATAACATTAGTAGAATTTAATCCAGTTTCATGTAACTTGGAAACAACCTTTGAATCCTCACTTAGCTCAAAATGAAAGAGCATGTCAACTTCCTTAACCTCATTGAAATTACAAAGGTTGCTCGAGGTCTTTTAGAGGTAATGCAATTTTTGTGATTGCGGTTCTCAAAAAGGAAAAGAGGAACGGAATTTCTCTGTAAGAGGTCGTTTGCTCCTCTGTGACTCTTCATTATTCGCCTTGAGAATTTTCTTGTTTGTAGTTAGGAAACAGGAACGTGGGTTAGCTAACGATAAATTGACCTGCTTGACCATTTCTGTACTAAAACAGGCTTCCATACTTTTTTTTATGGATGGGAAATCATCAAATGACTTCTTCCGCTCTGAATGGAGTGGAAGGGCGTGTCAGACTCTTACTGACTAAACCCATCCGTGTTCCTTCTAAAGCCCTTTGCGTTCCAGGGCCGCGGTGACTCTTTCGAACAAATTCCGCAACCCTGGCTCTGGTCCTAGTGGGCCCCGTCTTCTATGCTGATTTATCTTTGAGGCGCGCGTGGAACACAACGCGAGGCTTCCATTCTTGTTTACTAAATATTATAAATGCAAAAGTAACTCTGACGGCCTATCGGCCCGTTTGTTGCCGGTTCACGTCTTAACGCTTGAACGAATTAGGATGGAACTTGACACACGGATAGACATAACCTAGATTTCGACATTATTAGGCATTTTTAGACATTATATTTTTCATTCCTGTAGCTTCTTGGGATAATGAAACACTTCATTGCAATATCATAAATGTGAAAGACTGTATTTTTTAAAAGAGCCACGTGCTATAAACCTATGTTCATTAAAATCATGAAACAATACGAAATCAAACAAGACAAGAATACCAGTATTTTACGTGGAGCCGCTGCCTACCAGACCTCCACAACCCATTAACTGGGTAACACGGTACTCCTTGGTAAGACTGGTGTCAGATTTTCTGCCTTCTGACTATCCGTAACAACTGAAGATCTACAAATAACAGCCGGGACCAACGGCTTAACGCGCTTTCTGAGGCACGGAGGAGTCTCGGTATGTTAAGATGGTCACCCGTCCACAAACCAACCTTGGCAAGCGTTGCTTAACCTTGAAGATCGACCCGTGAGGCTCTTATTATTTAGCCACGAGCTCCTCTTTAACCGCCTCTGTAGTATTAAATTAAATATGTAAAAATAAAGAATGCCGAGATCTAGATATGATAGAGACTAGTTTCGATTGCACATTACTAAGGATTCCGTAGTCGTAACCGGGTCTCTAGTAATTGCATTTATTTTGTAATCGGTGCGTTGACACTCTGACTCGGGAAGTGGAACATTGCGTAGTAAAGGGTTATTAAAATGATCCCTTATGACTGACAGGTGTATCAATGCACAACCGAAACTATTCTGAAATCCTAAATAGGAACCTGAAATTTTGCACCAGGTTTCATTTTATTTTGTAGGTGAGCACGCGATACGGGATTTTTGAAAATTTAACTTTTAGGGAAAATCGTTTGTCCTAAATCTGCGCAAATGAAATCGCGCGCGCTGTCTTAGGGCCATTTTCACCGTTTCTAACTGATCGCGATTAAGTCCAGCTGAACTCGATTTAAGCCTTGATGCGATCAAGATTATTTATATAGGCTATTATAAAAATATGAACTGGACTTTAAGTATAGTTACAAATTATTGATTTGAAGAGTCAAAAGAAGAAAGAGTGGTGCGAAAACAAAGCTATTTAATTTACTAGTTTGAGTAGGTACGGAACTTTAAAAACATAATTAGATTCTTCAATAAAATAGAAACAATCGTCGTGTTTATGATTCTGGGATTTTAGAGGAGGTATTATCAAGTCTATGTTACTTACTTCCATGAACATTAGGTAAATATAGTCTACCTATTCCGATCTCTGATCATAACAAATCGCACTTGGGTCTTGTTTGAATTACTGTAATAAGAATCTGTTTGCGGAGCTCTTACCTTACAAAGTCCCATAAAAGTGCAGGATAACAACAAATCCTCTTGCAAGTGTGACTACCCGTTGTGATCAAGAATTAGTCCATTGTCATCATTGCAATACGCTGCAAGCATCAATGGTGAGTCATTGTGGTGAATGGTTGGCGATGTTGGCACCCAGTCTGCGCTCGTTGCGTCCAAATTGCGCCAGTTACCGTACGGCGCCAAAACATTACGTGTTGGCACCGGCTGAGTGGAGTTGTAAGTGGACACATTTTGCTACAGTTGTAGCGTTGTAGCTTAGCAATAGCGGTCAATGACCTTTATTTATTTATTCAAACTTCATGCACAAAGGTATAACGGCGGACTTAATACCCTAGGCATTCTCTATCAGTCTATCAAGAGTGGTGAAGAGATAATAATGGCCGGCCATTTCCCTAATATCTGTACGTAGTACCCGAACCATAAATAATTAATATCATCTTTCAGTAGTCAAAAATGTTGAGCATCGTGATAAGTGTTAATTACGGACTGCTTTATGAATTTACTTGACTTTTTTTAAAATTTTCGTCCAATAGATTATTTAATGGTAAATAACAATTTAATAATGTATTTGTCACCGGAAAATAGCAAACTCGTATAGAAAAATAGATGCGTAAAAAAGTATTCCAAATGTTCAGTTGACAATTTATCGAGAGTTTACAATCTCTCAAGTTATTTTATAATCTTACGGAGTTTGCCATTTTCCGGTGACATATACATATAAATAAAAATAATTTTCTTGAAAAGCTGTTTCCCGCGGTTTCGCTCATTTCTCCGGGTTTAATCATTAGGATCGTTAGCATTAGTCATTTTGTTCTGATTTATCTTTAAAATGGCAGATAACTTGAAAACACTTATTAAGAAATGGAGTTCAATTAAATGAAAGCTCACAATCTACAGTAACTATTTAAATCTAGTAAAAAGTAATTCAATGGTATCTGAGTTGCAACGTTTAAATACATCCGAGAACAGAAACACCGAATTAAATATTCGTACAGAACTTTCTCACTGGAGATGATTACCTATTACCACCACATTAAGAAACAATTTACTCCTTCAAAATATTAGTTCAGATTTCAATAATAAAATCAATAAATGAATAATAAAAGTAGGAAGGTCAATGATCGCTATCCTCATGCTAAAATAAAACTACTATAGTGCAGAGATGATCTGTATGGTGTCGGACGTAAAAGAATAGCATCATCCCATCACTTCCCGAGGGTGTCGTAAGAGGCGACTAAGGGACTCACCAGAGAATGGGCAGCAGCATTCTTTGTGCATTGCAACAGCTACACTGCGATCGCCAACCCGCCTGCCAAGCGTGGTGATTATGGCAACCCCCCGCCCCCCTTGGGGGCCGTCCAGCAGTGGACGTCTTTCGGCTGATATGATGATGACGATGATAGTGCAGAGATTAGCTGGGCAAGGTATGGTTAATATAACCAAGTTATCAGATAAGAAGGTTTAATTTTGTTGGGCGTCTATATGGTACGTAATAGACCATCGAAATGTTTTACTTGCAGTAAAGAAAAAAATGGATGAAAATTAGATCTTTCTTTTGAGACTTTATTATGTCGCTGAAAATTTCGAATTTAATATTACAACTAGATTAATAGTTTTCAACTTTTATCGTAACCACTGAATCAATTCTTATTGAGACTCGTATTTGAAAGGCGAACTTCAAACTTTTATGCAATGATCCGCTTCTAAACATAGAACAAAGTCAGAACACTGAAATGTTCATTGAAGGTCAAACTAAAAAACGCAGTCTGGAAAGATCCACAGATTCAATTTTCTAAGAAGCAACTATTCCGATGTACCATTATAATACGAATCGATTCTAGAACGATGTTTCATCCGATCGAATTTGCCGATACTTATCAGAGATTTAAATAGAGAACGCGACAGGGGTCGTGACTAAGGAATAACATCCACAGAGGTCGATCTTCAAGGTGAAGCAAGCCACTCTTGTTGAGGTCGGCCAGTGGATGGGTAACTACCCATTTCATTTCGGGACTTCTCCGTGGCTGTCATTTGCCAATCTTTGAAAGCTGTTACGCGTATTCAGAAGCAAGATCTGGCAACCATTCTTGCTAATGGAGTTTAGTTCCCAGTTACTGGTTATACGAAAACCAGTAACTGGGAACTAAAATACTGGTATTCAGCTACATCAGTTACACTTGAAACAGACTTCAATATAGTTGAGAAAAGTCTAGGCACAATAATTTACCGAGACATCCTGAGTTTACCCTGTATGCATCTTTAGTTTACCGATTCCTGTTAGCCATTTCGATTGATTTAGCGGGAGTATCCATCTCTCTAGTTTCCGAAAGATGTATTATGATGATTTTTATTGGTAAATAAGTTCATAAATCTTCTTATATCTGCTTTCTGCTTAGCTTTGCAAGAGTTGGAATGGAGCCAATGTACTGAATAAATTTTTATATGTATGTTGACATTGTTCGTTTGTTTATCAATAATGGTAGTGGAAAAGATATGGCTTTTTTATGCTCATGTTTTTGTGGTATTTTGGATTCAGTTGTCATGATTAAACACACAAATTGTGTTTGTGTATTTCGTAATTTCCTTCTTCAATTATTATATTTGTTTGTTTGCTGTAACGCCTTGTGTCTTTGTTCCTTACAATTTGTGGTTGTAATAACATTTTCTTTAGAACACGGGTCCCTTGTGGAATTAACAAAAAGATCTTATCGTTAATATTGGTTACATTTCCGTGCTCCTTCCAATTTGGTTGAGCATCTTCATATGTTTGTTTTTTCAGATTATCTTGAATAATCTAGTGGACCCGGCTAACTTCGTACCGCCTCAGAATAATTTTTTGCCGTATTCTTGGTCGCGGCATTGTTAATGATAATATCGGCACGATAAGCTAATAGAAACTAGAAACAAACACATCAACCGGTCAACTTCAAAACTTCTAATTGTAAAATTTTGAATCATACTTAACCATAGATAACATTACGTTTAGCTGTCAGTTGCGTTTTGTTATACCGTTTTTAACAAATGAACGGCTAGACGGATATTATATGTTTTGACTGATATTTTTTTCTGTTTGTTGCGTTTTGTAATAAAACGCTCCCTACCAATTTTCAGCCAAATCGGTTCAGCCGTTCTTGAGTTATAAATAGTGTAACTAACACGACTTTCTTTTATATATATGGAAGATCTACCATTTCAGTTGAGGCGTATGTTCTAATTTCTTAGTTTCTTTTTTCACTGTATTTTAGACCATTTATTTCGTCTTTATGTGACCTCTAGAACGTTCTTATAACAGTTTCATTCAACTCGACTCTGATGGCTTAGTAGAAGTTTTATTGGCAGTTTTAGTTTGACTTTTTAGATAACGAATAGATATAGTAGAAGTTAATTTAGTTTTGAACACTGAGTTAGACAACAGTAATGTTCAAAATCAATAAAATACCTCTTAGCTGCGTCCTTGACCTTTTCTCCTCAGGTCATCTATCTGTCATAATATGCTGAACATTTAATACATTGAAGGAGTTTCTATTTCTTTTGTGTTTATTTTATCCATTGAGTTGCAACAGAAGACAGAGAGCCAAGTAGCTCCTTGTACAACTTTTTTTTATTTTAATTTGGGAATCTTATTTTCACCTTAATATATCCTGAATGTCTTTTTTCAAACTTTTAGTAGGTACTTTGTCGCTAGGTACATACGCAGACTTAATGTTATAAGGCATTTTCTTACAGTTGATTGTAAGAAAATGCCTTAGGGACTGCACTGTGGTAGGTATTAAAAATTGTTTGAAACAAAATGTTTCTTTACCAGAATCTAGTTTCTATTTCAGAACAAATTTTAATGGAATATTTCAATTGAGATGCTTCTTCGGCGTCATTATCTAGAATTTAGCCTGGTACTAAAACGATAATTTACAGCGTTAACCGGATTCCATCGAAAATTGTTTTGTTTTCTTCAATATTTTTAAGAAATCTCAAATCGGAGTAAAACAATTCGTAGATTGCATTTGGTTTGGAGCTACATTTTTGCGGTAACCTTGCCAATGTGCGGTTTATTTTTAAGTCTCATACACGTTTCCGTTCTTTTGGTGTTATGTGTGTTTTTATTAGTTCAAGGTCTTCTTTAGATTAGTATTTTTATTGATTTAGGTGAGGGGAATGTTGTATTTCAATTTCATTACCAAGTTAAAAAAAAATTGTACAAGGTAGAGCAAGTTGCTAAATATAAGGCGTATTTGTACGACGTATTTCGAGAGGGATTGTTAATTTGTGTTGATTTATAATTTTATTAAAAGTTCCAAACCAAGTTATTTGCTAGCGGAATCTTTCAATATTTTCACCTTCTAAAATACATAAAATCTTGATAAAACTCCGCCTTGTACGAAAACAAAATAATAATTGAAACAAAGTTGTGCTGTGTTTCGGGAAGTTTTTAATTCAATCATAATATCCCGAAGGCGTGTCATGCAAGAATTCGGCTAGTGAGATGCTGAGTCACTGAAGTCCCGTATCCCGTGTTTCAATTACTTTTACTTAATTATCACAATTTACTTAATTGATTTTCGAACTGGGATAGTTTCGAAAATACCCTTTAATTTGCAAGACTATTATTAATAACTAATTGTTCCAAGGGTATATTTTCCGGAGATAAAATGCTGAGTATACTGATAGATTAAATTTTTTCAAGCCTAGATTTAATTTCAAATCTCGTTTCTTCAATTTAATATTAATTAAGTACAAGATACTTACCTAATCGAAGTTACTTTCAAGGCGTTTCTCTGGGAATACAATATCACTATTTTCAAAATATTCTGCTTGTGTTTTTTTTTATGTTTGGAAGTTATCCAATGACTTCTTCCGCTCTGGGTGGAGCGGAAGGACGTGTCAGACTCTTACTGACCCATCAACCCATCCGTGTTCCTTCTAAAGCCCTTTGCGTTCCAGGGCCGCGGTGACTCTTTTGAACAAATTCCCATTGTTTGTTGTTGTAAGTTGTTACGTCGTGTTCAGCCTTAATTTCTCGGTTCTGTATCCCGGTATAATTATATTGTGTCTGCCGGCACTATTCTCGTCTAGGTCCAAGTTTCGAACCTGTGTCATCTGAGAACTTTCTAAGTATGAGACAAAGTGTTTCCTCGAGAATTGTGGAACGAGGTGTCGAGTCTTACAAATATGATTCTATAGTAACATGATGTTAGTTTATAATATCACGTTATTCAAAAGGACCATCTAGTACTATAGAATTTCGGTTTAGTATTAACTGTTGGTTTAACAATTTAGTACAAGTGGTAATTTACACTGGCTGCCCCGTTGATTTAGTGGTAAGAAATCACTCCTGCTGAACACGAGGTCCTGGGTTCGACTACTGGGTCGGGCAGAGTGTTATTGCGTTTTTTTATCTAGAATTCTGGTAGAAACAGAGTCCGGTTGATGGCAATAGACTCACCCTCTGTTATATGGGACTTAAATCTTATGTGAGTGTGGCTACCTTAACGGTACCTGCCAGGGTTGCGAAATGAAATGAATACGAAAAGCCGCGGAAAAAAATTAACCGCGGCCCTGAAACGCAAAGGGCATTTGAAAGAACACGGATGGGTTTTAGTCAGTAGGTAAGAGTCTGACAGTTCTTTCCGCTTCATAATTTTGTTCCTATTAGATACCTGGTTGCTGTGTACAAACAGGTAACTAGTTCATGTAGTATATAGTAGTTGCATTCATTTGCTTACCACTTAAAAATATATATCAAAATGAAGGCAATTCTATTGTAAATAGTAATATAGTCAGCGAAATTTTTGACCATATTTTTTACGGCAACCCGACTGGCATATATTCAAAAAAGTATTTTATTTGATAAAATATAATTTTCATCCGGTAAGCAGGTGGGTGAAGGTCGATTTTACTTCGGATCTTAGAATAGTAAAAGTAACAAAATAGGTACTTACACATTATATATTTTGTTTTTGAAACCCAAGTAAATAAGTCTGGCGCTACCCAGAAAGGAGGCTTTATCTAAAATATTAATAAAGGACGGATCTATCTAAGCTTGCCGGAATTGGGACCCGTTCGGATGAACTTGACGGTATTGGGACCCGTTCGGATGAACTTGACGGTATTGGACGACCGATATTAGGGTACGTTTTTTATGGATAACAAATATTTGTTTTTTTTTGGTATTTGGTTCGAAATGTTCCTAATTAGAATGTGTTTTATGATTGGTAATGGAATTTGGAATCTAATTAGCTGTTTAGTTTACAATTTAAATAGTTTGTGTTGGATTATTAGATTAATAAAGTACCCTTAGCATAGCTTTAATTCCTTGTACAAACAGACGTTCCGGATTATTTAAATAACTACATACGTAATGAAATTGAGACCATGGCCGACGCCAGATAAATTTTCAATAACGGTCATTGACCTACCTACTGAATTCCGAAAACAGAAATAAAGACATGAAGCTGTCCTGGATCGACATCTATCGTGATTACATTTTCTGGTAATGACAAACAAAAAATCATAATCTATTGTCCAGGTACCTACGAAGAGATATTAAGGAAAGGGCAATAATAATAATAATAATAAATAATAATAAAACTTTATTGTCTCAAGAAGATACATACAATGGTAAAACACATGAGTTGTAACAAACTTAACATGTACAATAATTTTGTTGACCGCTAGTACCCAAAGTAAGATTTAACTTGTGGTATGGGTACTAGGGCTCTCGTACTTAAAAGCAGCAAATAGGTGACGTTAGAGTGTAGTGTATCGTATATGTTGCATTACGGTAAGAAAATCTTAGATATTAATGACCGTTATTGCAAATTTATGTGGCGTCGACCGTAGTAGTGCAAAATATTTCAATACATATCTCAAACCTCTGATGTCAAAGTACTGCCTTAATAATAATATAATCTGTGCAGTAGGTACTTTATATCTCCCAAGAGAAGCATAAAAAACAACGTTACTCGATATTTTTGTTCGATTTGAAATTATTTAGTAATCGACATAATAAAAGCAGTAAACCGGAAACCGTTTCGAATTTCCCAGTATTAATGAATCCCGGATGAAATGGGTATACCGGTATTAACCGAATAATTAACTAGTTGTGTTATACCGGATAATTGCTGCAGATTTGGCAATTCTGCCTGAAAATTTTGTACAATAATATGGTACAACAAGGCTTAGGGTAACATTGCAGGATTATAAGGAAATATGTTTAGTGTTTAACTTGTTTGGTTTATTAAGAAATTACTAAAACCTTGTTATTTTATTTTTTGTGTGTACTCCTAACGACCCTACTAATGCCATCTTTGTAAAATTATGGACGTGCCTATGTCTGAGATAAATTTATCATTAAATTATAATTATTCATTGTACATACATTTAAATTACATTTTTAAATATTAAAATATAAAAGCCATAAAAATATTTAAAAATATTTTATTATTATTATTATTACGTATATTATAAGGGGATTTAGTGATAGATTGAGCTATTGCATAACATGGAATAAACAGCGGTGAGTCGCTAGTAAATTATATATTTAGTGCGTTTTACTTGCTACTAAAATCACTTAGTTCAGAGATTTATTTAAATATGCTACTAGCTGGCACCTGCGGCTTCGCCCGCTTGTAATAAGTCCTTCCCTACTTTATAAATTAGGTTTGCCTATTTTTAATTCTAATGTATAAGCCTATATGAATAGATACTAATTAAACATTTCGTCAAAAATCGTTCAATAGTTTTTTGATGAATGAGGAATAAGCATCCATCAACTCACAGACTTTCACATTTTATAATATAATTTTAAATGTATTAATTATTTAAATTTAAAAACAGGGTGGCTCAAAAGACTCGAAGGAGTTGAAACTACTGAGTTATTTTTTAATCCAGTCGGCGATGGGGACTTTGCGCCAGCCACTGGTAACATTTTATTTTGTAAGTTACTTGACAACAAACTTTGTTAAAATTCATCTTCAATTCAATAAAAAGCGTAGCTTAGAATGAAACCTTCTTTTTCCAATTGAAATAGTATAGAAAAACACCCAATCGGTCTTTCACAAAAATATTTTCACTTCACTGACTTTAACAAAAATCTGAGCATATTTTTTACAAAAACCGAACTTATAAAAACCGGCCACGTGCGAGTCGGACTCGCGCACGAAGGGTTCCGTACCATTATCTATAAAAACGGCAAAAAAATCATGTATGTTGTATGGGAGCCCCGAGCCCCCTTAAATATTTATTTTATTCTGTTTTTTAGTATTTGTTGTTGTAGCGGCAACAGAAATACATCATCTGTGAACAGTTCAACTGTCTTACTATCACGGTTCATGAGATACAGCCTAGTGACAGACGGACAGACAGCGGGCTCTTAATAATAGGGTCCCATTCCCTTTGGAAACGGAACCCTAAAAACCGTCTATTATTAAATTTACCAAATATTGAAGTAAGAAGGTAAATCTGTACAAATCGGTGCTTCGGTAGCCATCAAAGAGGTTATAAAAAGTTTACCGCGTCTTTATGCGAAGTCTATCAAGTACCTATGAACAAACCATTGACTAATAACATAACCATAGGTCCGTAGTAAATTGAAGAGCTTCATTGAAAGAAGGCGATCTTATAGGTAGGTACATTCTTTATTATATTTTAGAAGGGAGATGTAGCAAAAAAATCTCAATGAAGTGAGCTATTTATGAGGAGCATTTTAAAAGTCGTGGTTTTTTAATGTTTTGGTGTTTAAATACGAGGTTTTTGGTTCAAAATCACCCGTTGACTTTTTAAATTAGAATAATAAAGATTGTTAATAACAAAGGGCATTTAAAATGCCATAAAAAGAAACAAATAAATGCAAGAATTGTAAGATGATCATATTAATTTAGATCGCTCATACTGCAAAATGTCGCATGCGAATAGGAATAGAGGCTTTATATTTTTATCTGCTATTCTATTAACATGACAAGCATTATCGTCATGTCACGAGATCGATCTCTTACATTTTGACCAATCGAAAATCTTAATTGCTAACAGAACGATACTTTTTGTAGATCTAAAGATTCCTATCCTGTCTGATCTGCCTGCCTGAATTAATGAAGGAAATGCGATTCCTGCACGGAATAAATATATGTATAGCCTACTGATAGTTGTTCCGGGTCTGGCTGTTTGTGTATGCGAGTTTGTAAACGCAACCACGATACATGAGAAATTCCTAGTGTGGGACAGAGTTAAAAAAAAAGTTTTTTTCTCATGTTTGAATTCATAAAAGGCCTGTATAAAGGTTAACGCTATTAGGTAACAAATAAAACCACAAGTTCAAGTTCCCTAACGAACTTGACCATACATAAAAAAAAAACGTTTTACAACTCCTTAACTAAAATACAAATTGATTACTATTTTATCCACCCCAGTAATCGCGTAATCTACAAAAAATAGAGGCCATTTCGTTACCAACCAAAAACAATATGGCTAGTACGCTTACTGGCGGGAAATGACGTAATAAAAACGATAAACCGGAAACCGGCACTCACGGCTTGGGATTTAATTTTTTCCGTATTAGAAATAACGTCGAGTTTATTTACAGGTACGGTAACAAGATTACCTATAAAAAGGTTTTTTTGATGGTGGAAAAATTATAGTTAACTAGTTTCTGTTTGCGGCTTCGACCGGAACTTCAGAAATTACTTTCGGGAAAAATATTATGTCATATTAAGGATATTATTATTGCCAATTACATGCCAATTAACATCCAAATCCGTTTAGCCGAATTTTTCCGATCCTGCTCCTCCTGATCCTGTCTCCATAGGGGGACAAATATTTTTATCTATTTAGATACATAAGTCTGCCGAGACTTTACCCAACTTTGTTGGGGTCGGCTTCCAGGCCAACTAAATGCAGCTGAATAAACAGTATTCTACATGAAGCGACTGCCTTTCAAACCTCCACAAGCCACTAACGTGGTAACACGATCCTCTTTGGCCCTAAAATCAGTCTCATATTTTCGGGTTTCTACTATGGAGGTATGCGGTACAGAAAGTAAAATCCCGCATACCTGTACCGAAAAATGGGAGGATCTTCCCAACCAGACGGTTGTTGTGTCTGGTGGGCAACTGCCCGATAGTTGATATTCGGACTGTTGGACATGTTCAAATCGCACGGAGAACTTTGCTTGCGCGATGCAGGATTTCGTTGTTAGTTGGTCGTAGATGGCGTTGCGGTTCTTTTTGTTGCCGTACAAATTTCGCTTCTTAGTTTTTCATGTGGCGGCATTGATGCCGTTACACTACTTCCGTTTAGGTAAATGAAAAGTAAATTTTAATGTTTTTCATCATTTACTAAACGCTGGCTAAATGATCGATGGTAACTAAGGAGATTTTGCTCGTTTTCTCCTTGTTAATTTTCGCAAATGAGCGGTAACTAACTTCTTGACAGTTTAATTAATTATCTACAAAGACCATTAACAGGTAAATGACCTGACCCCTGGCCTTTTACTTTGTCTACCCACATTAAATCCGTAACTGAATAATTTCTCCGTCTGTTTGTCCGTTAGTGTGCTTTTTACTTCAGCAGCATTTGAACTGTATAACTGATTATAATATTATTTTGTCACTTTTTATGAAAAAAAAAAAAAAGTAAAATGAGATTGACAATGCATTCTGCATTGAGGTTGAAAAATAGTAGTTTATATATTTGTGCTCTATGGTAAAAAGTCGTTACAGGTAGTCAGAACTTTGAAATTCTGCAGTAGTTCGTCACACAGTAACTGCGTTGCGGAGATCAGATTAAACATCGGCTGAATTCGGTTAAACTGAAAGCTGAGTAGCCGAAGCCTAGGCAGATGACAGTAGAAGTTAGTCTATAAAAACTAATCTAACTATATACACTTAAAATAAAAATAAAAACTCCTAACTAAAAATGGCGTCAACAAATTCGTCTGCATCGCTGTCGACTGGAAGTGAGCCCAAAAGACTGGCGGCAATGCTTATCCACTGTTCGAGGTAAAAGTCAACTAAGCGTTTAGCAAGTTCTTTATACATGCGCATGAGCACTCGGAACCCACGGCCCAAGAGTTTCAATCCCAAAAAAAAAAAATTACAAAAAAATACAACCGACTTAAAAAATAAAAAAGTATAAAATAACATTAATTTCAGAAGTTGCTTCGTATTTTAACACTGAATTCCGAATTAAAGTTATTTTATACGTTGTAGGGTTGTTTTTTATTTGGAATTCGGTTGTATTATTATGAAGTTTTTTTTTATAAAACCCAACCAAACAACAACACTGGAAAGTCGCAGGAAAGCAAAACACGCAATTTCGTTTACTTGGATGATATATTTTTATTTCCTTCAGCTATTTTGATTTAAAAACCAAACTCGGAACGTATATCCTTTCATATGAAAGAAGATGTTTTTAATCGGTTCCTAAATAACGGAGTTATGAGGTAACACAAAAAAAAATACAACCGAATTGAGAAGCTGCTCCTTTTTTTGAAGTCGGTTAAAAAGGCTCGTCTATAGATATATTTCAGGTGATACTCTCTACGAATAATGTAATTATATTTAGTAACATAAGATATGGAGAAAAACGTTCACAATACTGCATCATACATCGTGCCTTAAAAACCTCTCCAGAGTACTTACATAACAGCAGAACATTTCTATATAAAAATCTCCCACATGTTATTTGATATCTTAAGAGCTAACATATAAATCATCACGTTCTGACGTAAAGGAGCTGGGTAATAAAATAGCGGAGTCAGGAGCTATATTCTATAACATATAGTAGGGCAAAAGTAAAAGATGAGTACGTTTCTCAATACCCCTAATGTATGTACTGAGTTTATTTTTCTGCGAAGATCCAGCAAAGCTATTTGGTACGCAGGCAGGTAACTTGCAACTACTTTTAAACAATCTTGTGAGTGTGCTGAGTAGACAATTATTGTACACGACACTTGTAAGTTTGTCATAAGCTTAAAAAGTTATAATGCACATAATATTATAAATAAATATTGGCAGTGCAGTGGAAAAATAAATATTTTTGCCTGTATACCACATAGTTTTGTTGACTGTACCTACTTGGTTTTATAACAATACTTAAACGTGCAGCCTAAGAGCCAATTCTACGTTCACATTCGCATCTCAGTCGCAATCTGTCAAAATGTATCAAAATTGAGGCGAACGTTGCTTAAAAATTCGTCGAATTGGCACTCTGATTGCGTTAGGTATACAAAAACGAGTGCGATCTATCGAATATTCTTTTATTTTGTTATTTCTATAGGTCGTACGTTGTCGAGCAGAAGAATCTTAAACATACTTATGAAGCAACGTATCTGGAATTCCTTTAGATTGCGAAAGAATATGCTATTTTAAGTTGGCATAAATGCGACAATAACTCTGTCCGTCTGTTTGCTGCATTTTCACGTGTTATGGCTGAACTAATGAGGTATTTACGCCACCAGTTAGCGCCACATAGGCGAGAGGTCCTTCTCATTGAAAAGTGACTTTGACGTAAACATGACGTTAATGTCAATTTAACAAATGCCAAAAAACATTAGCGTTTTGACAGGTGCCTGGACCTGAGGCCTCAGTGCTGGCACCTGGTGCTCGTCATTTCAGGAAATCCTTATTGTCTAACTATGTCTCGGATTAGGACATAGGAGTAGGATAGGTACTACTTATCGGAGTACGTTCCCTTGGAATGATTTCCACTTTCACGAGGGCGAAGCCTCTAGTATGGGAGGCGCCAGATAATCTTGCAATAAAGTACATTGACGTTAACCTAATATCCCTTCGTAGATACCCGAACAATAAAATATAAACCGTTTTTAATTACTAGAGAACGTAAAGGATCACGATAGAAATAAAAATTAAAATCAAAAGTCATTTATTCAAATTAGGCTGAGCGCCCGCCCGTCACCACTTCCTAGTGTTTTAGCTGGGAAGAAGAAGTGGCGCAACAAACTCCACAGTCGATTCAGGACAGCTTTAAGACTTTATTTTTGTGGTTGATATTAAGAAAGTCAATAAATGTATGTGGGTCAATGACCGTTATTGCACAATTGTCTGGTGACTACCAAGGAAACTGTAAGCATCATTATTATAATTTAAGTACTTAAATAGTTAAAGAAAATGTGTGCTTTTCCACAGTCGAATGAAACCTCTTTTTTATATTTTCTGACGAATTGCTGTGTAGTCATGACGTCATGTGGTAGTTACTTTTTGATATTTCTTCGTTTAGACAAATGATCTAAAATTATTTTGGTAGGTTTAGTATTTTTACAGTTTCTGATAAATTATCCTGGCATGTAGAAGTATCACAAATATTCAAAGTGAAGTAGAATTCTCTTTCTGATGCCAAGCCGAAGTGGGTTGGCATTAGAAACAGAATTCTACTACCGTTTGAACGGATATTACGTGTATTCCGGTTTGAAAGTAAGGACGCTAAGAGATTTAGAATATGTCACCAATGTTGACTTGACAACCAACTGACGCAAACTTCTAAGTGCCTTGCAGTTTCTATAGATGGTAGTATGAAGTCCTAAACTCCTATTTAATATAAGGATTTTCGATTATAATAATTATAAGAAATTCTTTATTTCGAGTAAAAATAAGATTCATCTATTGTTAGTAAAACTAAATAAACTAACAACTAAAAATATTAGTGATTTAATCATGTAAGTGTTGACCTTTTGGTCAACACTAAAACTATACTAAATAAACTAAATAAACACAATAAATAAATTATGCCAACCTAACTGAAAAATTACTAATTAGTATATTGGCATTCCTTTCTGAAGCTCATTTTTGGCCAAGAACTTATACGGTCACGCCAGTCTCTTTTAACTATCATTTAATGCTACAATGCTACGTCGCAATAAAATTCTGTAAAATAATGCAGAGATCAAAGCAATGTAAAAAGGGTCATTTTCTGCTAAAGCAAGGAAATAACTAATTTAACTGACGAGCTCCTTTGAAGTGGTTTCTTAGTTAAAATATATGTATTTTCGCAGTTAATTTAAAAGTTTAAAGGGGGTCAAATAGAAAAGAGCTTTAGATTGGTTTGACCGGGAGATATGGTTCTAAGGTTACGCATATTTTGCTGAATTTGTTCGAAAGAGTTACCGCGGCCCAGGAACGTAAAGGGCTTTAGAAGGAACACGGATGGGTTTTAGTCAGTAAGAGTCTGACACGCCCTTCCCTTCACCTCCACCCAAAGCAGAAAAAGACATCTGATGATTTCAGATCCTTAAAAAAAAGGATTCTCAAGGATAAATAGGTGGCCATTTTCTTCATCATCTCCGAAACATGCGCCGAATGTTTCTGAAAAAAAAAATACCAAAAATAGCGCTTTGCTTATAGAATACAGAATTACCGATAAAAGTATATGGTTTTATTAAAATATCATGTAAAAAAATATATGAGTCGTTCGGAACCCGCGCAAGTCCGACTCGCACTTCTTCTAAAGATTTTCTACACAGATATTTTCTGCACAACTATTGCTACGTCAAAGGGGTTTTATTAAACATATACTCACCATAGGCTTGACTAATCCTTTATAAACATGGGATACATGACGCTGTAATGGATATATTCTACATAAAAAAATATACCTACCCTAAATATTTATTTCCTTGCCATAAATGTAATTTGGTTTTTCAAAAACGGTCATACACACTCTTACATTTAAACCACGTAACCTACCCGATTAATATCAGTGTTAAACCAAATTGGGTCCATGATTACACAAAAAGGTCCTTTCACCCGACTGGGAAAGTCGAAAAGGAGGGTAATGTTTTTAGGGACGATTTCAGCGGGATTTTATCTCCGATCTCCAGTATTCGAGTGATTGGACTCTGTGATTAATTAAATGAGGGTATTTTGTGTCCTTTTTGTTATCGATTGTGGGTAGTATTGTGTGGAACGTGAATAATGTGATGGCTTCGAAAATGCGGTTGATAAAATTGTGTGAATAATTCAGTGTTTTCAAAGGCTAGCAAACTTCGGATTTATAATATAAGTAAGGATAGCCAGAACAATATGTTCTTGTACACCCAATGGCAGAAGTGCTCAAAAACTGACAGTATTACATTCAATGCCGTAAGGAATACCTTTTGGTTACATGAAGAGTTGACCAACAGCTTGGCGACAATAAACGTTTTGTTATACCATAGTTTCATCAAGCGAAACAATTAAAACTTACTTATGAGTACCTTTTGGCGACAACTGTTATGGCAAAGTTTTCGTTTCAAGCCTGATTTGTACCAAAATTAAACATTTTCAATATTAAATTGTCTTTCAATTAGTATACAGAAACAGTCTACACGTGACGCGTTCCAAAGTTCAAAACCGTTTAAATTTTGTCCAATAAAAACAACTTCAATATCAAAGTTGCCACATCAAAAGTCGTCCGTAGCTGTTGCCAGTGACAAAAAGTATAAACTCTTCTGATTTACACATTCTCATTATTAAAATAGACTTGGTTACGAGCCTAGAATTTTTATTAAAGCCTAGGCAACTAGCCGCACTAAAATAAATTGCCAGCAATAACGATAACTTTCTCTATTTCTGTGAAAATAACATTTTCTTTAAGGCACTAGGCATCGTAAAGAAAAAAAATACTATATATTTCGGGCGTATTTTCGGGTAAAAATGAATGTAAGAAAATTAGTATTTTTATGAAATGAACATGGCAATATGCATATAACCTGATAGTAATTGGTTTTTTTTCTTCTTTTTACCCGTCTTTAGCCTATGCATGCATTTGAATAGTAAATGTAGGAATGTTTCTTTTTGTTTATGTTCCACCTTAGCGCCTAAACTGCGCAGCCGATTCTGATAAATGAGGTGTGAACCGTTTTATTATTATGCCCAGGCGTATAATAATGCTGGTTTCTACATTATCAGTAGTAACATCAAAAACAGTGGAGGCCTCTTTTTAACCGACTTCAGGAGGAGGTTCTCAATTCGACTGTTTTTTTTTAATTTTTTTATTTGACATTTTCAAAGAGGAGGACATTCTGAGCTCATAAAATGGATGGATACCAACCGCCATAAAAGACAACGAAATATTTTTAGTTTCTTGCTCAGAATCATGCGTTTAGAAATATTTGTTTCCGTGGGTAAAAAGTTTGATTTATGGGTATGCATATAGCAGAGCTAAACTCACTGTCAGTACTAGATGTCACTGTTGTTTAAAGAATTTAGCTCTAGATCGCTCTATGTATTGTTTTGTCACATTACCGGAAAAACTTCACTCCTAAAAAATGTTCAAGCTAAAGTAGATCAATGATGTGTTTCCCAAGGTTAATCTAGAGAGATTCAAATCCCATCTAAGCTAAGCTAGACGGCTAGATTTTAATAGATCAAAGCACGTGTCACGGCGACTCATCCGTCAGCTTTTGGCATTAATGTGGCGTGACATGTCACGTCGACAAGACAGTGTCACGGATATGGGACAGATGTAATCCCGGCACACTTTCACGTGTCCATTAACCTATTATTTTGGAGGAATAGTTTATAAGTGAGATCTTCCGACTTCCGCAATCATTTGGGAGTTAGAAAATCTTTTTTTATGTTTCACCTACATTTTTGCGTTCTCTTGTAGTGTTACTGACAATAATTAGAAAATGATTATTACCCTATTTATAATGAATAACGATGTGTTTTGTAGCCGACTTTTTTCGCCAACTCTGAGCTTCATGAATATTTTGCTAGCTTCACACATTAAAGAAATTACAAATTTACCCTGTGCATTGTTATAAGAATTTTGGCAGAAATTTAGGCTGATGATAACTTTGTAATCTGTCTGTTTTCGGGCGTCTTTTTTTATAAGAGAAATGAGACAAGTTGACACTTATCAAATGTCAAAAATGTTTGAAATTGACCACGTGAAGTTTCGGTTTCGAAAGTCAATCCATCAATGCCGGCACAAAAACAACGCAGCAGAATCTACATCGCAACAAAAGAACCACAACACCATCTATTCCGCCAGCTGCGAACTACCGCAACGCCATCTATCTCGCCAGCTGTGAACTAAATACGCTGCATCGCGCAAGCAAAGTTTTCCGTGCGATTTGAACATATGCAACAGTCCGAATATCAACTATAGATCAGTTGCCCACCGGACACAACAACCATCCGGTCGGAGGATCCTCCCTTTTCAATGGAGGTTTGCGGGACTTTACACTCTGTTCCGCATATCCTCCATAGTTTCGCTTGGTAAAATGTCACTTTGTCTAAAGCTCCATTTTGAATGTCCTTTTTCTTTCCTTAGCAGCAAACCCTCGAACCTTCCCTGCAATACAAGCTTTATTTACCCAACAAATACAAATGGTTCTCAAACACGAGCAGTCGATATCGACACGACATTCGCAAGTCAAGCCTCGAGGCACGTTCGGCAATCATATTGGGAACAATATACTACCCTGTGTTGAGAGTAGTTCCAACTTACATCTGTTATATAGGGAAGAATGGAAGAAAAATTACGCTTACTGTGAAAATAGGTGGACAATTATATAAACTATTTTGGTGACAGCTTGAAATAAAAAGTAAGAATAACAATTATTTACTGCCGGTTTCAATAACGTATCTACCTTTAACCAACTGTCAAGTTAGCTACCAACAGTAGTTGAAACGTCATGTTTGAAAGGCAAAATTCAGCTACTGTTGGTAGCTAATTTGACAGTTGGTTAAAGGTTATGTTATTTAGACGAGCCGTAAGAACACGCGACACCAGTAATTTCGAACTGGTGGCGTACATCGCACTCGTATGCTTTCTAACTAACGATACGTCGGCCTTGCATACTTCGCTCCAGTGAACTTTCGAACTGGCGTACATCGACATTTCAAACTTCGACATTCAGTAGCGGAGTCGCACAGAAACACTTAAAGATAAAAAAAATTATCAACTAGAATTATAACAAAACTAAATAAAAAACGCATCACTATCAGCCCATGTCAGGACCGGACATTAATTAAAACGAGTCTCTGGTCACACCACAGACAAAACAGAACACAGTTCAGCAAAACGGTTTATTTTTTTAAATTCAAAGTATCTAAAGATTCTAAAAACTCGTCTTTAAAATTAATGCGAAGTTAGTCTTTGTTGTCTGTACATTCTAAAGTTAAAATCATCAACGAAGTCCAATAGATGGACAATTGTAAAAAAAAACCCCCACAGAAAGGCGCGATGGGACAGAGCAACAAAAATTTAACAAAATTTAAACCAACGAATAATATATTCTTTGAAGTAGATCGTATTTTTGCGACGAGAATTGCAGTTATACTTTTGATAACTTTTGAAGTCCTGACTACATAACTCCAACGCAAATCTACCACGACACTCCATTTGACTTCGCATCCTTTGTCCCAATTTTACCGAAAAACACGTGCGCCCTTTCCTTCCCTATTATCAAAAACTGCGTCTTACTCGACCTACACAAAGAGGGCTATAAACAAGATGCTGATATAATTTGTGGGAACCCCGATATGGGGCAAGGGGCCTCAATGGGCCCCTCAATGGCCACGTGGACATGTTGCGCACTTTATTTTTATGTACTGGGCGTTATGGTAGCTGGTTTAGTAGAGATATTGTTTATAGCTGGAGATTTAGAGATGAAACAGTTGATTATGGTGTAGTATCATGGTGCGGCTACTTTGTAAAGGTAAGTTGTCAAAGATGATCTGTTGAATGAACTAGACATTTTATTGTAGTACTTTTTGGGAGGTCAGTCTACGCAAAAACTGAAGATTTTAAAATGTTGATGGCTTGATATAAGAAAGGCGATGAAAATACAGAAGAAGAAACATCAAGATGATTTAAGATAGAGGTTGCAGACTCACGCTAGTGCTACTTATGATATTATTATCAAATAAAACTATATTTGAGATTTGAACTTTAAAATATATTAGGCGTCTGCCTTCAAAGAACGTTGGCACTGGAGTGCCAAAAGAAAACAAAACATATTTTTACATTCCTATTTCAAATTCTCTTCGCCAGACGCTTCCAAAGGCTACCTTGTCTGCCAGAGACCTGGAGCCAAGGATATCCACAATATATACAAATTCATTATTCTTTGAACGCTCCATTAAGTTCATTATAATAATACCAAAGACAGGCACGTCGAATATGATCTAATACATGAGTTTTCAGAAACAAAGAAAGACAACGCTGCCAATTTATTTTCGTAAACTTTTTGGCACACTTTTCAACGAAAAATTTCACCTCAAAGAACTCGAGTATCGCTCAATTAAAATTGTAAATTGCCTTCGAAACTTAAGGGAACACTGTCTGAACAAGATCCGAAGTTGTTACAATGAAAACTGATATTCTTTTGTCTCTTCACTATCTTTATTTTAAAACAAGAATATCGTTTTTAAAAACTTTTAACGGTAGACAATCGATTGTGAACGGGAGTAGAAAGTTGCTGGGGTACAATCAGTGTCTTTTGTTTCAGTTTATAACCCATTTTTATAGAGGAGTCTATGTTTTTAGAGCTTCTAACAGTCTAAATACAAAAATATATTAAACACAGTTTTGTTTTTTTTCATTTGATAACCGTTTTCATTAGAAGTGTCACGTTATCTGCCTAAGTATTTCCCAAAATTCTTAAAACAATGTACAGCGTAAATTTGTAATTTCTTTAATGTGTGAAACTAGCTAAATATTCATGACGCTCAGAGCTGGCGTAAAAAGTCGGCTACAAAACTCATTGTTATTAATTATATAAATAGGGAAATGATCATTTTATAATTATTGCCCGTAACACACACACACACACACACAAGAGCACGCAAAAATGTAGGTGTAACAAAAGAAAAGATTTTCTTACTCCCAAATGATTGCGGAAGTCGGAAGAATAGAATAGAATACTGTTTATTAACCTCACTTTCCAACCATTTATTAATTACTAGCTGTCGCCCGCGGTTTCACCCGCGTAACTCTCGATCCCGTGGGAATATTGGGATAAAAAGTATCGTATGTGTTAATCAGGTCATACACTATATGTGTGCTAAATTTCGTCCAAATCCATTCCCTAGTTTTTACGTGAAAGAGTAACAAACATCCATCCATCCATCCATACTTACAAAGTTTCGCGTTTATAATATTAGTAGGATTTTATGTTTAGGACATAGTTTTTTAATTATTTTATGTTTAGGATACACAATACTCAAACCCTTATTAGCATTTCACAATGTGGTGGTAAATTTAAAAAGTAATTATGATTATTATGGACCCTGTTGGACCCACAGCAAAAAATAAATATATGTAGGAGAGAGCTTTAAATAGCTAAAGTTATATTTAAAATAAATCCAATAATACCATATTAGGGACTCTTAACTTAGTTCATAAGGATTGTTTAATAAGTCACTTTGATCAAAAAGATATTTCTAGGATATTTTTAGAGCAAGTCTCTCTGTATTTTGAATGCATTAAAAAAACCATATTGGTACTCGTAAAATGAATATTTTTTTTGTTAATAAAGTGGACATGGATGGACAAATCAAGACTAATTCTTGTTTAGTTGATTACCAATTAGATTGATAAATTATGTTTGACCTATCGAACATAATAGACAAGAGCGACATCTTAAATAGGGTTCAGACGCGAGCACTTCAAGCTACAACAATCTGTCAAATTTATCTAATAGATTTTCAACTTTATAGCTAAAGCAGTAGGTTCAAGGTTGATTGGGAAAATTTGACAGTTTCTGGTAGCCTGGTGTGCTGGCGTCTGTACAATGGAATGAAAATCAAGCAAAATGGGCAAGCAAAGTCAAATGTCAGAGATCCAATTCTAGAATTTTTAAGGAGCGTTCGCTGATGTATCAAAGTCGCAAATTGTCATAATCACCTCTTGATTATGACAATTTTCAACTTTGATGCGTTAGCTCCTTAAACATTCTAGAATTGGCTCTCTGATATTTGACTTTGATTTTCCTACATTTTGACAAATCTACATTTTAATGTTGATCTTGTTTGATTGCCGCTGATGACATTGCGAATTGAATTTGAAAGCTTTGGGTTTCTGTTTGCAAACTTCTTTGACTACAAGACTACATTGTATCGATGCATACATGCACCATACAGTTTGGAAAAACACCCAAAATAATAGAAGTTGCGACAGAACAAATCAGCAATGTTTTGTTCTATTTTTATTGACGTGTCGCACGTATCTGAAACGAGCAGGTTGTTTTCGAAACAACGGCTGTGGAAATTTGGAAAACTAGTAAATACACTGGATTTGAGCGTGTGATGTTTACGGAATCAATTCGTGGTTGCGGAATTTGTTCGAAAGAGTCACCGCGGCCCTGGAACGCAAAGGGCTTTAGAAGGAACACGGATGGGTTTTAGTCAGTAAGAGTCTGACACGCCCTTCCGCTCCACCCAGAGCGGAAGAAGTCATTTGATGATTTCCCATCCTTAAAAAAAAAAGGTGATTTGTCTTGGGTTATCTATAAAGCGAGTTAAGATGCCTATAGATTGTATATAAGGATGCAAAGTCTTGAATGAGGATTTTTGTCTCAGTTGACGATGATTTTATAATTTTGTTTATTTATATTGTGGTAGTAAGGTACCTACTGTAAGACTAGTTTGAATTTGACTGATTGATTATTTACAAAATAATCTAAAGTTTGTTTGTTGGTGTTCATCTTCACGCCGTTTGTCCACGGCGACGGTCTCGCCGGATCCGTCATCCGAGAAAAAACCGGACCGAAGAAGCGGCCTATACATTTAAATGAACCTTTGTCCACTCGACATCCGCCATCAGAAATCCGTCATCCGTTCTTTTTACCGGCTCCGGGGATTTTGCTTGATCGGATGAACCGCTAAACCGGAGCCTCAATCAGGAGTACATGTTAAACAAATATATAAAACACTACAAAGAAAATTATTTAAAAATGTATCTTCATGTCGTTGTAATTTATCGTAAAGTGTATAAAATGCTCCTTCAAGGTATCTTGCAGAAGAGGGTGAACCTAAAACTTCTTTTGTCTCCTGCGTCTTCAATAAAATGGCAAGAAGTTGCCGGCGTTCTTACGTAGATTCCATATTAAATGCACGTGCACACGATATCTTATATCTTAGTTACACCGCATTTGAGTGATATTTCGTTCGAGATCGGATCGGATCCGGGTGCAGTGGACAAACGTGATCAGTCTCCGTCAAAACGCCGGATTCCGTCACCCGAGAAAAAATCTGACCGTGGACAAGGGCTCTTACACATAGCATAATAGGTAACTTAATTTTATCAAATTATTGAGTTCAACACAACGATTTGAGGTCCTTTTGAAAGTTTTCGATATTTGAGTTTCAGAAGCTCTACAGTACAGTGAACCGTAAAATAAAACCAAAACAGCCAGTGCCATATTTTAACAATCCCAACGTGTTCATTTTGTTTTCCCTTTCTTTTGTTTTGAAAAATTAATAAAGCCACAGTTATGTATTTTCAAACAAATTCTTTCATCCCGTTTTTCTTTTGTTTTCTTTCAAATAATGTTACTATATATATTCCAGTATATTGCGGCCTCCATCTTTATAACGAGACAGCTACAAAATTTACTAACAAGTGTAGTTTTTTGTTCATTACCATTCCTTTCCTGCGGCTTCCTTTTCCTCGTTTATTCCTGTGGGAAATTCTTTAGTTGGAACGAAAAAAGGTGCCTTTTTTTTTAGTATGTGTTTCTTTGTTCATAGGAATTGGACAATGGATTTATAGATCTATTGGCTTTTTTGTTGTTAGTTTTGGAAAAATTGTTGTTTTATCATTTTTAAAGCTATACGTAGATGTATAGAATAGACTTTATTGGACACCAAAGTAGTTGCACAAAAAAATAGTGGGTGGATCACAAAATCAGTGATCTTTCTTCGTTTGAAGATGACCAGTGACAGTGACAGTTACCTACCAAAGAAAGAAAAGAAAAAGTATTTAATTGCCAAACATACACAAGTTTGTTTTATTTAAACTAAACCCAAAACGACAGTGTTAGAACAATGATAAAATATTTGTTTTATTTGTATAGATATTTACAACTGTTTTAATAAATAATTAAGTACCTAACTATATACACTTAAAATAAAAATAAAAACTCCTAACTTAAATATGGCGTCAAAAAATTTGTCCGCATCGCTATCGAATGGAAGTGAGCCCAAAAGGCTGGCGGCATTGCCACGTTGTATGGCAATGCTTATCCACTGTCCGAGGTCAAAGCCAGCCCTTAGGTCACGCGAAGTATCAACTAAGCGCTTAGCAAGTTCTTAAAGAAATAAATGAGAAAAAAAAAACAAAAATATGAGTATTTATAAAGTAGATGCATGTCGTGGTTGTGGCAAAAGGGCTTCCACTCAGCGTAATGCCAAGATATTGAATGTTATATAAAATAAGTAATAATTTCGAAGCAGTTATTAACTATTTATTAGGTTTTTAATTTTTTATTTATTTTCATAAAACGATTTATAGGTACCTTTTTTACTATTGATAGGCACGCGTTTGACCACAGTCTCACCTGATGGTTAGCGATGATGTGGTCGAAGATGGACCACACTTGCCTAGAAGTAACCTATTCACTCTTGACTTAAAGACTCCCAGGTTGTAGCTATCAGGAAACACAGACTCTGGCAGCGAATTCCACTCCTTAGCTTAGCAATGAATGTGTTCCCAAAACGTTTTGTGCGTGTGGGTGGGATGTCCACCATGTACCAGTGGCGCATCGCCGTACGTCTTATGGTACATAACAAAATTGAGTGTTTTCAGACAGACGGAATATTAAAATGATTTGTTCGTTTCTTCTCTATTTTCCAAAACCTTTTTCATATAGGTTAATATTACATTTGCGAACCATTTTAGATCTTTCCAATAAAAATGATTCATTTACCAACCAAAAAGATTAATCAAGTGTTCATACCTAACAATAAAAAAATGGCTTCGTTTTTGTCTGTTCATCGACCATTAAAAATAAATGATCTCCTTCGCTATTATATCGAGACTAAAATAACAGGCTCGTATTTCAGTATTTCATAATATATGTCTAATCTCACACCAACATTTGGCGGGGCCACCGTCTATGGGAACGGTAGTGACGTCATAGCTGTGATGTAGTTCAATGTCACGCTTCGCTTAGAAGTGATTTACAGCTCTTTGGTTTTTGTGATGAGTTCTATTTGAAAATGAGTAAAAGATATGTATAAAGACGCAGACTAGCGTCTGCCAGCGGTTTCGCCTGCGTAAATGTGGGCTACCAGAGAATGGGCAGCAGCCTTCTCTGTACATTGCAACAGCTACAGTGCGATCGTCAACCTGCCTGCCAAGCGTGGCGATTATGGCAAACCCTCCTCCCTTTGAGGGAGGCTTATGTCCAGCAGTGGACGTTTTTCGGCTGGTATGATGATGATGATGATGAAATGTGGGCAATTATCCCAAGAGAACATACCCCCGGGGTAAAAGGCCTATGTGGTATACCAAACTGTTTATTTTATCTCTCTGCTAAATTTCATCCAGATCCGTTCAGCCGTTATGGCGTGATTGAGTTACAAACGCCCATTCATTCTACATTTCGCATTTATATTAGTAGTAAGATAATAAAATTCTGTAACTTAGGTATACAAGAGATGGTATTGTCCTTGCCTGGCCTGTCTGAAGAACATCATCAAGAAGATCTGCGTATGTAAGGAAATACGCAGATCTTATTGATGATGACGAAACGGACGGATAGTGGAAACGCCTGCTTGATAATACCATTTGTTAGTCGCCTTTCATTAATTCCCTACACATTACTAAACCATCTAAGGTCTAAGCATACTCTTTTCAATTTTGGCCACTAGGTACGTCTTCTTTTAAACCAGCGCTGTGGCTCTGTCTCGCACACGAGTCCCAGCATTATGCTGAGCGATGGCCGTTTTGAACTGTATAACTTTAAAAAATGTTTTTTTATTTATTTTTGGTATGCGTTGTAGTGACTTACTCTAATATAAATATATAAATTATGCAATTGTTTCAAATTAAAATCAAAAACAATTTATATACATATTTACAAAGTAACCTAACAACTAGTATTATTTAAATTCAAAAATCAAACCTGAAACCACTGAAACTGTGTTTTACGTAACCCCAACAACAACCGTCTGGTCGGAGGATCCTCCCATTTTCCAGTGCCTGCGGGACTTTACTCTCTGTACCGCATACCTCTATATGCCGTTTGCGTTCCAGAGCCGCGGTAACTGTTTCGAAAAATTCCGTAACCCTGACGTTTTACGTAAGCCTGGAATGAAGTCCCCAGTTCAATGTCAGGCTTCCAAAGTTCTGATGTAACTGTTTGTTTACAAGAGCCCGGTTTATCGCGCCATTCATGATGTGTTGCGTTAGATTTCTTGTGAAATTCGCCGATCGGTTTTATAGGTTTATTCGGGAATTGGTACCTACTGTCTATTTATGAGTTATTTGTAATGTTTGGGTAATGTAGTTTTTGTGTGTTGGGTAAGTCCTATTTTTATTTTTTATAGATTTTTTGTTGAGAAGGTCAGCTTTAAATGGTTGGTTCGTGCATTTTTAGATGTGAAACCTTTGGAAATTATAATTTTCCCTCTGAAATGTTTGTACATTTTTGTCTAGTATATTACGACACACTAATCCTACTATTATAATATAAACGTGAAAGTTTGTGAGGATGGATTTATGTATGTATATTATTTTTTACGCAAAAACTATTGAACGGATTTCGATATTTCACAGTTAAGCTTATACATCAAAGTAGCACTAGGGCTATAAGCGGGCGGTGCCGCGGGAGGCAGCTAGTAGTTCTCTATAGTATCGCTGTTTTAAAAAGTGCAGCGTCGTATCGTGCCGCATGTTGTTGTTAGCTAACGCTTAGAGATAAATCAAGTTTTCGATACCTTTGGATATCAAAAAATTGGATCTCTTTAACTTGGGACATCATATTTTGATCTTTGTACATCGATCAAATGGAACAAGCCATAACTTTTCTAACATTCAGAGATTCGACACGTATTTCGCGAGCGAGATAAAAGAAAATCCTTTTCTAGACTAAAATAAGTTAAAAGCAAACGATAGTGCAAAATTCTCTATTTATTTGTACAATAAAAACTCCTTCACTTCATCTGTCTGCCGCATAATAATAAAAACATTTATCATACAAGTTTTAAAATACTCTTTTACGACTTTTTACTATGTGCATGAGCATTTACTACTAAAAATATGTAGAAGTGATAAAACAGTTTTATGAACCCGAATAGAGTAGTGCTTGCACTTAAAAAACACGTGTCTCTGCTTGACCCAGAAATAAAAAATGCATGAGTAGTAAGAGCAGTGATAAGGGTCACCGCTAACTGCTTCGATGGGAGCTTCGTAAAATATTCAACGTTTCCAAGCTTTTTTTCTGATTTTTGGTAAAATTGGACTTGCGATTGGATGTAAGGTCTGGGTAATTGCTGTTACGTGAGTAAGTAGGTACTGAGGTTTTTTATCTTTAAGCTTCTGGGTAAATGGATTTCGTTTGGTTAGGTAATAGGCTGGCTTTTGCCTACAGCTACTCCAGTGTGAATGCAAAAAATATACCAAGGGAACGTACTAGCGGGTTGAAATATCTTTCGTCCTGGCTATTCCAGCTTATGGTTTACCCGTGATCCAAGTTTTATTTTATATAAAAGCGTTAAGCCGCTTAGGCGTTATTTATTAACATCCTAACATGCAGACATTCACATTTCTCATGTGTAGAATTCTTTCCATACACATGCACAATATACAATTATACATACTGTGCGAATAAAATTGATGAAATACGTCCAGATTCTATTGCAGTACTGAGAGATATGAAAACTGCCGTGACACAATGGCTTATGTACAAAAAAAATTGACACCTATTTCTAAGAAAAGAATTTCAAACGCCGTATTCACGCCTCGCGTTACAGGTCCATTGATTGTTACACATCAGTGGCCGCCAACCACAAAACATCACACATTGCTGCCGCTGAAATTATGAATAGGTGGCGCTTAATTAAGAAGCGGAGTTCATTAAACATTCATTAGATGACATTCATTAATGAATTGTAGGGTGTTATAGATCGGTATCCGTTGTCGACTCTTTTAAGTTATCTGATTTGCCGAGATTATCTGTAAAGAATGTGAACAAGTTATGAATGAAGAATTTTAATTGTGTTCATTAAAATTGGAGTGTTTTAGATCACTGTGGATCTGTGAAAGTCGTAAACAGAATCCAGAAAATCTAACACTAATCATAACAAAGGGTGTACTTTAACTAAATTACTGGGCTGCCGATGCAGAGTAGCTATTGGTCCATGTCAAATACTGGTATTCAGCCGCATTGGGTTAGAGTGTAATCTGACCGGATTACGTCCTCAATATAGTTTGGAAAATGATAGATTGTAGAGTCATATACATAAACAACCCTTTTGCCACAACCACGTCATCATCTACTTTATACCTACTTATACTTTTGTTATTTTTTTATTTAATTTTTTTCCAATTTAGTTTTTAACGTGTCTTAACAGATATAATTTAAGAACTACTAACACTATCGTTTAGGGTTTAGTTTAAAAAAAAGTAAAATTGTACATGTCGTTTTGTGGCAATTAAATACTTTTCTTTCTTTCTTTCTGAATAAACTGCGTGTGTAGTGATCTTAGTTGCGTTCCCTTCTCATTAACTCGATATTGTTTAACGTCAATAGCTTTATAACATCTTGGACCATCAACATATCAACTTAGAGTGCTCTCTGTTTGTACTTCAATCAAGTTCATTAAAGTAATTACAAATGTAACTGACGGGCATTGAACTGTGGTCAATGCATAAAGAGATAAACATTTTTGGACACGTGTAAGTTGTTCTAATATTGAAAGAAAAGAAAATGAATCTGCTACGAAAGAGGCTAGCCTAATTTCTGGAACATAAAATTCTCGCAAAATTAATTGGATAAACTTGCTTTTGCCCGCCACTTCGTACGCGCATATCCGCACGAAGTGGCGGGCAAAAGCAATCCTCTCTTAGTGCTCCCCTACACTCCCCAAGGAAGCTACACGCCATGTTTCAGCTTTCTACGACCAGTAGTTTCGGCTGTGTGTTATCTGTCAGTCACAGTCACTCACTCAGTCTCTCAGTCAGTCAAAAACTGTTTTTTTTTATAAAGTCAAAGTCAAAACGTTTATTTCAATTAGGCCATTAAACGGCACTTTTGAATTTACAGTTCAGTAAAATAATAATATTACATTAATAAAGTGACTCTACTATCCATTCGGAAAGGTAGATTCTTAAAGAGAAGAACGGATCTCCATAGTTACTCTTTTCAAATAATGATTTTACAAAATTTGGTATACAAAAATTAATTTAATATTATAAGAGGATTGTCAAGCTGGCATAGACTATTGTGACTGGCTGAATGAATTGTCAACTACTAGTAACAGTACTTGACGTGCGTTTGACACTTTATCACAATATCTTAGCACATCACACATTGCATATCGTGAGGAAGTCTCTGAACCTACCAGGAGGCAAAAGAGACCGAGAACGAACTCCTTTGTCATGGACCTACTGGACCATGTCAATGTCCTGGCCATGCCATGTGTTGACGAGACACTTCCTGACCCAACTACGATCGACAGAACGTATTGGCGTCATAAGGAGACCCGACCTCACCTATGGTAGAAAAAGGCTAGGGAGAAGAAGTAGCTTAGCTTTCAAGAAACTGAGGGTAAGTGTTAGGGTGAAAAGACCCTTTGGAAAGACAAGTATCATTGATAGAGATCAGACTGTGCGCTAATAGGCATAAGTATTTAGCTTGTATGGCAATTAAAACGCTTCTATAACATTTCCTTATTCAGAACGTTTAGGAAGGACGTGGTCATATATTAGGGCGATATTATGTTTGTTTTTTTTTGCAAGGCATTGCAAAAAAATAATCTTATATTGCATCCAAAAACCCGACAGAAAAAGTTGAAAACACTTTTCAAGCAGTATGATTCACTTCAGAAATACCCTGTAAAATTTACGTATCACATTTATAGCGATTGTCCTAGTGCGGATCATTCAGTCTAAGTGTTAACTTAATACCGGACAGCTACCCAATAATGTATGAGTCTATCTTGCTTACATCTTGTACAACGAGGATGTATAAAAAAATGATGTCCCTCGAAACGTTTTTGAAACATCTACTTACAGAACCTGCGCACCATCATCATCCACGGCTTGACTTTGTCCACTACTGAGCATAGCCTCTCTTTTCTTGTGCCAGCCTCATTCAAGTTCTACCCGCAATGGCAAGAATGTCCTCCACCCATCTCGCCGACGTAATATATTTTGGTTTCATTCATGATATAAACCAATTAATAAAATAAAAATAAAACAAATTTTTGTTCGAAAAATAAAATTTCGACGGATGACCCATAGTTCTTCCATTCCACGGACACCACTTGGTCACCGCTTTACTCCACCTATCATGACCACGCCTTGCCACCACACCTGCTCACCACATTTTCCGATTGCCCTAGTGTGAAACAAACATAAGATCTCATTCATCATTCAGTCTAAATGGAAACTTAATACCGGACAGCTATTCAATAATGTATAAGTCTATCTTGCTTACGTCTTGTTCAACGAGTACAAAAAAGGTAAAATGGTAAGCTGTTAGCCCACTTTCCAGCTGTCGGAAGGGTCTATTTAATGTACATACTTGTCTCTGTTACGTAGTTATTATCGGATTCCATAATGATTACTATCGCTGCGTTAGATTAAGGTGTGCGTAATGTACTCGTAATTATGAAACTATTTCAATTTGATAATTGCATTACTTAAAGATTTTTTTGTGGGTCTTATTTAGAACAAGGATTGCTGATGCAAAATTTGCTCAGAATCAGTTGAGTAGTTTTCGTGCCAATCGAAAATATCCTTGTGATGATCCTACGATTTTTATTTATTATACATATGTATTTGTATGACAAAATCTAAAATCTCTCAAGCCAATTACCACATAACAGATACGACCAATGGGTACCACAGTTATTAAAGGAGTGGCACAGAGCATGGAAACGCCTTGATCTCCCGCAGATGCAAGAGACGGCTTTGACGCGGAAGACATTGTGAAGTATGTGCGCCAGAGGCCGCGAGTGCAGCTGCTGGAGTCGCATCGCAACGTAAACTTTAAGGCATTTGTGGTGCACTTACGAACATGCTACCTGCATCAGGTGATGGAAGAAAGCTTTTGGCCACAAGATGTAGTATTCCGCCGCTTTCGCAGACAATTTCCGCCGGAACGCACAAAGACTTAGTGCAACTAACTGTTACTAAAATAGCTAATTTTAGTAACAGTTAGTTTTTATTTACTAACACAATTGTTATATGTATACTTAGGTTAATGTATTTATCTATGGGTCTTTGTACCCTGAAAATAAATGTTTTATTATTATTATTGTCAACACTTCTCATAGAAATTAAGCGATACGTGACATTTCTAACTACGCTAGTTACAGCTTAAACTTGGATGGCACGAATATTTTAGTGATTGCATCTCTTGCGGCAACCGGCGCCGGCGCAGCCTTCGTTGCTCGGCCAGAAATAGCTTACCACTAACACTGGAAGATTTGTTATCGTCAACGTCCAAAATTTTGTCAGGCATTTTGTTTCGACCCTCTACGAGGTCCCTTCAAAAATGTACACTAAAAAAAAACAGCTGTTCCGTACATGTTTGCTTCAGAACTGGCCTAATATAAGGAACAGCTACTTTTGTTCCGAGAATTTATTTATTTACATGCAAGACAAAAGTACAAATAAGAAGTTAATCACTCAAACAAGGGTGGCGGACAAATATCACGGCAAGTTAGCACAGCAATGAAACAGAAAATATATTTTTAGTAAAATAAGAAATGGGATTTGATTTTCTTGCATAATTTTGACAGAATGACGTGATGGTAGAAAAAACATGTTGCATTAATTTCATGTATTTACATAATTATTGGACACAGCATTAACTTATTTTTGCGATTTAATGTTGCTACATGAATTTGAATTTTTAAGGGCATTGCTATGTTATTGCTTGTGCCTGTAGGTATGTATTTTCTTGACAAGCTCGAACAAAAAAATAACTTTAGTAACGGAAGCAGAATTCTAAACAAAACACTGCCAACAAACTTTCCTTATTCGCTGTACTATGCAAATCTAGACCATTGTAACTTTAAGTAAGTTCCAGTGAATCTTAACGAACCAGTTTCCTTCGTGTGCTGTATCCATCTAATAGATACTTAAGTTGTGTGTTTCAACCGCCTCGAGCTTCTTCGAAAACTTTGCGATTGTTTTAACATGTTCTTAGTCTACAACAGATGTTACAAACTGTGTTGTTTTGCTACACTTTGGATCGTGCTTAATTATTATATATATTCTTTTTGATAGAATGTGTTGGTTTTTAAGAGTTAGAATTATGCTGTACAGTAATTTAAACTTTTGGCTCTATAAAACAGAGCACTTATGAAGTTATAAATAATTCAGCTGCCGTTGAATTCAGGCGATTAAGATGGTTCTTTTCTCATGTGTTGATACACTGATTTGTGTGACATCAGTGCCAATTCTATTAATTTTTAAGCAACGTCTCAGTTGATTTGTTGCAATGTGTTAATAAGGCCTCAATTTTCATACATTTTTGGCAGTTTGCAACTGACACGTGAATGCGGACGTTGCTTAAAAATGAGTAGAATTGACATAAACTTTCAGGTTTTATTTAGTCAATAAGTTATTTTCCTTACAATTTTGTAATTTTTGTGCATCATTTCTGGCGGAATCGAAGAGTTTTCTTTCTTTCTTTTCATTCGTCGCTTACGATACCTATCTAATAATATAATAAGAGTATTCGGACATACCGAGCTACCTGTCTGAACATGCATGTCACTCAAACAATGAATGATTGACATCGCGCTAGCATTAGTTCGTGCTTAATCAATTAATCATGTTTAATTTGTAGAATTGGCACTTAGCTTTTCTGGTACTTTTTAAGTGGCATTATAGATACAAGCTCTATTATAAGTTTCGTTTAAATCTTGAAAGGTGTAGGTGGTTGAGCACGACGGGCAGCAAAGGAGGTTACGTATATCCTGCGAAGGGTGTTTAGGATCAAAGTATTTACATAGATTCAAAGTTATGCCGTTTTGAAATCAACCAGTATTAACATAGTAGGTCTAGGTCTAGAGGTAGGCCACTCCGGCCAGGACGCGCCCGTCGCCAGGTGTACTGGTGGTCGGGGGGGCTGGCCTCGCCGTGCGAGGCGTGCGTTGCTGCACGGCACCCGTACACCAGACATCGCAGGCTCCGCATCCGCCCTCCGGGTGCGCCGGCCATTGAGGCTCTCTCTATGGGAGCCATACGAGAAGTACAGAGCGGCGAAAGACGCCCTCCAAGCGGGGATCCTGCGGGTCAGGGATCTGGCTCGCAAGGAGATGCTGGAGTCTCTGAACGGGCACCCGTGGGGACGTCCCTACAAAATGGTGCAGCATAAACTCCCCCGTTGACGCAGAGTCTTGGGCCCCAGCTGGTGGAGGACGTGGTAAGCGCTCTGTTCCCTTCGCTAAGAGTCACTGCGGCCCTGGAATGCAAAGGGCTTTAGAGGGAAAACGGATGGGTTTTAGTCAGTAAGACTCTGACACGCCCTTTAGTCAGTAAGACTTTGACACGCCCTAAGTCATTTGATGATTTCCCATCCTTAAAAAAAGGTTTATCCACTAAATTGACGCTACCAACATAAATATAAAAACGAGAATATAAAACCTTAAAACCACAGGATGTTGAGCTTGCATCTACGGAACCATTTTATTTCCCCTATGTTCAGTAAACAACTGTGTTTATTTGAACACAAACACACACAGATATACAAAGACAAATATTGTGTTATAGTGGAGCAATATATTCAGATCCGTCGCGTGAATTATTTCGCGCGTGGAAATGATTGTGTATGGTTCAATTTATAAGCGGTAGCGTTTTAAAATAATTTCTTTTTTATGCCAGGTGTAATGATTTTTGATAAAGGCTAAACGATGCGACAACGTGTTTTTAGATGAATTATTTTATGTGTAATAATAAAAATAAATAAAATAATAAAAGTAATTTTGAACAATTTCTGGAAAACGTGATAAACGTAAAAAAGATCTGCGTGAAACCGTATGTATATTCTTTTTAGAAATACAAAGAGTGCTTTTGTAATATTCACCTATGGAAGGTGAATATTACAAAAAGCACTCTTTGTATTTCTGGATATGACAGAGAATCCGCTCCAACGTGAACCAATCTTTATGACCATACAGAATTAACAGGAATATTTCCAATGAAAATGGTTTCATTTTCATTATATATTATTTGGTATGTAATGGAGGTATCATTAAAGTTGCTTTAGTTATATTCGGCTTTTATATTGAATACAAATATTTGGAGATAAATATATGTCATATTTATAGTCGACTTATAGTAGACTATTCAGCGATTTGCCGAAAAATCCCGAGTATTGGTCAGCATTTAGTGGCATACAAAAACAATGGAAAAAAAAGAATTTATATTTTTATACGTTTTATATTATTTAAAATATCTAAGTACGAAAAATGGAGTCCCTATTGAGTACAATAGTAAACAGTATTTTTTGATATTTTGCACTGTAATCTTAAAGTACTTAAAATAATGTACTATTTTTTGATATTTTGCACTGTTATCATAAGATTAGTACATTATTTTAAGTAATTTTATGATTACAGTGCAAAATATCAAAAAATAATTCGCAATAAGGTCGAAAAAACGTTTTATTTATACCTAAAAACGCCGTCGAGTCGGCTAGTCAGCCAATATATAGTAGTTTTTTGTAAATAACACATATAAATTTTTGAAAGGCGACGATTATAACTTCGTGTCTCCGAAAAATAATGCCTTTTTAATGTAAACACGTGAATACATTGAAAAATGTCAAGTTTTTAAGTCACAAATTCCACCAAATGTAACCAAAAATGTTATTCCTATTTACAATGACATCTCAGTAATATATTAAAGGAAACATGAAGTGTTGCGTCGGATTTATGGGTACACGTAAATTATTTTGTTAGCGGTCACCGTGAGCTCTTGAGCGATGATCGTGTGTGGTGTGAATCATAAGAGGAAGTGATTTATAAAAAAACTAGGTATCGCCCGCGGTTTCACCCGCGTGAAAGTCGAAAGGGAACATAATCTTGAGATAAAAAGCTTATGTCCTATTCCAGGACTTGCGCGTATCAAGTTTCATACAAATCTGTTGAGACGTAAAAAGGTAGCGAACAAACTCACTTCAGCATTTATAATATTAGTAAGGATATTGGTCATGGACAGTTTTTTTAAAACGCTTCCAGCCAAAATGTGCCGCCATATAAAATATAACTAAGCCTTAATTTTAAGAGCTTTTGGGCATACCGCTATAAAATTCTGTAATGTGTGTGTAAATGCACATCAATTCGCATGCTGAGGTGCTAAAAATACTAAGCATTGATTTGGATACTGGTAAGCTACTCCGTCTGGACTCATACGTAACTATCCTGATGCTTATATAAGCCAGCCCAGTACATTATATGCTTGCAGTTCTCGTTTCAAAATGTAGTCTCGTGTAACCCTGCCATAAGTTCTTATCGGATTGAAGCGCTCAACTTATTGTTACACTTAAAACAAAAGAAAAGCAATAAATATTTAAGTATTTCTTGGCACCACTTGTAGTTAAGTCATAAAATAAGCCCATACCGACCCATATACTCGTACAGTATAGTCACTAGACAGTATAATAAGTCCAAGCGTAATCCAATCTGCCAGGTTTGCGGAATTTGTTCGAAAGAGTCACCGCGGCCCTGGAACGCAAAGGGCTTTAGAAGGAACACGAATGGGTTTTAGTTAGTAAGAGTCTGACACGCCCTTCCGCTCCACCCAGAGCGGGAGAAGTCATTTGATGATAATCTAACCTCAAAAAAAAAGTTTTTTTTATAGTCGGTTTACGGACGATAGTTTAACGTGACAACGTCATAACAAAACATTGAATTTGATGAAATGATCGTAACGTTACAATAAGCGTAACGTTACAATGAGTCATCCTTTTTCGTGCGTGCAGCCGGTGTTCATCGATTTATTAGACGTTGTCACGTCAAAAAAAAAATGCGTGACCTAATGACATTGTTGGCAGATTTTACTCACAATTTGTTTCATTTTTAACTAAAACACAGTGCCAATTGCATTTTTGCTGTGTCGTCCGCAATTTGGATGAATGCCAGTCCTTTCTGACCGTATTTACATCCTTCACTTCAGCCAAATGGTTTTGGGAAGTGCTACGGATAATACGCAATACGAATTTTAAATTTGATGTGTTATTTGGGATTTAAGAACTGTATATTGCAATATTGTTTTCTGAATTTAAATGTAACATTAATTTTGTCGTCTTAAACAAAATCAAAATCAAAAATCATTTATTCTAATTAGGCTGAGTGCCAGCACTTTTTGAACGTCAAAGTTCTACATAAAGACAGTCCCCCAAAACACCCGTCCGTCACCACTTCCTAGTGTTTAAGCTGGGTAACGATGAGTAAAGAAAACTACTCTAAGGTTAATTACTATTACGAGTAGCTAAGTGACTTTAAAATAAATCTCAGTAAGTTATCAAACTCTTAGCCTAGTCTCAATTATGCTGGAGCTAGCTTCTAGTTTAACCCAACTGCTAAGAACTCCATCGTAAATACTGATATTCAACTATCAGCTGAAGTGACTGCCTTTCTGGCTTTCACAACCAAGTTAAACAAGAAGAAATGTCAGAAAGGCGAATCTGTTTAGCCTTTTCCAAACTATGTTGGGGTTAACTCCCAGAAAAAACAGGCCAAGTGCGAGTCGGACTCGCGCGTGAGGGGTTCCGTATCATCGTTCAAGATTGAATACTAACTTTGTACTTTTAATTTATTTTTATTATTTTTTTTTTATAACGGCAACAGAAATACATACTCTGTGAAAAAACAGTCTACCTATTACGGTGCATGAGATACAGCCCGCTGATAGACAGATTGACGGACGGACGCTTCTAACATTTTCTAAAAAAATGTTAGAAAGTACCGAACCAAGCTGTTCTTATTTCAAATCTTGTACCACACGTTGACGCACGTTCCATTACGTCACAGTTGTCAAACCGATGCAGTAACTCATGGTATGATTAAAACGCATGTTCGGTTTATTCGTCTGTTAGTCTGGAAACATTTTCATCGATAAATTAGGTATGTATGTAGGGATCTTTTATTTATTAACTTGTCAGAAACATAATGGGCCGAAATAACCTTTAATCTTGTTTAAGAACAACACAAAGACTCTTTCGTTTCGATCTTTAAGTTAATTTAAGCCGCAATGTAAAACAGCCGCATTTTATCTAAAACTAGCACTTCGCCCGCGACTTCGTCCGCGCGGATTTAGTAGGTACTCCACAAACTTCAACGCCCCCTCAAACCCTTTTTAAAGGTAAGTTTTGGAAAATTAAGCACTACGATATCCATTCAACGGTCTCAGGATCAGCCTACTATCCACCCAGTTCACCCCGTTCACCCCGCCAGAGGTTGACTATGTAAACATTGTTAGATCTGTTTCAAATTTCCCACTTTTAGCTTGTTCATTCCAATTTCCACGTAAATTGAAGTAAGCAATAATGTCCTCCCCTGAAAAATTCATCAACCCTTTTCGCCCCTTATATTTGTTATTCTTAATTTTTTATCCAAAACATTAATGCCGTGCATTAAGTTTCTCCCCAGTTAGCTCAAACCGCAACATTTTTCTTACTTAGAGCATCGAAAAATCCAAATATTTGTTATTTTTCTTTTTTTATCCAAAACATTAATGCCGTGTTTCAGCTTCATCGGACTAAGCGTTAAGATTCTCCCCAGTTCGCTCAAACCGTAACATTTTTCTTACTTAGACCATTTTTATGCCCGTCGTAACTTTAAAACGAAAGGTCCGATTTGAGTAATTTGAAGTGTAGTTTACATGTACATTATCAACCTTAATTCTAAACAAACAAACTAACTAATCTTTACTCTTTATAATATTAGTTTAGATAGATTAGATATATAATCCTGATGATGTGTCTGTTTGAGTATTATTCGCAAATTATCGGCATTCGATTGAACTGAGTCTATAAAATAATCATTAAAATGTCTTGCTATCATTTTAGGAATATTAAATTTCATAGAATTGGTTACCTCCCAAGTTGCTTTAGACTTGTTAGTGCTAGTTCCTATAAAATAGCTGTTTTGAGCCCTTTGTGTTAATTTGATCACTTTTTAATATCTCTTTGAGAATTATTTGAAAGCCGCTTTTGTATCACTATTTCGCTTTATTCTGTATTGCTATAATAAAGTTCATAATAAAGATCAAATAAGTTCATTGAACTTTATAGAATTTACTGGTGATTGTGGAATACTGAGCATACAAATGATAAAAGCACTCAATACAATTGCAAAAGAACTTGGCCCAAAGGAAATAAATACTAAAAATATTCTGCTTTTAATTTTCAAGATTAGAATCAAAATTTAGGATTCGTTGAATCTCGTGAGTTTGGAGGAATTACGTTACCCAAAAAATTGGGGCGTTTTTCAATTCTATTAGATTAAAACTCCTTTAATTGTATTAGAAGTTTCAACTACCATTACCGAAGTTAATGCAATTATCAATGTCTTCAGAACTGTTCAAAACATTATGCGCGCGTGGATTTCCTTAGCAGAGTTATTTTAGAAATGTATTTATTATACTCTTCAAAGATCTTATACTTACAATCATCAACAAATATATTTCGAAAAAGATTATTACAGGATTTTATGTTGATAAAAAACTCTATGGCCCATAACTCATTAATAGGTACCAACTCTTAACATCTTACACACGTGATAACTTTTAAACGAAATATCCGATTGAGATGAAACAAAAAGTATTTTACTTCTACATAAATACTCTTGATAACATAATGCTTAATTTCGATAAAGATTAATATTACGATACGTATTTAACGTAGTT
Source organism: Mamestra configurata (assembly GCA_002192655.3). Classification (NCBI taxonomy): domain Eukaryota; kingdom Metazoa; phylum Arthropoda; class Insecta; order Lepidoptera; family Noctuidae; genus Mamestra; species Mamestra configurata. The sequence goes on along the minus strand of NDFZ01005396.1, from coordinate 256,943 downwards.
TTTTTTCTTTAGACGATTTAATAATTATTTTGAACACAAAATGGGTTATTGTGATTAAACCATGATAGCTAGATATATGTTCTCGCGGACTTTTTTGTAGGTCTTAATGGGATCTTCTAACCCGTAGTACATCATTTTGTTCTTTTGTCAATAGTTTTTGCAGCGCACGCAAAAAAAGGTTTTTGATTTTACACCTTGTGTTACGAAATAGCAATTTTATTACGGATCCCTAATTTTGAAAAAAAAAAAAAATAGCCTATAGCCTTCCTCGATAAATGGACTACCCAACACTGAAAGAATCATTCAAATCGGACCAGTAATTCCAGAGATTAGCGCGTTCAAACAAACAAACAAACAAACAAACAAACTCTTCAGCTTTATAATATTAGTATAGATTAAGGCCAAATACATTTAAATGATTACAACATTCGTGGAGAAAGAAATATAAGCAAACTTATAGTTGACGATACTTTCCAAAAATACTGACCAGAATTTAAGCTGTCAAACCACCAGCTGGTAACACTTTTTATAAATAAAAATTAGGCTGATTTCATTTCAAGCTTTTAAAGAACTTAAAAAATAACTCGACAATTTTACCGATAACGTTTTTCTTTAAAAGCATTTCATGAGGTCACTGACCTTTATAAAATAAGCTTAAGCGCTACATTTTATAGCCCTAGTGCTAATAATGAAACTCCACACGAAGTTTAGACTATAAACGAAGCAAGTTCTTAAAGGTTTTTTCATTAAAATACGTAAACTTTTTTATTATCTAAACATAAAATACGACCCGTAAGGACCTCTAACTAAACGTATGATAAAACAATAATTAGGGTTCCGTACCCGAAAGGACACCAACCGAACCCTATTATTAAGCCACCGCTGTCCGTCCGTCTGTCTGTCTGTCAGCGGTCTGTATCTCAAGGTTAATATCGTAATAGGTAGACAGTAGAAATTTTCACAGAATGTGTATTTCTATTGTCGTTATAACATAAAAATAAATTAGATTAGAAAAATTAAGGGGGGCTCCCATACTAGAAACGTGTTTTTTTCGGTTCATGGTGAGGAGAGTCCGACTTTTTAATTTAGTTTAGGCGTGCAGTTGGGAATAAGAATAAGAATAAGAATATTTTATTTGCATTTAAAACATGGTACATTTAAGGTCTTATATTTTATAATCATGATCTAACATGTTTTGCCATTTACTGGCATACAAATATTTGAGAAATTGTTCACAAAAATAACGAATGTTATATAATTATAAAACTAATGTGATACAATAATTAATTAAGTTATTATATAAATTCAATTTCAATTGTACTACAAGTCTCTCAGGTAGGTACATCTGTATGCTAACACTAAATATGGTACAGTAGGTACTGGTAATCAGTAACCATATTTGTCTGTTACTTTTTTGTCAGTAAATTCTTTAAAACTATAAAAACAATTACCAACCAGCCATTTATGTAGTTTGGATTTAAAATGTTTCAAAGGCAGTTCTCTTATTGCTTTTGGTATATTATTGAAAATTTTTATTGGCGTGATGTAGCTATTTTTATGGCATAATGTGCTTTTATGTGTAGGCATTCTTAGTAGTGTAGGGTCTCGACGGGTATATTTTGAGTGTAATTCACACGTTGTGAAAAACTTTGAGTGCTCCTTAACAAAAACACCAGCTTGCATTATAAAAAGGCCTATTAAGGTTAGAATTTTTAATTTTTTGAATATAGGCCTGCAGGATGTTAAAGGGCTGATTCCATAGATTGCTCGTAGGCACTTTTTCTGTACTCGAAAGGCATCATTTATATTTGTGGAGTTTCCCCACAGTAGGAGTCCATACAATATCAATATAATTATATATGTGTGGTGTGTAGCTTTTCCCAAATATGTTGGGTTTGGCTTCCAGTCTACCTGGATGGAGCTGAATACCAGTATTTTACATGGAGCTACGTTATGGCACAATTACTTACATATAATAAAACCTTTGTCATCGAAGCAGCACAATACTAAAAAATTGCGTTACGTAATACTTGAACGCTCCCTGCGTTCAAGTATTACGTGACGCAATTTTTGAAGATTCTTGACCCACCCTCCTCCCATGTAACGCGCCGTAACGTTTATCTGTACCCTCCCTAAACGTTACGTATCATCCAAGTGACAATTTTTACCTAAAAGTCACAATTATGTCTACTACTCTCATGTTACCAAATTTTTTAATTAATAAATGTCATTTCAAGAAAAATATTGATGTTTATTTTTGTTTGGCAAAATGACTACTGTTTAGTGACTGTGTAACTCGAAAATATGTTTAGTGAGTTAGTGTTAAATAAAAAACAATGTTACGTAACGCGTTGTTCGAACACCCCTGTAACGCATCGTAACGTTTTACAAGACCCCCAAATTGCGATACGTAATACTTGAACGCCCCCTAAACTGCTTGTATGCGCATTTTTATGTAAATTACCCCATGCATAAGGTTAAAGAACGCCAAGATCATTACCGCTGTTTTCACACAGTAAGAAGGGTATAAAGGTCAAAGCAACTCCGAAGTCAAAACCTTTTGTCTGTCAACTCATCAACCAGAAAGGTGCCATGCTGCAGTCTGTCTTTTAAACAATCCGTGAAATGTGTGAAAGTCAAAATGTCGCACACCTTAACCTAGGACCACAGAGCATCGAAATGTCTTGGCGGGCATTGTCCTTCCAAACAAAACAAGAGTATTAGTGAGTGTTCCCGTTTGCGTAAAAAGTCGGTTGACGGACGATAATTTTACGTGATAACGTCATAAGAAAAGCCGGACGCTTAGGCCGATCGTGCCTCTATCGCTTGTTCCGCGCTCTCGCTTGTACGCTCGGCTCAAGAGGAACGTGACACTTTTTCGTGCGTGCAGCCGGCGTTTATCGATTTATAAGATGTTATCACGTCATAAAATGGTGGTTTGTGACAACTCTGACCATGACCAAAACTTGCCCTAAGTGCTATAGGGAATATGAATATATAATTTTTTTGCTTAATTAAAAACTGATAACCTCTTGTAAACAAATCTGCTATATATTTTTAAATATTCATCAACGACAAAGTTCATAATTCAAAAAAAGAAGCCCGTCATAGACTCAGATATCAAAGTAGTAGTTGCTTTAGAAAACGACGTTTTCGCTAGAGGGACCAATAGTACACAACAACAACAGCAACTTATATTTCTTTGAAATTGTTACAACTTATTATTAAAAAAAAATATGATTATGTTTTGACTGTTAGTATTCAGCAGTGCGATTCTGTAAACATCTAGTCGTGAAAAAAGCAAACACTAAGTGAGCTGTCTGTTTTACGCATGCAACATTTGGATTGACAGTTCACCTGAGTTTTTATTCACGCTAAGGATTTTACAGAATCGATCGTCTGATTTTGTTAATTTATAGATGTACTGCCTAGGGAACAAATATTAACTAGCTCTTACCGGCGACTTCGTACGCGCATATCCCGTTTTTCCCGTTCCCGTATAGCCCTATAGGCTATTCTATAGGCCTTCCTCATGAAAGTGGCTAACATAAATAATTGCCCAAATCCGACTGTTAGTTAGTTAGTTAGTTTAAAAAAACAATTTCTTCAGCTTTATAATATTAGTACAGGTATTAATATACATAAATGGCGCCTCCAGTCGCAGCTGGCGCGGCGGGCGTTCCGTGCTCTGTGCCGGGGACTTTTGTGTTAAAAGTTATAGCTGGATATACGCGCCATTGCTTTTTTAACTATGCCATAGCTACGTGATAACTTTTACCACATATTGCTTGATCTTTATTACTTTTTACGAGGTATTTATTGCTAGCGCGCATAAAGGCTTTTGTAGGCCAGATGTATTGATAGGTAGTGTAGGTACATTTATTGATGAACTTTTTAGATTTTAAGTTTGTTAGAGTGTATTCTATACTAAAGGAGATCAATCAATGGCTTTAATCTTCGTTTTAAGCTTCGTTTGGGAAGTTATTTTTTTCAGGCTTGTTTGCAGCAGCCTGCATTTGTGTTAATTAGTTTCAATTGAGTACACAGACTCACACAAAATTCTGATGTTCTGAAAAATATCTGAAATTTTAACAAGGCTATAGAAACATGTCCGGAACTCGTCAAGCTTGATTGACTGGATATCGTTTCTGGCTCTCAGGAGTTGCAGTGGTTGAATAGTCTTCTTTTTTTCGCGTCGGTGGTGACCCTTAAACAATTTGTGCCCAGCAGGAGGCTACGCTTATAGCGGCATCTGTGGCACTAATTAGGTCCTTAATGGTGCAGGTGTAAGGGCACTTGGGGCACTCAAACAAGTGGGCCATATTTTGGACGGGGGCATCGCACTCACATTAATTTGGTGTCTAGTGGGTCAGTGAAACCCCATTTTGCCAATTTGTTTTTGCAGCGGCCGACTAGGGTGTGCGTTTGAGTGCTATCCATATAGGCCGCTGCCATGTCATTCCATCTGTTCATGTCCAGGTGTCAGGTGTTCCTGAGATTTCAGGAAGTCGGTTGGAAATACTGTTTGTGGCTTTGTCATCATGTCATATTGATTCTGTCGCAATACTTTTGGAATTTTGTTTATTTTATTGAAGTGAAAACTTCTTTAGGCGCGTTGAGCACTTTTTGGGTGAACAAAAATCATGGACCTCGCACCATCATCACCGAACACTTTCCATGGGCTATATGTATACTGTGTATATTAGGTGTAGTATTTTTTGGAACTTTTGAGTCGTTGTTTGCGATCGGGATTTTTTTTAAACTATTTTTTTTAATTTTGGTTTTGTTTCTTTACGGTTCGTCAGGTGAGTGCAACAGATACATGAATTAAAAAATCTTTTTATATTTTTGCACTAACATAGCTTATAAGTTTACCATAATATGGATCAAGGTCAGAATTAAAGTAATTTTTATTTTATATTATTTATTTATTTTACAAGTTAAGAGCCCCTGAAATATGACCACGTCCTTATGAAAACCCTATATAGGTCCGGAAGATATGATGATATGTTCGTGGAATTACTTCACGAACTTGATATTGATGAGTGAAGTTGATGAGTAAGTGAAAGAAATTATTGGCTCTGGCAGTTGATTGGAGCTGTTTCTGATCCAATCAACTGCCAGAACCAATAATTTCTTTCACACACACATTATCCTCAAGTACATTATGTGAATCACCTGCAAGACATGTCATCACTGAATCAGATGTGGTCATCGTGCTCAGAATAAGTCGCCTCGTCTGGATTGAAGGTTGGTAGAGCTGAGTAAGAGGCTATATCAGGTCGATGAGCAATATTTTGGGAATCCAGCATTACTGTATCAAGTTTCTGATTACCTTTTAAAATCTTATAGGTTGCTTTGTACCCGTTTTTTTTTTTGTAATTATGGGAAATCATCAAATGAGTTCTTCCGCTCTGGGTGGAGCAGAAGGGCGTGTCAGACTCTTACTGACTAAAACCCATCCGTGTTCCTTCTAAAGCCCTTTGCGTTCCAGGGCCGCGGTGACTCTTTCGAACAAATTCCGCAACCCTAGCGCCATGTACCCGTTGCGGATCAAAAACGAAGTTCAAGCTCGAGTAGTTGAAGTCATTGTTATTTGCTTATCAAGTGGATGAAGGCCAATTCTCGTACTTAAAAGCGTTCGGATTGCAATCGCAGTATAATATCAGCGAAAACCAATGCCAAAGTGTAGGAAAATTAGAGGTGTTATGACAGTTTGCGACTGTGATGAAAAATACCTTCAAAGTACGCAAAAACTTACCTTTAGGCCTGAAAAATAGCTGGGAAAATGAAATATTTTATCATATTACCTTTGGTCCAATCATCCAATGCCAATTAAATACACAAAACAGTGGTTACGACTTTGTTAGTAAAATAAATGTGGAAGAAAAATGTCTTAGAAACATAAGACAAATAAAAATACACTTACAAAATAATATAATCCACTATACGATCACTGTGTCACAAACAATAAATTGCTTCTAGCAAGTCTCCCTAAACGATTATGATATTAGTTCACTATTCCTTTCGCAAAACACGAACCTAAGACCTACATATAATCTACATCTACACTAATATTATAAAGAGGAAAAATTTGTATTTTTGTGTGTGTATGTTTGTAATGAATTAACTCAAAAACTGCTGTGCCGATTTCAAAAATTCTTTCACCATTGGAAAGCTACATTATCAGCGAGTAAAATAGGCTATATTTTATCCCCGTATTCCTATGGGAACGGGAACTACGCGGGTGTAACCGCGTGACGTCCGCTAGTCACATATAAACAAGTAGACATTATATTGTGTCATGAGCGCTATCATTTTGAAACGGGTCCGTTTAGCTAATCCCACTTCATTCAAGTCTAGTGAGCTTGTGAAATGTGCCAAGTAGCATTTAATTTGTCATAATCATTTTTATTCGAGGAATACATTGATATTTTCTAAGAAAGAATGTTCATAAATTTATTGAGAGTTCAGCTGTCGCGCTGTTTTTTTTTTAAATAGTGTTGCCATCCTAGGAATTTCCCTCGTATAATATAGGTGATAGAATAGAGTGTTATAAACTTACTTTGATATGGTTTTACAATTCATCATCATCATCATCATCATTCACATCATAGGCCTCTCTTTTCCCATGTCAATTTCCTGTGCCAGCCTCATTCAAGTAGTAGCCGCGAAGCTTACGATGTCGTTTACTCAGTTTTACAATTCATCATCACTATCATCATCATTCACATCATAGGCCTCTCTTTTCCCATGTCAATTTCCTGTGCCAGCCTCATTCAAGTTGTAGCCGCGAAGCTTACGATGTCGTTTACCCAGTTTTACAATTCATCATCATCATACCAGCCGAAAGACGACCACTGCTGAACATAGGCCTCCCCCAAGGGGAGGCGTTTGTCATAATCGCCACGCTTGGCAGGCGGGTTGGCGATCGCAGTGTAGTTGTTGCTATGCACAGAACAACAGAGAATGCTGCTGCCCATTATCTGGTGTCTTTTAGTCGCCTCTTACGACCACCACGGAAAGTAATGGGATAGTGCTTTTCTTTTACGTTGACACCATACAGAGGTTGTACAATTACTTTAGTTGTTCGTCTGTATTTTGGTTATCCCTCTCTTCTGCTTGTGTTGGGAAGTTAGTGTTGTAGCTTTTGGGTGCACCCGCCAAATATACTTTATGCTTATGCGTTGTCCAATTTTCTATCTAAGGCTCATGAACACAAGCACGAGATCTTTATAGAAAACAAACAATACGCGATCATCGCGATAATTTGTACGGCAAAACTGAAGGCGTCGTTGCGCCGCGCAGAGGCGCCATTCGATTTTGTTGTACAAATAAACCCACGCACGCATCGATAGAAAATGAACCAAACAGCAATCGCCACACGACGTGTCGCATCTCTGTTGTCAATCTTAGCTATTTGGACACCATAATCTTCGCGGAAGATATTTTTATGACACTATCAAAGACAGAATAGTCAATAAACAGATAACATCCCTGCCTTTCAATAGAAACATAACCATTACATTTCATCTTTATGGTATGGATTTGATCTTCAACTTCCATTCATAAAAACTTGGTAGAAAACACATAATTTTCTGGGCAAGGCACTCGAATAGGCAAACTTTATCCCGTACAGTAAACAAGGGTGCCAGAGTAGTGCCACGGTACTTTTTCTGACAAACATTCTTTCATGTGATCGCTCATTTGTTTACATAAACCATAGTGCAATGCGACGTTTCTGCGGCCATTACTGGGAATGGCATTGCCTAAATATCTCGCCCTTTTTACACAATACTAGCGTGTCACTAAGTCTCAACGTTTGAGTTCTTATTATCATACTAACTTTTTCCCGCGACTTCGTACGCGCATATCTTGTTTTTCCCGTTCCCGTAAGAATTTCGGGAAATCCTCTCTTAGCGCTCCCCTACACTCCCCATGGAACTTACATGCCAATTTGCAGCTTTCTACGACCTGTAGTTTCGGCTGTGCGTTTTCTGTCAGTCACTCAGTAACAGAAGAGTTTTATATAAATGTATTGATATACTCTTATTTTAAATAGCTTCTATTTAACGTGTTTTTTTAATAATATGATTCATGTGATTGTGAGAACACTGTAGACCCCGTAGACTCACAGATTCTTTACGTTTTGTTTGTTCGACGTTTTTGTTATGAACTTACTAAATTCCTATTTGTACTTTTATTTTGATCAGTTCCTCTCGTACTTATATTATTATCAATAACTCCTGGATGTTGGCTAGCTGAGGCGATTCAGACTATAGATATGTTTTTTGAGAGTTTGCTCTTGTCTCTAGTCTAGGACATAGATGACAGAGACAAAGTCGACGATGGCGCGAGCTTACCCAGAAGAAGCCTGTTCACTCTAATTTTGAAGCGATTAGGGTTGTTTGATTTTGTTGATAATCGAAACTTGTGCTCAACGCACATTGCGTGGACACGAATGGCGTTTCGTTTCTAGTCGCTGCCGCCGCGGTGATTCTTTGCTCTATGGCACAAACTTAGCAGGAAACTCCTTATAAACATGATAGTTATAGGAAATTCTTTCCGGAATATTTTCTTTTATAAGTTTTGTTATGGGACCCTTTGACGTTTATAGGGGAATTGAGCACCATGTAAGCGGAATAATTTATTTTTGCTTGGGTTCGTGTGGAATTTGATTAGATTCTATTGTGATTTATCTTTAGCAATATTAATTTGTTGATTTTGAAATTGGCTAACATTTTTTTACCTTAACCACTGTTTTGACATTCATAGATATTAAGTTTGTTAGATTATTAAGTATGTTTCATGTATTTTGCTTTGACATACTGTTCAGCATCAGGCCCTGGATTCGATGCCCGGGTCAGGCCTAGTGTGATTGGGTTTTTAATTTAAAAGTTTTCAGTAAGTATCAGCTTGGTGTTTGTTTTCTGCCCGGTTGAAGCAAAAGGTTAAACGGGACTCAAACATTACTGTCGATATTTATATAATTTAATAATTCTTTGCACTAACACTTGCGGAGAGGCAACAATAACTATTATATTTTTTTTATTATTAACGTTACCCCCATAGATATGTTTTTTTTTTATATTTCTGTGGTTACCCCACATACAAACAGTCAGATCCGGAACAACTATGTGTAGGCCATATAAATATTTTTTCCGTGCGAGAATCGAACCCGCGACACGCAGTGCAGCAGCACTCGGTCAACCACTGCGCCAACCATGAAGTCAGCAAAATAATACGTAGGTGTACTACACATCAGGTACACCTCTGCCTTATATCTTAGGAAATATAAGGCAATAATGTTACATAAATATTAGTTAGGCACGTACCAGAGGATAGTCATGTTCGGTACGATTCATCAGTTCGATTCACCAAAATTCCAAAGATTTTAATCAAACTCAACTTAATCAAAGGTTCTGCTTTCATATCGACGAGTCAATAAATATTTATAATTCATTTCCCAAAACCAAGCATTCTTCATTAATATTCAGTTCGTCATAATATTTGATAGAAGCCGACGATAAGTACGTCTTCGAGTACGTGAATTAATGTATTCGTAAACAAAGCTGCGGTATGGACATAGTAACACGCTTTCAAACATTTGGGGAGGCCGTCTTGACAATACTGTATGAGGCGTTAACGATGTGTTTGATATATTAATTTGGTACACATAGTAAATTATGTTTAGGTAATTTATTTGTGTTTAGGTTCTGTATGTTCGGTGTCGGACGTAAAATAATAGATAGCACCAACCCATCACTAAGGTGACTAAGGGACTCACCAGAGAAAGGGCAGCAGCATTCTTTGTGCATTGCCCGCCCGCCTGCCAAGCGTGGCGATTATGGCAAACCCCCCGTTTGGGGGGGAGGCCTATGTAGAGCAGTGGACATCTTTCAGCTGAAATGATGAGGGTGAATTTTCAGGATTAAAGCTAAGTTTTTGACACAACCCTAGCACAAAGTAAATTCGGAACAGAAGACATTTTCCTACCTACCACAAACATTACAGTCGCGTAGATTAAACGCTGTTTGTAATGTGGATGAGTAATGATCGCGCGTGGTTTTGTGTGATACATTCATTTTATTTTATAGCCATATATTTATGTACCTAGGTATAAAAAGTAAATTCCATGAAGTTGGAGGCTAAGGGAGGTAGCAAACATGAGCAGGCTGGGTAGGCTTACGGCCGGCGTATGCGTCTCGCATCCACTGGATTCTCACAGTTTTCATCAGGTCATCGGTCCTGCACCTTTCAACCCCTCCGAATATCCTTAAACCAGTAATGCAGCATGTAGTAGCCCTGACTACAAAATCAGAGCTTCTGGATTTCTCGTAAAAACCCACTTTGAGCCTCGTCGACACCCTCCATCATTTCACACGGAAGACGAAAACGGATGCCACCACACAACCTTTCAGCCGCATCGCCCGTGAAAGCTTGGGTGAAGTAAACAAGGAGCTGTCAATCCACCAAGTCAAGATGGAATGGTAGTTCACTTCAAGCAAGATGGTTGAAATGCACTGTCGTCCCTCAGTTTCCACAGTGAGATGTTTACCAACCACCTCGCGAAGGCATTCACTCCACCTGGTCTTAGTTATATCGTATGGCATGGTTTATATCTATTCTAATAAAATAAATCTAGACGCACTGCAAGTTACCATCTCTATCTTGTTGCTTTTCCACCAATTCGCACTAATCGTTTCCAAACGTCTTTTATAATGCGCACAGCAAAGGAGTGGAACTCTCTGCCTGCGTCTCTGTTTCCAAACGCATACAATCCTAATCTCTTCAAAATAAGAGTGAGCAGGCTCATCAATGACCTAGACTAGAGTCAAGGCAAATACATATTTTTAAAAAAAGCTGGAGAGTTTATTTGTATGTTTGAACGCGCTAATCTCTGGAACTGCCAGTCGGATTTGGAAAATTCTTTATGTATATGATAGCCACATTCATGAGGAAGGCTATACGGGAACGGGAAAATACGGGATATGGTACGAAGTCGCGGGCAAATGCTAGTTAAGAATATACCCAAGTGACTGTTAGACGAATAATTTAGATTAAACCGTAAACCTAAAAACTTGACAGCCCTGAGTCCAAATCATATGCAAAGTCTAAACTTAATAAATAAAGGAAACTTAGTTAATGAGGTCGTCGCGTGCCTGAAGTCTAATGAGTCATTGTTTTAATGATATCAAGGGCAGAAGGTAGACCGTTAAATAGAAATGGTTAATCTTTCGGTCGTGTTCTTAAGAGGCCTTGGTGATAGGGAAAGCGGGGACCATGACGTCAAACAATTTGTTGAAATGGTGACTAAGTTTTGTCAAGGTTACTGAAGTATCACTCATCACTTCCCGTGGGTGTCGTAAGAGGCGACTAAGGGACTCACCAGAGAATGGGAAGAAGCATTCTCTGTGCTTCTGTGCATTGCAGTAGCTACACCAACCCGCTTGCCAAGCGTGGTGATTATGGAAAATCTCCCCTCCCCTTGGGGGAGGCTTATGTCCAGCAGAGGACGTCTTTCGGCTGATATGATGATTGAAGTATGTTCCTCCTTGCATGCTTTCATATTGAAGCATGAAAATATGTAGATTTATGTATATCTATTAAACTCACTTAATGAGAACCAGCACGGAGACATATATCTAGGTAGTCACTGCAAGCAACGGTATTTTTAACACTGCCAATACAGACCCAGTGTGACCCGTATCCACATAAGTCCACACTTCTTTCATGGGGTATTGTGTTAAATGTTACAATAAGATGCCTTCTGACATATTAGAACTAAATGAAGGAAAATTTAAAACTTATGTTAAAAGTACACTTTGTAAACAAGCATATTACAAATTAGAAGATTACATTCAGGATAAGAATGCTTGGAAACATGCTGGTCCTGCTCCATAGGACAATCAAGGGTGTAGACAAAATCCAACTGGTTGATTTATGTATTAACTTTATAGATATACTTTTTCTTTTTTTTGTGTTTCTATTTTTCTGTTGACTCACACACTGTTTAATTAATGGTTCCAATGTTTGTAAATATGTGAGTACCATTTACCTACATTTCTTTAGAAAATGAATAAGTTTACCTCTGCTGGTGATATTTTGTTCTTATAAGTAGCATACTCTGGGTGCATCGTCCTCACATAATATTAAATTAATGTTTGTATACCAAATTTTGTAAAATCATTATTTGAAAACAGTAACTATGGAGTTTCTTGTCCGTTCTTCTCCATAAGATCTACCTTTCCGAATGGACAGTAGAGTCACTTTATTAATGTAATATTATTATTTTTACTGAACTGTAAACGATGACGTTCAAAAGTGCCGTTTAATGGCCTAATTGAAATAAACGCTTTGACTTTGACTTTATCATGTATGATATTTTATATTTGTTCATTCAGTGTTGCCAACATTTAAACAAATAAAATACCATATACGACACGGGTCAGTCAGTGTCACTTACTCATAGAAACTGATGGATTGTGTCAATTCTGAAGATGTGTGTGAAAGCCAAATGTATGCTACTCACTATTCGCAATTTTTGAGGTCTCAGGATCTACCGGCGCCGGCACTACGGCAGTTCCGTGGTCTGTGTAAGCCAGCCTGTCTGAATTTAAATCTTATGCCATAACCACTTACAGTAAGGTATCTTTTCTCATTTTATCTTCTAATATTAATAAGCACTTATTTTACTCATGGAGGAAGGCAGGGCCTACAGAATACCTTGACCTGACCGTGTTTTCATGTAGGTAGCGGCTTTTCCCGCGTGAACGTCGAAAATTATCCGAAGGCAACATACCAAGTTAAAACAGGCCAAGTGCGAGTCGGACTCGAGCAAGAAAGGTTTCGTACCATTATTTATAAAAACGGCAAAAAAAACATGTATGTTGTATGGGAGCCCCCTTAAATATTTATATTATTCTGTTTTTAGTATTTTTTGTTATAGCGGCAATCGAAATACATCAACTGTGAAAATTCTAACTGACTAACTATCACGGTTCATGACATACAGCCTGGTGACAAACGAACAGACAGACAGACGGACGGACAGCAGAGTCTTAGTAATTGGGTCCCGTTTTACCCTTTGGGTACGGAACCGTAAAAATACTCCAGGGATAAAAAAAATATCCTGTGACCGTCTACCCTTGTCCCAAGTTACAGTAGCCGAGAAGAGAAACAGACAGACAGACAGAGATATTAATGTATATGATTTGACGGGCGGGCGTTTTGGGGGACTGTCTTTATGTAAAACTTTGACATTCAAAAAGTGCTGGCACTCAGCCTAATTTGAATAAATGACTTTTGATTTTGATGGTTTGTGTTTGGCCAACTCCTTTATAGACAGATAAGGCAAGATTTCATTCCATCAGGTACACTAATCGACCCACTTCCTCAGTAACCTTACGCTTCTTAAGCATAGTTTGCATCTCACCCGGGTCACGCGTTTCACCCAGTACCCGGGTATTAATCCAGTTGGAACGTCGCCAACTGATAGAGCGGTCGGTCACTGTGCACTGCATACCGGAGTGTTGACCCACATGACCGACATGTTAATAGCTTGAATATGTGACCGATGTATGCATGTGCAACTTTCGTACTTGGGTTGGTAATGTCTGAGCTTAAAAACTGGCCAAGTGCAAGTTGGACTTGGGTTCCGTACCTTCGGCCGAAAAAAATATGTTTGGCATGATGATCCTCCTTTAATTTTTATTATTTGTTGTTATAGCAGCAATAGAAATACACACTGTAAAAAAGTCAACTGTCTACCTATTACGGTTCTTGAGATACAGCCCGCTGACAGACCGACGGATGGACGGACAGCGGAGACTTAGTAATAGGGTTCCGTTGGTGACCCCTTGAGTACGGAACCCTTACAACAATCTGGCACCAAACTTTCCAAGTATCGTGTTTAACCCAGTTGCTGGATTGTGGAGTTGATGTAAAATACTGGTACTCAGCTACATCCACTAGGCAAAAGACCAACCCGAAAAAAAAAAAACAACGGGTTGCACTCCGGGAGTGCCGGCAGAAGTGAAAACTTGAACATTAACGTTGTGCATTTTTGATATTTTGGAATGGTTAGGGAATAATTTCGCACGAATTGCTTTAATTATATTATCAGTATAAAAGTACTATCATTTATGTGGTAAAATACAATATTCATTTATTTCGCTATCGTACACAAACATGACAATTTATATTACATTAAAATTTAACACTTCAGAACTATTACAATTATTTTACATTAAAAAGTTTATCTCAACGAAACAGCAGGAGCAGGCATACATTTACGCCGCGCGGTAGAAAGAGAGGGGGATATTACTTCCTCTCCTACGCCGCGCCGGCGGTCTACTCACCCTCTTTTTCCGATCAGGTCACGTGTCCTGACGCGAGTTTAACATTTTTTACCCATCCCAAAAAGTGCACAAGCCGCTGAAGAAGTTCTCACTTCAAAAAGACTTGGCAGATTGGTTGTTCTCTGCTTCTCGCTATCAATGAAACCTCGTCCTTACAGCAAATAATTGAGCTTTCAAAATAGGTTCCTCATGAAAAAAGCGGTTCTACTCAGTTGAAACGCAATTACTGTGAATGAAGCCTTTTTGACTCGACTTGTGTTATTTTCAGCTCACCCCCAATTGGTGACCTGACTTCGCAAAAGTGTTAAATGATTTTGTATCTTAGTGCGGGCAGATAAGGTTGGGTACTGGTTGAAGGATTTAAATGTTAGGTAACTAGGTTTGAATCTAGGATCTGTTTGTTTACTCAAAGTATTTTTGAAATGGTAAAGTGTTCTTGTGTTACATTTTTGGCGAGGTTTATAAATTGAGAGTCTGCTGTACCTCTTTTTGTTATGTATTTTTTTCCTTTTATTTGAACTACCTATGTACTTCGCTCAGTATGGTGTCGGACGTAAAAGAATAGCACCATCCCATCTTTTCCCGGTGTCGTAGGAGGCGACTAAGGGACCAGAGGATGGGCAGCAGCATTCTCTTTGCATTGCAACAGCTACATTGCGATCGCCAACCCGCCTGCCAAGCTTGGCGATTATGGCAACCCCCTCCCCCCCTTGGGGGCTTATATCCAGCAGTGGACGTATTTCGGTTGGTACGATGATGTAATTCGCTTATAATTTAGGTATATAAAAAAAAAATCGCTTGGTTCTTTCGTTAGTTGTCAAATTTTCAGAGGAAAATGAATGAATTTGAGAAAAATAACACAGCTGTGCCCTATATTTTGTCGTAAATAAAGCAAGTAAGAGCTTAATTGTACTAAGCAGCCCTTTTTCATATTTATTTTAGATTTAATCCCCCTAGTAACACACTTTTACTCACTAACAAAATTGGCCTCAACAAGGGCAATGGAAAGGATGATCTTGGAGTTTCCTAGCATGATCGAATCAGAAACTTGGTGATGGCTGCGGAAGGTTCCGCTGGATGCGAGATAAACAGGACTGGTCGATGTGACGGCACTTGGAGAAAGCCTGTGTCCAAAAGTGGACGTCTCTCGGCAGAAATTATAATTAACTAAGTAACTAAAGTTTGATATTTTAATAGCTAAAATACAAAAGTATTAATATAGACTTTACGATCGATGTAACACTACATGGCGATTGAAAGCTCATAAACCTAAATTTTTTATTAGATATGTAATTTATTTCTTTGATGTTTTACTTTCAGATCAGTTAATCAAATGGGCAAAGTTAAGTTTTGTAAAAATATTAGGATCATTTCAAGAAATGGGCCAAAAATAGTTTTGTAAAAAATATTTATTGTTTAAAAAGTCGGTTTACGGACGATAGTTTAACGTGACAACGTCATAACAAAACATTGATGAAATGATCGTAACTTTACAATGAGCGTAACGTTACAATGAGTCATGTTTTTTCGTGTGTGCAGTTCATCGATTTATTAGACGTTGTCACGTCAAAATTACGGGCGAATAAAGTGCAATTTACCTGGCTACAGAAATGGGCTGACAACGGAAACAGGCTAGCCCATTTACCATTTGGCCCTGAGGCACAAAATAAGGCCTAACTTTTCAAAAAGAGGCTCCCACGGATAAGCGCGACCCCCAAATTTTATATTAAAATTACTTTATGTTTACAATATTTTCGTAAATAACACCTCGACAGCTACAATACGCCAATGCGATGCTATTACTACACTTATTAGGTACCTATGTATCTTACTATTAATAAAAAAAAAAGAATCGGGTCTAAACAACATTGTTCCCCAATTTCTATGAAAACGTGTTGTCGCATTGTCGCGTTGAGTCATGCTGCTACGTTATGCTTATGAGCTATTGAGGCACATTTTTATTTCCAGAATATTATTTGGCTAGGCAGATTGTTGGATATTTTTTACACTAATGACAAATTATTTCGACATTAATTATACCGCATCGATGCTTTGATTTAAAATCATTAATATAATCCATGATGTTGAGTCTCTGTTGAGGTTTTTAATTTAAAATATTTTAAATTAAATTGGAAAAGTTAATTAAAACATTTCAAAGTCAAAGTCAAAGTCAAAACGTTTATTTCAATTAGGCCATTATACGGCACTTTTGAACGTCATCATTTACAGTTCAGTAAAATAATAATATAACGTTAATAAAGTGACTCTACTGTGTGTGTGTGTGTGCAATTAAAACATTTCAATCGTGTGTGGTCTTTAGTTACGATATCCGTATTTTAAAGATAGAATATGCTGTATACTTTCGAAGTTTTAGGGTTCCGTTACCATAGGGTCCAAGCGGAGTTATATTGCTCTCGCTCATCCATCGGTCTGTCTTTCTATATGTAGGTATTTCGATTCCGAAATGTCGCGTTGTACTTTCAGGGCCTTTTTTTTTAGGGATGGGAAATCATCATATGACTTTTTCCGCTCTGGGTGGAGCGGAAGGGCGTGTCAGACTCTTACTGACTAAAACCCACCCGTGTTCCTATAAAGCCGTTTATGTTCCAGGGCCGCGGTGCTCTTTCGAATAAATTCCGCAACCCTGGCCGGCTCTGGCCCTAGCGGGCCCGTCTCCTATGCTGACATCTCTTTCACGGCCTAGCACAAATGTTTAGACGAAAAGTTACGTTACAGTATCGTTAATGTAAGTGAATTTTGAACATAAAAAACTACAACCCCATAGTATTTTGGTTTCATTTTATGCGACATGCACGATTTGTATGATAAAAACTTTTTTACAAAAACTTAAAAAGTATAAAAAACTTAAATTTCGGAAGTCGTTGTTTTTGGTTGTTTCTTTGTATTTTAAGGCTACAATTTAAATGCGTACCAAGTAAAATATGTTAACTTCACATAAAATAAACCCACTCTAAACCGAGGTGTCTAAAGAACAACGTTTTAAGTTCTAAAATAATTATACACTCATCAGAATAATTGTACGTGTTGTATTTATATTCTTTTCACCTCCCAAAACGGATAAATGCTCACCAAATCTTGTTTTCCTGAAATACAATGTTACTTCTGTTACTAGGAGAACTTGGATGCAAGAGCGAGCTAAGCGAGCTCGGGACTTAGGACACCCCGACTCGGACAGGTTAGGTTAGAAGGGGATGGCGGGGTCTAGTGAGCGAGCGAAGCGAGTGAGTCAGACCCCGCTATCCCCTTCGTGGTTGTTTTTTTTTAACCACAACAACCGAATTTGATTTTGGTGAGCATTTATCCATTCTGGCAACTATTTCGATTTTTTTTGTAGAATAGGTACTTTTCTGGTAGGCGTTTAAACACAAGCCGTATTTTAACACCGACTTCCGAAATTTAAGTTATGACTTAAAAAACATAAAAAGAAATACAACCGAATTGAGAACCTCATTCTTTTTTTGAAGTTGGTTAAAAAAATATGAATATAGTATCGAAATAAATATTTATTATGTGCGAAACGAGTATTATAGTTACAGTATATAGTAAAATATTACATTCGAGCTAGGTCCTCAGTTGCCATTTATTAATTAGAATAAAAATTCACTTACTCTGAGTTATGATCGTATGTTTGAAATATTGCGAAACTTGCCATGCAATACCTAAACCATCATACTCTGCGTACTTCGACTATCCGCAAAATATTAGGTACTAGTTGCGCCGCGCGGTGTTACCCGCGGTTTATATATATATATAAAGTAGCCTATGTGTTAATCCAGGGTGTCAGCTTCCTGCATACCAAATTCTATCAAAATTGGTCCAGCCGTTTGCACGTGAAAAAGTAACAAACATACATACTCACTCACAAACTTTATAATATTAGTGTGATTGCACCCGCAAGTGCTATACCGGAGCAATCAGTCGCAGTTTACATGAAGTTGTCAAACAATCCATTGTTTCACCGTCGACTGCAATGCAGTTGTACTTTATGCAGGTAGAGCGCGGCACATAATAACCATAATATTCTGGAGTTGCTCGCTTTACATGAAATTGTATGCATTGTTACAGCAAGAGTTTTGTAA
Organism: Mamestra configurata; assembly: GCA_002192655.3. Lineage (NCBI taxonomy): Eukaryota > Metazoa > Arthropoda > Insecta > Lepidoptera > Noctuidae > Mamestra > Mamestra configurata. Next base: position 238,483 of record NDFZ01005396.1, on the reverse strand, counting down.
GGTTGACATATTACGTAATAATGATATAATAATAATAGGTATAATGGGTTGTGGAGGTCTGGTAGGTAGCCGCTCCACGTAAAATACTTGTATTCAACTGAATCCGGTTTGACTGGAAGCCGACCCCAATATGATTGGAAAAAGGCTAGGCAGCTGATGATGAGATATCCTACTCCTATTTTTAAATTTGACTGTTTAGATGTTAGTTACCTACAGTTTCACGCAAAAACTAGTAAATAAATTTTGATGAAACTTCTTTTTAGGGTTCCGTACCCAAAGGGCAAAACGGGACCCTATCACTAAGACTCCGCTGTCCGTCCGTCTGTCACCAGGTTGTATCTCATGAACCGTGAGTTATTTTCACAGATGATGTATTTCTGTAGCCGCAACACAGTATACAACAGACATGATTTTTTTCGCCGTTTTTATAGATCACACCCGATCGAAAACGACGATGGAGCATGCTTGCCTAGAAGTAACCTGTTTACTCTTGACTTAAAGATCCCCAGGAACTTAACAGTGAATAAAGCTTACACCTACATCAGAATAACGCATAAGCTAAATTTATATGGAGCTATTTTTTTTTTTTTTTTTTTTTTTTTTTTTTTAAATTTTTATTAGCACTGCCCAGTGCTAATACTACCCGTGTAGCAAGTGTAGGTACAGGGCTTGTTTGAAATTTAAAAGTAAACCTCTTTTTACTGTCTTGTGTTGGCCTGGATGAGGTCTTGTTACAAGCTTTAACTTGCAATGTTCGTATGTTTGTAAGTAATTTGCAAACCATTTTTCCACCACTTGTTGGTATCCGACTAAGCTAAAATGTTGCATACCACCTTTAGTTCTGGTGACAATACAATGTGCAATACTCAATATTGTAATTATTTCAATATGGCTGCCGCTCCAAGATGGCGGATTTCATTTTTTTTCAACCCCCTTAATATGGGTAACAAATGAAAGGGCTTGAAGAGTAGAAAGCGGTAAAGTTTATATAGGTACGTCACACTAAATTACAAAGGTTATTTTTATTTGTACATAATTTTCTAATTTAGGTATTAATTTTTTTATTGAAATAAATAAAACTTATACTATTTAACTAATTGCAGGCGCTTAGTTTAGATTGAGTAGTCGGTGCTACATACCTTTTAATAGAAAATCCTAGAAGACGTATCTAAAGAACAACGTTTTTGCTCTCATTAAATAAAGCAAAACTTTTCTTTTCAGAATTATATTATTGTTTTGTTCTCAAACTAATCGCTAATCGTATTGGCAATCGAAACAACTTTTCTTCAAATTAAATTCTGAACATAAATGTTATTGAAGCAAACTTTTTTTTACTTATTCTTCACGTTTATGAAAGTGTAAAAAGTTCTTATCTTTCGCTTTGCATAGTTTTTATCTCAAAAAGAATTGTTGGCAAAAAACTAAGGCAGTATTTACTTGACTGGCCTGTTAGTCGAGTGGTTAGTGACCCTGACTGCTTAACCGGAGGTCGTGGGTTCGATTCCCACCCAGGACAAATCTTTTTGTGATGAGCATGATAATTTGTTCTGTGTCTGGGCGTAATTTGTCTATAATATGTATGTATTTAGAAATATATAAGTATGTTTATCAGTTGTCTGGTTGCCATAGCACAGGCTCTGCCTAGTTTGGGATCGGATGACCGTGTGCGAGTTGTCCCAAGATATTATTATTATTATTTAGAGTACTCTGCAAAAAGTATTAGAGTATTTTACATACCTATCTTAATTGCTTTTGTCTATAGCTATGTCCTAGAATAGCAATGTGAATTTATTGATAAACAGATGCGATTCTAGGACAAAAGCAGGAAAATACGGGAATAGTTTGCTAAGTAAAGTTACGGTAAAAATAGGTTCTTCACCTTAGGTGTGTTTCTGTATGCTCAGTTTACGACAAAAGGTACTTAGCTGTTCCAGTATTTTCAAACGTCAAACAATGACTCTCAGTTTCTTATTAAAAATTGAATACTTACAATAAAATACAATTAAATAACTTAAAACTTCATTCCAATTGAATAAGAACTTTTTAATTTTGGATTAATTTATATTTTCAACTCAGATTTTTCTCCCCTAAGAAAAACTGAAAGAGCCCCCACTTTTTTGGAGGCACTTAGGCGCCAATTAATTAACTTCCCGCCCTTAGTTCAAATTATTTGGAGTTAACACAGCACGTCTTAATTGTCCACTAAAACACACATCAGGGGGGCTACTCTCTAAGCCCGAAGTCCGTAGATTCGGGCTTAGTTGCGGGCGCATTCTACTCCGTATCACCTAACCACTAAGAATTAATGACAACACGATTTGGCAGTTACCGTCAAATCGTGTCATTCATTCTTAGTTCGGGTTCGGAACTAATCGTAAGTCCATAGGTGATACGGAGTAGAATACGCCCGCAACTAAGCCCGAAACTACGGACTTCGGGCTTAGAGAATAGCCCTCCAGACCTGGGATATCATTGTAGAAAGTAGTTTGTTCTACTTTCCACAATTACAAATATCCGAAGTTTGATGAGTTTGAGCTGAGCAATCATTACAATTTCGGTAGTCTTATAAGATTGTTTTGTGTTAGCACAAAATAAAAAGTAGGTACCTAAATAGACAAAGCCATCGTTCTGACCCTTCCAATTCAAAGCAGTCCAGCTGAACGCTGAGTTGCACAAATAAAATACATTTGTTTCAAAAAGAATTGAGACACAAGACACTCGCATTTTCGTTTCCGACACTTCACTCTGGACACTACAAAGACTAATGAGTCGAGTATGTTCGCAGCTTTATTTTTAGAAATTCTCTATTATGAAAGGTTTTTTAAAGAAAATCGAGAAATTGAAGCAGATCTACTGGAATAACGGTTTGCCTATTCGAATGTCCAATTATCGTTCTTAAATATTGTTTAAATTGCGCTTGCCAAGGTCGGTCTGGTCTTTGGCAGAATATCTGACGCCAGTCTTGTCTAGAAGCACCGTGTTGAGTAATTGTTAGTTGTTTATGGGTTGTGAAGGTCAGATAGCCAGTAACTCTGTAGCAGCAAAAACTAAGAAACGAAATTAATACGGCAACAAAAAGAACCGCAGCGCCATCTACGACGAAGTACTAACGAAATCCTGCATCGCGCAAGCAAAGTTCTCCGTGCGATTTGAACATATACAACAGTCCGAATATCAACGATCGGGCAGTTGCCCACCAGACACAACAACCGTCTGGTTCGGAGGATCCTCCCATTTTCAGTGGAGTTATGCGGGACTTTAGTCTCTGTACCACATACCTCTATAACTTCATGTAAAATACTGGTCAGCTGCATCCGCTGAGACTGCTCAGCGGATGCAGCTGACCAGTATTTTCTATCAGTATATCAGTATTGTCTATGTTGCGGTCGACTTCCACATTGAACATGACTAATGGACGGCCTCAATAACGTATATACCTTTAACCAACTGTCAAATTAGCTGATACGTCATGTTACAAAGCAAACATGACGTTTCAGCTACTGTTGGTAAGTAAGTTAATAAAACAATCTATGGTAATACAATAAAGCTGAAGAGTTTTTGTTTGTTTGTTACGATTTGGCTCAAGAACTGGTCAACCGATTTTAAAAATTCTTTCACCATTAGAAAGCTACATTATTAACTTAAAAGATAGTATATATTTTATTTGCGAAAAAAAGTGAGATCCCTGCAAAATTTGCAAGAATGAATCCAAAGTAGCTAATTTTTTTTCCTAATAAATTGAGAAAACTATTGATGATACATAAAAATAATAAACTACATGATCAAAGTACTCATTATATCCTATATAAAAGTCCGCGTAATAACAATCATAATAGTTAGACATACATATCGATACCAGAAATATCAATTAACGTAAGGGACATTTTGGCATTTAGCGTAAATGAACCTTACGTTAACTGTCGTAGGGGCAATTTGGCATTTTGGGTAAATGTCCCTTACGTTAATTTATACTTCTGGTATCGATATGTATATCCATATGTCTAACCATTATGAGTAAGTCACAATTGCCAGTTTTTGTTCAAATTATTCAATCAAAAACCAAGGTTAGATTGGAATGGAAAAGTGGTGAGTATGAAATCATGATATTATCCTTATCAATTAAATATATAATTTATCAAAAATATATTGATAATTAAGGTTGATATGTACATGTAAATTACAATTTAAATTATTCAAATCGGACCTTTCGTTTCAAAGATACGACGGGTATAAAACTGCTATATGTAAGAAAAATGTTGCGGTTTGAGCGAACTGGGGAGAATCTTAATGCTTGGTCCGATGAAGTTTAAACGCGGCCGGCATTAATGATTTCGATACTTAAAATAAACATATGTTTGGATGTTTGGAAAAAAAGGGGTGATGAATTTTATTATGAAAGTAATTAATGAAAATCGTTGTGCTTCATTTTCCAAAACTAACCTTTAAAATAGGGTGTCGAAGTCTGTGGAGCGCCCGCGACTTCGTCGGCGCGAATTTAGTACCGTTTTTTTTTATGAGTTGTTCTCGCAGTTCATCCCATAAGGTTGTCGACTGCTTAACCGGGCTTGCCTGTGGTGGCTTTAATGTAATATTAAAGCTTCCAGCCAGGGCTTATAAAAAACTTACAAACCAAGCGACTACCCGCTAAGGGCACCCCCTGTGGGGTACGAGCCTCGGCTTAGGGCGTCGCTGGGGAGAGGACAGCAAGGGACGGGGTGGATCGAACTGGAGTTATTATTAAGGGGCAAATTTAAGACTACAGGCTCAGCGGTGCGGGCTGGCTCGAGCAAGGGTCGGGCGGATTTTGACGGGGACGTCGCGGCGGGCCTCGGCGGCGAGGGCGGAAGGACGGCGGTCGTGGTTTGCGACTCTCTTGGAGGAGAGTGGTAGAGTCGTCGGGCGTGACGAGGGTATGCCTCGGTCGGCGTACCTTGGAGATGCGGGAGGGTTCGTATCGGGCGGCCGATGCAAAAAGGGGGTTACGGTGTTTTACAGCAGTATCGAAGAAACGTTTGGCTATGCGTTTCATGAACTGCTACATATATGGTGGGCAATTTAGTACCGTTCGCGAAATTTCCGAAGTCGCGAGCGAAGTGCTAGTCATACATAATTCGGTAATTCGCCAATGCGCACATAAATGCAACCGTTTCAAATCTATTTTCAACGAGACATGACCTCGCATTAAGGAATGTGGAGGACAATAAGAAATTGGAACGATATTATTTTTTCTCTGAAAATAAAATGTTTTCAAAATGAATTATAACTGGCCAGTGTCTCGTGCATAAAAACTTATTTTCGCGAAACTTCCTGAGTGCCCTGGTGTTTTTATTCAGAGTGTTACTAATCGAAATATATACTAGAAGACAGTGATTCGTCGAAATAGACGAATCAGCGAGTCATCTACATCCCCACAACGTGTTGTTTTCTGTAATCAGGAACGTTAATGGACGCTAAACGAAATCAAAATTAACTTTGATACAATTGAGTGGTCTGAGGAGCTCATCAGCAAGCATGGACTGATCAAGTCAAAGCTCCAAAGCTTGAACATCGACTCCGAATTCTCCTATCGCTTGTCTATCGGTTAGACTTCGTCGCAATTCCGACGCAGACCCGCGACTAAAACCCATCCGTGTTCCTTCTAAAGCCCTTTGCGTTCCAGGGCCGCGTTGACTCTTTCGAATAAATTCCGCAACCCTGGCGACCACCAGAAAAGCGCCGAGGCATGGCATGACTGACGATTTAACAGTCTTCAGTCCGGATCCCTTAGAATTTATTAGACTATAGCAGGTCACCGGTACTTGGTGGACAATGTAGCCATCCTTCCCATACGCACAAAACGTTTTGGGGAGAATTTTTGAATTTATTATTCACTGGAAACGTGCTCAAACGCGAACCAATAATTAAAGAAAAACAAAACAGTTTTCCCGTACCTTCTCCAACTTCATAGCTTATATTTTATGAGTTTACTAGCTTTTGTAAGCGCCTATCCTGTTTTTTCCCGTTCCCTTAGGAATTTCGGCAAATCCTCTCTTAGTGCTCCCCTACACTCCCCAAGGAAACCACTTGCCAAATTAGCTAACTATGACAACTAAATATAGTTTCGGCTGTGCGTTGTCTGTCAGTCACTCAGTCAGTTACGGAAGAATTTTATATTTTAGGATATTGTTTTTTATTTGTGAAGTGTTACTATTGATATTAGCTACTACTCAGCCATACGTCCTTGGGGATCGAGCACCTCATTATTCACCAGCGACGTACTGAAAACAGGTTCGTTTGTGTATCTTAGGTAGGAAAAGTGAAGTACCTTATGTTTATTACTATCTGTGGTATTTTCTACCCTGTGGCGCCTTTACCGGGTTAACTGTAGAATGTTTTAAAGCCAACATGTCTTCGAGTTCTGGTTCTAGGACATGCTGCATCCTCACAGTGTTTTTCTTCACCTTTTTGAGAACAGTGGTGATTAAATAAATTATACAAGGTGCATGACTGGCTTTGAAATCCCGACTTGCAACTCGCAAGTACAATTTGGACCAAATAATAAACAACAGATTTGTTTCAGAGATCACTGTTTAATTATAGAAATTAGGAGTTTTCAAATGTTGTTCTTTATCTTAAAGGCCTAATAGATTTGTGACCAATGTCCTTTGATGTCAATGAGGAAATATTGATAAAACATTGAGGGGAAATAACGAACGCATTAGGATTTTAACATGGATTTAATCGGGTGAGATTGTGGTAAAACGCGAGCCTGACAAATAATAATAAAATAAAAAAATCTTGTGTTTATTGACCACCTCTAATACAATCGATTACGTTTTCATTTCATCAATATCCATCCTTTAAGATAAATAAGGGCAACACTGCACTTATGACCAACATCATAATCGTGGAAGCCACCCCCCCGGCTGCGTTGCACAGTTCTGCGGTACAGTACATTACGGTTACTTGGCTACTCTTGAAGAATACCTTCCGGCTGCCAGTCATTGTGAAGTTTGCACATGCACGGCGTACATATGTCAAGTTTTTTCCGGACGTACCTATGAAAAGAAAAAATGAACTTTAGTTATTGACAATTTATGATTTCCTGTTGGGCTTAAAGTCACTCAAAAAGCAATTTAGAGGGCAATGCTCGGAGTTTCCTTGCGTGATCGAATCAGGAATGACGATATCCGCAAGAGAACCAAGGTAACCCGAAGGATCGCCAAATTGAAGTGGCAGTGGGCAGAGCTGAATGCATTATGCGCTCTATGTGTGTATAATGCGACAAAATGTACTGAACAGCTGTTTTGTATTACTCGATTTTGTGGTTGGTCCCATACTAAATGTGTTCATAATGATGAGTACAATGACCCCTTTCAGGTATTACGTTAAATATTTTTTTTTTTGTTTTAATCATTTCAACATGTTACCATTACTTTGGAACCATTTATTGATATAAATATTGTCCGTAGAGTTTCTTGCACGTTCTTTTCCATGAAGAGCTTTGGAACGTGCAAATAGTTCAGGTTTTTCCTGAACGACCTCAAAAATTCAAAAGTGCCTGTAAATTACAGAATCTTCCTGGTTTAGGAGTCAGGGCTCAAATTTTGACTGTACTTTAATAAGAAAAATGGTTTTATTGAAAAAAATGCTAGTTTTGAGTTCTTGTTGTAGTTGTTATGAGTGTGAATGAAGCCTTAATTAAAACTGAAATGAAAAACATTTGGCACATACTATCATGAAACCACTCGGTAGAGCACACGGGATCTTTGTATCCACAATCTTTGATCATTGTGGAAGTCAGTTCTTTGCAAGTTGTCGGGAGACGATCGTTGCACTCGTAGCATGAAAGGCCGGAACCTGGAATAAGGAATCATAGAATAAATAACGCCTTCTGAACCAAGTTAAACATGTGTTGATAAAGTAGGCAGACACAAAAAATTAACACACGAAATAAAAAAAAACTTCAAAGTAAAAATAACTTTATAATCGGAAGTCGGTGTTTGGTTGTTTTTATTTCGAAGACTGTTGTTTTTTTTTAAGTTTTACTATTTTTATTTTTTAGTTGTTATACCCCACAACTAAATTGTCATTATTCCTATAATGACTTGCAGTCGAAGTTCAAACCAGCTCATTGTTAAATATCGATATTGCTTTGGGATTGACATAAACCTGACATTATCTGACTTTACTACATCTTAAGTTGAGGAGGTCACTAGTTTATCTTTGAAATTCAACGACGTTGAATTTAAACCCAACTCAAAAAGAATCATCAATATCGGTTGACAATTGGCGAAAATATCGCTGAACAAACATTAAAAAAACAGTCTAATCGAGAACCACCGTCGGTTTAAAAAAAAATGTCGAATTGAGAACTTCCTCCTTTTCTTGAAGTCGGTTAAAACATTTCATTTGTAATATAACATTTGTAACGAAAATAGAATAAATGGATCATTTTAAAACAAAAAAAGCAGTTGCGAGTATGTACGAGTCGGACATGCGCTCAAAGAGTTTCGAACGAATCATATTTTTTATAACATGTTACTATAGACTTCTTGTTCCCTGTCCCTGCTATATATAAGTAAAGATTCTTTATATGTATTTAAAAAAAATAGGCTCAGTATTTTCAGAGATGAGTTCAATGGTCAATTTTCGTATATTCACTTGAATAAAAAAAAAATAACTTGATATGTCACACAGCATACTTAGAATTTAAATTAATTGATTCCTGAGTCTCTTAAAAGTGACCCCGTCCTCAAAATGTTGTCGAAAACTAAAACACGCGTCCGTATTTGGGCCACAGACGTTCATAATGTGTACCAAATTTAAACTGAATTGGGACAGTAGATTCGAAACACATTGGCTGTGACAAACAGACAAACTGAAACACGACTGATTTTATAAGGGTTCCGCTTCTTCATACGGACTTTCAGAACTCAATATTTTTCAAATTAAGTTTCTGACAGCTCTCGGTGAAAACAGTTAAAGACTCCATAGATCGGTTCCTAATTACTTAGAATTTACAGAGCTATATTAAAGATATTAAGTCAACGTTACTATTAAATCTATCTATTGAGCGGATACGTAGTCATTAATTTATCACCGAAACATTGGGAATTTTCAAAACTCACCATATTGAACAGACAAGCAGAGAAACAATGCCACCACAAACAAAACATTTGAAAGTAAGAACTTCATATTTTTTTCTTCAAGTCTCCGTGCACTTGTAAAGATATAAAACTGAAAACTACATATATGTAGTGCGTACGTGTTATCATAATTTACATAAAACTTTGGCGGCGTGTGCAAGCCGGCGCGCGCGCAGATCACTAAGCGGCGCCTGTGGCTGGCCACCATATTTATAACCTCGGAGCTGGAATATATAGATATCTACACTTACTAGAATCTTAATATAATTCACATAACATTGCTCGTTTCTGGTTGGTCGTCAGTATATTGGATTTATTTTATGAGACACAATAAGTTCTTGCGGTCTCCAAAACTAACTGTATTATAAGACATTCTAGAACAGACTGGAAATGAATTAATCCTATGTCACCATTACAAAATGTGAAATTCATTTATAAGTATTACAACATAACACTCGACAGGTGACTTCGGTTCTGCTGAGCTTTACAATAGCCTGGTTTATGAAAACATTGAACAAGGCCGGGGACGTTATTTCGCCTTGGCTAAACACCAGACTTCAGTTCGTACGACTAAGCGTGAGCCCACCTAATGGCGATTATTGGGTGTAGTCGGCCCAAAGGCTGAACGTGTACTGTGTGTAGGGACTGTAGGGTCTAAAAATAGTTATTTTAACCTCAGTTCAGCATGTTCACTTTGACTGACACCGCCCTTCGCTCCCGTTGAGTGTCACTCTCCTTAGTTCTAAAAGGCTCTTGCGCATACGACCGTGGCAGATATGACCAGCTTAGTTGTACTTACGCTACGCAGCTGTGTGACCAGCGTGCTATTTGTTTTTTTTGCAACGAAAGTACATAAAGAGATTCTTATGCGGTTAGTGAGTTTGCCACCCACAGTATACTGACTCCAAGTGCGGACTTTTTGTCGATTGCTCCATGGGTGAGTCTTATATATGTCACCGGAAAATTACAGACTTCGTATACAAATCTTTTTTAGATTATAATCTCATCTCATCTCGATATATTATGAAAAAATCGTTTTGACAATAAATCCCATCCAAATTCAATGGTTTACAATTTCACGCGATATTTTACGATCTTACGGCGTTTGCAATTTTCCGGTGACATATACACTTTAGGTGACAACAACATTTATTGCCTTTATAAAGAGTACTTTTCGAAATGCGCATCAGTGACTGGTGAGATTATTTTTATCAAAATCGATTCGAATCGCCTTTCCTATTATACCGTGTAGCGATGAGAGAAAAATACGTATGTACGTACATCCAGACAGTAACAGGAGTTCGTGGATAAATAATAACAGCAACATGTGTCGATTTTCAAGGTTAAGCAACGCTTACCGCAGTCGATCTGTGGATGGGTGACCCACTTAACATGCCGAGGTTCTTCCGTGCCACGGTTAAGCTGTTGGTTCCAGCTTTCATTTGTAGATCTTTGCCAGTCATTACAAATAATAAAAAATTGGCTAAGTGCGAGTCAGACTCGCGTGCAAAGGTTTCCGAACGAATCTCATTTTTGTAACATGTTACTTTCAAACCATATACTTCTTACAGGTTTTTCTGTAAACAATAGGCAAAGAAATATTATCAATTTTTTTTTCAAAATTTTAGATTCAGTAGTTTCGGAGATAAGAGAGGGGGGGGGAATGATAATTTTTCATCAAATTTCTTCAATAACTTTAAAAATATTTATTTAATAATTATGAAAATAATAAATTTGAAACTCTTACAAAATTCATTTGATATGTCATACAGTACACTTGGAAAAACTTTTTTTAAGTTTTCTAATTTGCCCCCCAAACAGTGACCCAATTTTCAAAATTAATCAATATTTTTATTTATTACTTGGGTTTTATATATATAGCAGTCGGATACCCAATGTGAGTGTGGTGCCCCAGTTCAAAACCACATGCTCCGTACAAACGAGTTTTTGTATATTTTGTTAACTTAGAGAGCCCTGACAAACACAAAATCAAGCTTAGGTGTCAGAGGTGTGTAACTAATGTAACTTTGCAATTTTCAACATTTATGTTTTGTTTTTACAACGTAGTCTGATTAGGTACCTACTTATTGCAAGTTTGGAAATTAATAATTATTATTTCGTTTATTTCATTTTCTTAATATTTAAATTTTCATTTTTTAATATTTCTTTTATAAAAACAGTGGTAAAAAAAAAAAAAAAAAATATATAAAAAAATATTAATATTATAATTATTAATATTAAAAAACAAAATGTTGTAGTGACCAAAGTGCCCATTTTTTTATGGATGTTAAATTATCAAATGACTCTTTCCGCTGGGTGGAGCGGAAGGGAGTGTCAGACTCTGACTAAAACCCATCCGTGTTCCTCCTAGTGCCCTTTGCGTTCCAGGGTCGCGGTGACTCTTTCGAACAAATTCCGCAACACCCAAGCGCCCATACACCTGTACTTTCGGGGATTAAATTAATGCCACCGATGTCGACGCTGCAATTAATTTAGCCATCAACTTGGCCCAAAAAATCTATAGGGTTAACCATCGACTCGAAAAGGAGAATAATAAATTAGTGTAGTGATAATGGGCATAAGATAAGTACTTAAGGATTAAGTTACAGATATAAATCAGCTTGATTTATGCCAAGTCTCGAGACGTTGAGGGATTATGATAGTACGTTTATTTAATGAATTGATTGATGGTCCTCCAACGCGATGCGTTTAGTGTGGGAACATATGCTTAGATGATCCATTTGTTTAAGTGCTGTTGTTCAATAGTTATATAACTTTTTATGTGAAGAATCTGAAGAATAAATACAGAGATTTGGCATATTTCCTATAAAAACTTTTGTCAAACTGTTATGTGTTACTGAAATAAAAGTAATCGGACAGTTTGAAAATTACCTAATTTATTTCAAATATTTTTTATTATTATTAAAAACAGTTGAAAATGTCAATGTCAACCTATGTTCATGAGATACAGCCCTCTGACAGTCGGACGGACATACGGACAACGGAGGCTTTGTTAGAAGTTTCGTTGCATACCTTTTCAGTACGAAACCCAAAAAAAAAACAACAAATAATTGGTTTTAATACATGTCAAAAAAATCTTCTTGATTGTTCATCAATGAAAATACTTATAACAAGTTGCAGACAACATAGCAGTTAAGAACACGATCAGTTTTGTTGGAGAGGTATCCGCTGCTGAGTTACACAGGTCCGTGTTACAAATCATGGAGGTGGCCGGAGTACCATCCGTAAGCTCCCGTGGATCGTTTTTTGCGCCATAAAAATCTTTAATGTTTTCTAAATGTAGTTTTCCACACGAACGTCTAATGAAGGTGATCTCCGAATCTGTGCAAAGAAAAAAAGGTATCATCATCAGCCAAATGATGCTCACTGCTGGACATAGGCCTCCCCCAAAGGTGGGGTTTGCCATAATCGCCACGCTTGGCAGGCATGTTGGCGATCGCAGTGTAGCTGTTGCAATGCACAGAGAATGCTGCTGCACATTCTCTGGAGAGTTCCTTAGTCGCCTCTTACGACACCGGGAAGAGATAGGATGGTGCTAAAAAGGTAACGACATTAATTTTGCACATATGTAGGTTACAAGTAATTCTTTCACACATCAATTTTGTGTGTCAAATTAATCTAGATGAAGCCGGTTTTTGTGCTCCTTGCAAAAAATCAACTCAATTCAAAGCATTTATTTCAATTAAACCATGTGATCTGTCTAGACTGTGCAAGCATTTGTGTGTGTTTTATTAGTTTATTATTGTTTAAGCTCATTTTGTGTATATAATCTATGGGCCTCGTGACTGATAATAAAATGATTATTATCATAATTTGTCAGTTATCGTGTAGCTCAACGTAGAACTTTAAGGAGCTCAACGATTCGACGAACAGAACCATAGTAAAAAAAATTGGGTCGGCCGCAGAAAGTACTCGAACTGCCATACATCATCAAATCAACCCGCTATGTAGATGCTTACATAGTTCTCACAATAACAATACGTCACAACTATAATTTAATAACATTTACGTATTAAAAATAAAACATGGTTTTCCTTCTTCCGTCCAGTTTCATTTTGTTAATTTTTGACGTTCATGCAGGCAAACCTTCTGAAATCAGCCCAACGGAACGTACTCTTGGATTAAAAAGTATGGCTTGAAAGTGTGGCTTGGTACGTATAATCCAGGATACCCATATGCCAAGTTTAATCCAAATCCGGTCAGCTTTAACACGTGAAACGGTTAAAAACACAAAGACATAGAGATAAAAAGTAATCTGACTGTTTAAAAATTACTTAATTTTAATTCAAATATTTTTTATACAGACACTACAACTAAAGTTATTTTAAATTAATGTATTAGTTAGGAAATATGGATATTAGTTTAAATACTGATAAAGTAGTTGATTCTTGATTCAAAACTATACAAAAAAAAATAGAATCTGCTAACAGTATTATTAAACTAATCTTCATCATGATCTGCCTAGCCTTTTCCCAACTATTTTGGGATCAACTTCCAGTCAAACCGGATCATCTGAATACCTGTATATTATGTGGAGCGTCTGCATATCTGACCGCCAAAACCCAGTAACTGAGTATCACGGTATTTAAGCTAATCATATGGTTAGATTAATTCTTGGGTTTTGTACTTACTGTGCATCTTAAACGTAAATGTACGGCAAACTTGCTCGTATTTATCCACCGCGTCAGACTCTGGGCATTGTTTGATCATGCTGGTCATGCTGTAGTTTAACTTTTCACACTTTGAATCATCATTGTCATCCGAGGATCCACCCTCCAACGGAAAATTGTGACACTCGTAACATCTGAGAGAGGAAGCTGAAAAGAGAGACAATAGTTTAAAGTCAGCAATTTAAAGGAACTAAAAAATTACACAACATCAGGCCTGTATTTCCTGAAGGGCTAGGCTGAGCTACCGTTGGATGTGACATCAGCAAATAACTGCTCTCGCTGTGGGCGAAGCTGGAGGGAGCGTCAGTGTGTAGATGCCCACTGCGGTCCAGGGCCGCGGTAACTCTTTCGAACAATTCCGCAACCCTGGCATTCACAACATATTTTTTTTTTTTAAATTTCCATGTAATAGAACCGTGCAAAAAGGACATAGTTCATAATGATCCCGGCTCCGACGCTGATGATTTGTATTTATACTAGCTTTAACCCGCGACTTCGTACGGTTCAATCTCTGAATATTAGATTCTCAAAATACTTCGCAAAATACCAGATTCTCATATCAGATTTAGGACACTCGAAAACTAAATATTTACAATCTAAGTAATAAAAGATACTTCGCTAGGTACTTTTTCGGAAAAATATTTATTTTTGTTCCGATTGAGAATTATTTAGATTTGAAATGACAATATACTGATACATTAGGAGGTCAATTATAAATATAACTACATAAATTCGAAAACAAATACACTTAACAGTTACAATTACTGTCACAGCATTATGTCGAATGGTATTTTGCTTTGAGGTCGGGCTGCTGACATTGAATCTGTATTTATTTTGCAAAAGCATGCTGTTGGGAGAGAGCACACCCGGACCCTATGACCCAACCGTTTTGATCCCAAACGGCGCAAAATTGTAATTACCAATAAGGTATTTGCGCCGCTTGAAGGCCTCGGCAGCAGCAGCTCTGGCACAGCCTGTACTTAAGGTGGCCATACATGCTAGGGTATACATGATAATTATAACCTTAAGAAACAGGCAAAACCTAGCGTGTATGTTATAAAACTGTACAGTTTTCCTTTTTATGAAACTCGGTTATACCTATCGGTTATGCATGCACGGCTGAAACCATCATGCAAACCCTAACGTGTATACATGGCCTTTATTAAGAACATGAGAGCCATCTCCCACATGTTGTGCCCCACACTAGAGGCCTACCTATAGAGGTATGCGGTACAGAGAGTAAAGTCCCGCATCATCATCATCATCATCATCCACAGCCCGACTTCGCCCACTGCTGAGCATAGGCCTCTCTTCTCTTGTGCCGATCCCCACGTTCTTGTACCAGCCTCATCCAGGTTCTACCCGCGATGGCAACAATGTCGTCCCGCATACCTCCTCTGAAATGGGACGATCCTCCTACCAGACGGTTGTTGTGTCTGGTGGGCAACTGCCCGATTGTTGATATTCGGACTGTTGTACTTATATATTGCTAAGAAGCGAAATTTGTACGGCAACAAAAAGAACCGCATCGCCATCTATCCTGTCAGCGACGAACTACCAACGAAATCCTGCATCGCGCAAGCAAAATCCTCCATGCGATTTAGCATGGAGAATTTTGCTTGATGGCGATGCGGTTCTTTTTGTTGCCGTACAAATTTCGCTTCTTAGCAATATTCAAAAATTACTCCTTTATTATACCTTTGACATACCAGTGGGCATGGAAGTACAAATACGATTTTCAAAAAATAACATTTCTAACCAGGAATCGAAATTTAAGAATAAAAACTGTATTATTACACCATCCAGTAGTGGCTCTTATGAATAGGAAATCTAACTCTGGGAAGTAATGACATAATATAATATGACAAACTTAAGGAAAATATTTAATTTTAACCACTAAAGCGTTACACCTACTACCGATTCTTATTTTGAAGTAGTAACATCTTTGATTCATACATATGTATTAATAGATTGATATTTAAAAAATCAAATGATGCAGTTTTAGTTTACATGAAAATCTGGTCCGAGACTTTCAGTATTTTTCGTTATTTCTCATAGTTTCGGATTTGGCATCTTAAAAAGGATTCTAGACCCAGCGGTTTGACTGCATATTTGCTAGCAGGGAATGAAATAATTCGAGTTTTTTTAAAGTAACATATTCTCAAAACTCACCTTGTTTTACTGACAAGTAGATTAGTAATGTCACCACAATGAAATGAGATGTTAAAGACTTCATTATAATTTCCTCAGACGCTACGGATACTTTGAATGTCAGAGGGAAACTAAATGGATACACATGGGTGTTTCCATAATGCATTATAAGGAAACGAAACTGATTTATTTATGGTTTTATTACCTGAAGTTTCAGTTGGTATTTCCTTAACCTTTTTTTTTTTTTCCTCATGGTAATCCTCCACCCTGGGGCGGGTGGAGGGGTCTGTCAGACTCTTACTGACTAAAACCACCCCGGTGTTCTATCTCCCACCTACGCCGGGGATCGCGGGAACGTATGCGACTTCCGCAATCCCCGGCTGGTGCCGGCCCGCCTCTGCGGGCCACCTCGCGTCGGCGGGGGGAGTGAGGTGTTAGACTCCCTCCGCTACGTCAAAGAGGGGCGAACGGGAACACCACGCGCCGCCACCTCGGGTCCGGATGAATGGGGGGCGACGGATATCCCCAAGTCCGCCGCCCATGGAACCAGTTAGGGGGGCCGGAAGAGGGCAGGGTATGCCCTCCTCCGACGCCCGATGCGTCTGCTGCGGGCCGGGAGAGCGGTTGTGATCNCCCCTGGACCCAGTTAGGGGGGCCGAAAGAGGGCAGCGTATGCCCTCCTCCGACGCCCGATGCGCCTGCTGCGGGCAGGGAGAGCGGTTGTGATCTCCCTCTCCCTTTCCGCAGCCTCCTTCTGCGCAATAACTGTCTCGCAGAAGGAGACCACCGCGTTCCAGGACTCCTCACCGCCGACCATAGCATGAATTACGGCCGGCAGCGAGAGGTCACCGCCTACAACAGAGATGAGGGCACGGCGCGGCTCCTCCCAAGCTGCACACTCTGCAAGCGTATGCCGT
>NDFZ01005396.1:178431-220576 GCA_002192655.3 Mamestra configurata | reverse complement strand
GCTTGAGCGGCCCGCCGCTCCCGAGCCTGCCGAGCCAGCTCGCCGACCTCATCGGCAGCGACCGCCTTCCGCTGCGCCCGCTTTGCAGCGTTAGCTTCCGCTTTATTGCTCTCTAGCAATAGCGGGGACGCAGCGGAATCTTCGCTCAGCAGCTCGTCGCTCTGCATCTCTTCGGGGCGATCCATGCCGACCGCCGCCACCGGGATCGGCGTAGCGGGCCGCAAGAATCGACCCTTTTGGTCGCGCTGTGGCACCACTGCGCGACCACCTCTACGGGATGTCGGCACTTTTGCGGCCGACAGTTCCTCCTCGCTTGAGGAGGGATTTACAACCTCCCCGCGCGACCGCTTCCCCCAGAATTTGAGGGAGCGCGTGAGCCTCCTTGAGTCTCGGTGCCGCTTCCGGCAGACGACTCGTCCATCTTCGCCATAACTGGCCCGACATCTTTTGGTTTTTTATTAAGAGTATCCATAAAGTTCCCACGAGTAGATATAGGTACTACATGTCCACCGGGCAGAGCCTAGATACCCGGTAAGCCTATATACTGCAGAGTGCGGCAGGTGCTCTACAGGGGAAGCTCTAACGACTGGACTCTCTGAGCTGCCTTAACTAGAAGGGTTCCTTGTAGATTACGGAACCCTAAAAAAGGGGTGATTTAAGAACGAAATACATAAAATCCTATTTTTTTGGGATTCTTAAAGTCGTCTCAAAAGTCTCATGACACCTCGTATCCGTTTCTTATTATTTAATGTCAAAGATCAGATAGGATGCTTAGGGACCTAAGGACTATTGGGACTAAGGATGATTTTCGACATAGGTACACGCGGACGAAGCCGGTGGCTGAAGCTGATTTGATATTATTTTTAACCGACTCCCGAAAAAGGAGGAGGTTCTCAATTCAGTGGTTATTTTTTTAAATACGTACACCGATTACTCCAAGATTTCTGATCCGATTTATGTGATTCATTATTCGTTCAATGCGGTATATTTGCCATTTAGTCCCGTAAAATTTTATTCAGTTTGGCCCAGCTGTTATTATTTTATGATATCTTACTTGTTGCTTACTTGGATGATGTAATTACGTCGTTCAAGTAAGCAAAATGACGTCGGGTAATTAGTATCACAACTAAAAAGTGAAAAAAAACTTTTTTACAAAAAAATACAACCGACTTTCAAATAGAAACACTACAAAGTTTAATACAAATAACTTTAATTTCGGAAGTCGGTGTCAAAAACAAAAACACAAAACTAAAAACATCGACTTCCGTAATTAAAGTTATTTTAGACTTTGTAGTGTTTTTATTTGGAAGTCGGTTGTATTTTTTATAAAACGTTTTTTTTTACCTACCTATGCTACTTTTTAACTCATTACACATTTATAGGTCACATCAGCCCTTAACAGGTGTAGGACAGAGAGGAAGTGACGGACGCGTGACTTGACTAGCCGGAAGCGGCGCCATGTTTGATAAACGCCGCGTTCCGGCGACCTGCGCACGCGCTCAACAGCCGCTAATTTGAATACTGTCGGGCATTTTAAATTATGACATGTTAATAAATGGTGTGGATTATGGTTATTTGTTGAAAGCGTGGTTTAGAATTCATAGGATTTGTGTTTATAGGAATAATTACGCAATAAGAATAAACGTTAGGATTAAATTATAGGAATGTTGATTATTAAAAAATTGCTTGTGCATTTATTTGGTAAATAAAAAGCCGGCCACAGTAATTGAAACACTGCCATTGACACTGGTTAGGTACTACAAGATTTACATGCAAATTCAGTCAATTATTTCGCTCTTTTTGATTTGTCTCCTTTTATTTTAAGGATTGGAAATCATCAGGTGAATTCTTTCGCTCTTGGTGGAGCGGAAGAGCGTGTCAGACTCTTACTGACTAAAACCCATCCGTGTTCTTCCTAAAACCCCTTGCGTTCCAGGGCCGAGGTGTCTCTTTCGAACAAAATCCGCAACAATGGCAGGCTCAGGCCCTTACGGGTCCCGTCTTCTGATATGTCTACTAGTTGGAACACAACATTGGAATTCTGCTAAGGGTCGCCATCACAAAATATCTTTACAATAACTTTGAGTAATCTCAGGAAGATTAATCACGGAGTCCTATCTCCGTCGCAAAAGACGCCAGAGGCTAGAATTTGTATTACTCAAACGAAAGTATAATCCCGAAATATCCTCCAATTATCCTTAACAAGCCATGATGGGAACCAAACTATTTAGCGATCTTTATGGTAACAAACAATAACGTTTGTTTGTCCAATAGAGCGTGGCATTGAATAATGCAGGGTATTATAATAATTTATTTAATAGCCAGGTGTACAGGGCTGTTTCCTGATGTTATCAACTATATTGATTGACAGTATTAAAGGTACTGATCCCACTTTTATTGGATATTATTATATGTTTGATTTTGTTTAGCAAATAAATTATTGTATATAAAGGCGTCACGGTATTTTTGTCAGAAAAGGCCATATCGGGTTTTGCGGGCGAAGAGTACAAAAAAACTAGCCAAGAGCGAGTCGGACTCTCACACGAAGGGTTCCGTACCATAAACCGAAAAAAAAACACGATAATATGTTGGTTTTATTATTTGTTGTTATAGCGGCAATAGAAATACACACTGAAAATTTCAACAATCTACCTATTACCGTTCTTGAGATACAGTCCGCTGACAGGCGCACGGACAGACGGACAGCGGAGGCTTAGTAATAGGCTCTGCCAGCGGATTCGCCCGCGTGATTATCGGAAATTATCTCAAGGGAATATACATACCCCCGGGATAAAACTCGCCTTTGTGCTATTCCTGACTATAATCTATCTCTGTGCCATCACACAAACAACACACACCCATCTAAACTTTCGCATTTATAATAGTTGCAAGATTACAATAGTGCAGTAGTTTTGCATTTATCGTAATAGTAGTAAAATAATATAAACGATGTTCCACCTAGCACGTGGGAAATGAGCACCAATCATCTATACTCTATACTCGCTCACTGCATTACTTCAAGTTTTATGATAATTTCTAAAATCAATAACGTTCTTTCTTTATTTATCAGACTGTCCTTTTTTTTATCGGGAACCCCAGTACTTGATGTTACGTCAAGGTGACAGCTGTCAGATTCGTTCTAAATTCAACTACGTAAATCTCTTCATCCCAGGAACATTCCTTTAGAGCCTACATCACCTACATGTAAATACAAACGGTATTTCCAATACATATCCATTACATAAACGAGTCTCCCTCTCTGAATCGTTAGCGCACCTAGGTAAGCCGCTGCAAACATAACTTGGCGAAATGGCGTTTCATAGTCCCATCGGATACTCAGTGTGAGTTCCGAACATGAGCCACATGTCAGAGTGGCCCATGTGCCCTGTACTTTGGAGGATCGGATCAAAGCCACCGATGCTGAAATTAACGTAGGTGACCAAAAAATTTAAAGAGTTAACCATCGGCTTAAAAAGAAGAAGATGAACAAAAAGAGTAGAAGGCTAGAGAAACCTTTGCCCAGCAATTGACATTGGGATAAAAAAAAAAAAAAAATATATCATCCTGTATTCCCTGAAGCGTTAAGCAGAGGTGTACTTACGAGTACCTAACTATAACAAACCAACAATTTGCCCATTACTTTAAGGTCCCATGATAACGAAAATCCTTTTGTGTTTATATCCATTAATTTTACAGGACAATCGATCATTTAAATTCGATCCAACTACAATACAAAATATCGGTGACAGCCTTCAAAAATCACAATTAAAATGCAGCATGCATGGTAGACGTCACGATGATTTTGACATTAGTGACACAATCATACATATGAGGTTTTAAACTTTTAAAGTCTCATCGACTAAATAGGATCTACTAATAGAGAGTTGTAAGTGTTTTGTGGTCGAGTCTACATAACCGGACTTCAAGTCAGAAAAAGTACGGAGTTTATTTTTGTTTACTTAATAAATTGCTTAATGCATATGAATAAATCTTCGATCATCCATCCAGGTTGGTGTGCTGTCAAATACTTAAAGCATCTAATCGCACTAAACGTCATTAATCACAGAAAGCACTCGCCAGTCATTTCCTACTTCAAAATGGTGCATAGTCGGCAGGTACGGTTGTCGAGTAGGTACTAGTGATGTTCCCGCACTTCCTCTAAACAATCGATGTTTTGTTTTTATTTGTATGCGTCATTTATTTGACATACTTCGCTCAATTAATCTTTATAAGTTGAGGAATGTTTCCAAAAAAAAAGTTTTATTTATTAAATATATAACTTCCACTTTTCCTCATGTCAAGCCAGGTTGAGGAAAATTTACAGAAAAAACAACTCTTTCTGCACATTTTCCTCATCTTGTCCTTGTCACCGGACATCCAAACAACAAAATATGGAATTTACAACATTCGATTTATGTCGTGACAAAGCTATGAAATACTTGCGCATTAATCATGTGACTAAACCACCAAACCAAAACAGACCACAATTTACATCTACCTACTGCCACAGTGACTTAGTTGAGAAATTGTTAAGTAAAAAAGATTCATTACAAATATTCAATATAAAATGAAATTAGCTCACAACTTTCACTCCCAAATCTAACGATTTTAAAACATAAGTATGGTATTTTTTTTACTAATCAAACACAAATGCTATTCTTAGTAAATATCTGTACGGAGTTAGGGAATAAAAAAGAACTTTCTGGAAAAGGCAAAAGATGCATATGATTAAAACCCCGTAGGTAAACATCTCTGACATATTATGTTATCCCTTATCGATATAAATTATCGATTACGTACCTAACAAAAATTTGCGTGTCCCCTCACTACACTTAGCAGGGGCGAAGGTGGATATTACCTGATGTTATCAGCTATGCATGATGTAATTTGAATGCAGTTTTCGTTGGCAACATTAAATGGGGGTACCTAAAGTACGAGTATTGATCTAATATATACTTTGTAGTGAATTTAAAGGCAGGAAGGTAAAAGTGATGGAAGGATAGGGTCCCGTGTACATGTGGAAAGGGGAGTGTGTGGAAGCGCTTATCATTGCATTTGAGTGTACCTTTGTCGATTGAAAGCAATGGGTCAAAATAAATGTAAGTAAACATTCTTCCGACATATGTAGGTATATTCAACTGAGGGGCTAATTTTTTTTTAATTTGTTGACTATCCCGCTCTCTACAATGGACTGAGATAGTTGATGTATAGTTACACTGTAACTATCCATCTTCTCTTTAGAGTGAACGGGCATTTAGCTATCTCGCTAGGGAACACAGCAGAGTACTACAATAATAGTTGGCAAGTTCCGCGCATTACATCAGTTGTGCGCGTTATGAATGTGGAGGAGAAACCCGGAGTACAAAAAAATGTCAACACGAGTTTTGCACATTCTGTTAGTACCTATATATATATCTCTTTCAAAATGTTTACAAACGTAAAAATGATGACAAAACTTGCCAATACACTTTTTTTTTATGATGGGTTGTCATCAAATGACTTCTTCCGCTCTGGGTGGAGCGGAAGGGCGTGTCAGACTCTTACTGACTAAAACCCATCCGTGTTCCTTCTAAAGCCCTTTGCGTTCCAAGGCCGCGATGACTCTTTCGAACAAATTCCGCAACCCTGGCAGTAGCCAATACACTTGGAATTAGGTCAAGACAATTTTTGAATGATGGCTTTATGAAGAAGAAAGAAAGAAAGTTAAAGTGAGTTTATTTACGACAAGCATGACTTTAGAGCCATCATTCAAAAATTGTCTTGACCGGTGTCAAAAATGTTCACTTTAAAAGCTCCATTATTTAACCACAGTCATAAGCAGAGATCGGAATAGGTACACTATATTTAACTAATGTTCGTGGAAGTAAGTAACATAGAGTTGAGAATCCCGGAATCATAAACACGACGATTGAACTCTGGGATTTAAGAAATTGCAAATTCCATAGAATGCATTTGAACAAAATTATTTATTATTTATTTATTATATACTTTATTGTACACCTCATAATAAGAACAGGACAATCATACATAAAATAAGTGCACAATGGGCGGTCTTATCGCACAAGGCAATCTCTTCCAGACAACCTTTGGATGGATTGAACGAAGGGAGATAGATTTAGGGCTGTCAGTGTACAAACGTTTTAAACAATACTAATTAGATATAATAATATAAAATACATAAATACAATACCAATTTGTATACTAATAAATATCAAATATATAATTGAGACAGGAGCGGAAAAATTAAAGTGAAAGGTAATGCTCCTTCACCGTTCTTTTAAACTCTTGTAGCGTTTGGGCACGCCTCACTTCTAAGGGTAATGCATTCCACAAACGAGCCGCTTGTATACTGAAAGATTTGTCAAAGAAGGAAGTGGAATGCATACGAATACTTAGTTTTAGATTCTCCGATGATCTCAAAGACCTCAAAGATCTTATTATGTTTTTAGAGTTCCGTACCTACTAAAACTGTTAAATTAAATAGCTTTGTTTTCGCACAACTCGTCTTCTTTTGATTGTTCAAATCAATAATTTGTAACTATACTCAAAGTCCAGTTCATGTTTTTACAATCCCGGATTTTAATTGTCAGGATACCATTTGTGATTACGGGACTTCCACGAAAATTAGGTAAATATAGTCTACCTATTCCGATCTCTGGTCGTAAGTCACATCTTTACCTAATTTATCACCAAAACATAAGTCCAAAAGATCAAACAATGTCCATAAAATATCCTTGTCGAGAAGGATTCTCTCCATACCACTAAATCCTAGAATAATAACGGTGCCCGAGCACAAGTATATAATTAGTGATCTCATAAATCATGGGTTTAAACCTTTACACCCCTACTATGACGTTTTATTGCCAGCATGATTCCGTTGCGAAAAGGAGATACTGATATTTGCGTTGTATAGCTCCATCTTTCTCTCACAACGGAATCATCATGGCATTGGAATTCATTTTAGCAAAGGGGACTGCTGTCATCAACAAAAATAAAATAGCCTAACCAGTTGAGCGGTTCAGGGTCAAGTAATGATCCATACATGCGCCAATTAATGATCCATACATGCGCCAATTAATATTTTTTAAATAAGTTCCCTTGATGAATTTAAATTTCATCCCTAAAAGGCCCTGCCAGTTCCCACCTAACTTAATAATTTACTAAACATTTAACATGAAAAATCACTGTTCTCAAAGCATTAATTTCCTTTCAACGTGCTATTTAATTAAAAATAAAATAAATTTAACATTTAATTATGTTCAAACACGAGACTCTAGTTAGCAGTACATGCCACATAATGTAGAAATACAGAAGGCCAAATGTGTGTAAAACGTAGCTCGCTGACTAAACTTCTGCTTCCCTACTACAATGTGTCAATGACAACATAATTCAGTTCAATTCAGTTTTGTTGCAACCATTTTTTTTAAGTTGGGAAATCATCGAATGACTTCTTCAGCTTTGGGTGGAGCGGAAGGGCGTGTCAGACTCTTACTGACTCATTCGTGTTCCTTCTTGCGTTCCAGGGCCGCGGTGACTCTTTCGAACAAATTCCGCAACTCTGGCGACCACCAGAAAAGCGCCGAGGCATGACATGACTGACGATTCTTCTGACGACGAGCCTTCAGTCAGGATCCCTTAGAATTTGTTAGACTGTAGCAGACTATAAAATGGCCAGCTTCATAGAAAAGTTGAAGATACTCCCTTTTCATTCCATAATTAAAAAGGATTATCTTCAACTTTTGCTTTTGTCAAGCATCTGTGGTACCCCAATTAAATATAAAATGTGAAATTGCAGTTGCCATGAAAAAATGTAAGTAGATATGTATCGCGACTCTGATCTAATAGGTGTGAAGGATTTCTGTCTAGACTTCCTAAATATAAATGCTGGCTAGATAAATTGAGTCTGATGAATTTAACGACCTAGCCTTGGTTCATCAATCAATTAGTTTTCTCGAGTAATGTTTTCGTTCGTTTAGCTTTGATAATATAAATCCACGAATAGGATTCCTAGATCGCATGGATGGAAATAAGGATTTCGTCACTCAATTCTGATTACGGGAAATGGATTAGCTTGCAACATTAAATTGAACTCTAAACTGATACAGATTAAAGAGGTAAAATTCTTTGTGAATATGTTTGCAAAAGGTTACCCTATCTCTGGAAGTACTGAACCGATTATGATAATTCTTTCATTGATGGAAAGGTACGATGTCTTTGAGTGCTTTCTTGCAAAGGATATCCTTAAAAAATACAGTTACTGGCAGAAGCAACCCACGGGCAACTAACTGATCATACGTTCGTAGTGGGAATAAATGACAGAACATAAACGCATCGGCTTACCTGATGGTGGGCCACGCCAAACCAAAAACACACCGTATTTTTTTTTGTCACATACATATATTGTATAAGTTACATATGTATATGCATGTAATAATCTATATTTAATACAATAAAGCTGAAGAGTTTGTTTGAACGCGCTAATCACTGGAACTACTAGTCGAATTTGGATAATTATTTATGGTAGCCGCATTAATGAGGAAGGCTATACGGGGACCGGAAAAAACGGTATATGCGCGTACGAAGTCGTGGGAAAAAGCTATTAATAAATATATCTTTATTCAAAATTTAAATTGGTACAATAGTATAATAAATCTTAGAAAATAATATAAGTAGAATATTGTTAGATGTCTGTACTATAGTAGGCGCCAGATAATCGTGGAATAACGGTCATTGACCCACCTACAATTATTGACATTTTTAATTTGAAAAACGGAATTAATGACACAAAGCTGTCCCGAATCATCATCTCTCGTGATCCTTAACATTGTCTAATAATGAAAAACGATTCATATTTAATTGTTCAGGTACCTATGAACAGTTATTAGGGAAAGGTCAATATACTTTATTCCACATTTATCTGGCGCCTACTATAGGAGGGTCCTGTATTACAGGTGGCAAGCGCTTAATTCATGTAGTAAAAGTCGTCCAAGATTTTTAACTATTTTAACTTAATATTTAAATAGTAACTCATCATTATCATAACAGCCGAAAGACGTCAACTGCTGGACATAGACCTCCCCCCAGTGTCGCCACAAGAACCAGTCTTGTGCGCCTCGCATCCATCGGCTACCCGCGACTCTCACCAGGTCATCGGTCCACCTTGTGGGAGGCCTTCCAACGCTGTGTCTTCCGTTACGCGGTCGCTACTTCAGAGCTTTTCGGCCCCAGCGACCAACTGTTCTGCGAGCATTGTGCCCTGCCCACTGCCACCTCAGTAGTAATTAAAAATATGTTATTGTAAATGTAACGTTGGTGTACAGGGTAAGTATATATATATGCGACAATGGTGTTAAAAAGTTAAACAAAATCATACACCTTTGACTAATTCTTGGTTCGTAAGTACGTTTTTGTTAGTATACTTTATTCCACATTTATCTGGCGCCTACTATAGGTACCGGAATGAAGTTGAACTTCTGTACGTTGATTTTTGTCTGTACCCTAGTTACTAACAAAGGAGAATTAACACGAAAATTAGACAGAATTTTATTAACACATACGTGTTGGAAATTCATAACAAAAGCGTCTTTATGGAGTCATAGGTTTTTATGACTACCCTCGTCATGTCGCTTCTGTAAGAAAGCGCTATTATCTTTTGTTATATTTTTGGGCAAAAGTAGATTCTTTAGACCGCAAAGTGATAGTAACTACGTTATGAGAATAACCCAAGCTTTAGACAAAGTGTAAAATCATTATTAATTGAATTTTAAAAAAAATGTTTCAATATTTTATTATACTACTTGGTCGGTGTGATCGATATTGAAACCTATAACAAATTTCAACTTTCTAGGCGGACGGACAGACAGACGGACATGGCAAAACTATAAGGGTTCCTTGTTGACTACGGAACCCAAAAAAGTACCTATTATGAATACGCAAAAAACTATAAAAGTCTTGACACTGCAATTAAAAGTTTTTTCACTTAATCTTCTAATTCATTACGGAACAATAAATTCTAGTCAAGCACTTGTAACTAAGATGTAATGAAACTTTATCAAGCACTTTATGTAGGAGATTAAAGTGCTTACAGAGCAATAGACAGTCACATATGGAACTTGGGAGTCAATGCTCAGTGCTTTAATATGGGAGAATTACTTGAAGATATACCGAGTGTGTTTTACTTCATTAACAATATTTTGGGGGGTGAAAACTCTCGAAAAGGAGGGTTATTGTGTATCCCTATGAAATGTTTATTTTTTCCTTTGTCTTCCATAATCTGCCTAGCCTTTTCCAACTACAAATATTTGGGGTCGGCTTCCAGTCAGACCGTATTCAGCAGAATACCAGTATTTTACGTGGAGCGGCTGCCTATCAGACCTCCACAACCCATTAACTGGGTAACACGGTACTTTTTGGCAACACTGGTGTCAGATTTAAAGGCTTCTGACTGTCCGTAACGATTGCCAAAGATCTTCAAATGACAGCCGGGACCAACGGCTTAACGTGCTTTCCGAGGCACGGAGGAGTCTCGGTATGTTACGATGGTCACCCATCCACAGACTAACCTCGGCAAGCGTTGCTTAACCTTGAAGGTTGAACAATGTGGCTGTTATTATTTAGCCACGAGCTCTATCTTTGTTTATTTGGTGTACGTAATATAAAGGATTATATTATATTCTTTTCTAAATTAATATTTATTCTCACTTTTTTTTTTTAACTAGCTTGTGCCCACGACTTCGTCCGCATGGAATAGTTACTTCAGGCAGACATTTTTATTTTAAGATTATGAAGTTTAATAAAGTTTCAGTCAATGCTACCAGAGAAAGAATTGATAGATATAAATAGTTTAACAAATGTTCAACGTGATTCTTTAATTTGGCATTTTTTTTTTTAAATGAACCGATTGACATGAAACAAACACTAAATGTTAAGTGAAGCTTACCACAATGTATTAGTAAAAAACTACATCTAAATTGTATAAGCCGTTTATGAGATTAGCGTGCACAAACAGACAAAAATTCTAACAATCATTGTTTTGTGTGCTACTTGCGTTGATAAAGGTACCAATAATATTTTTCTCATATATCTTCCATGTACAGAAAGCGATCCGTTACATTTTTATTATATGTATAATATATGTGTAGATAGATATTACCTACTTACTCCATTGTTATCTGCATCAACCAATGGGTGCAGTAGATATTTCCTGAGGCATTAAGTCTGCTTTTGTCCGTTTGTTAGCGTAAAGTGTTTAATAAATAAAGTGCAGCTGTTCTTTCTTTTAGATAACAAAATGTTAATTAAAGTATTTTCATTGGTTACAGATGTACGGGCGTGAATCTCTGTAACTTTGTGCTGTTCGAAGATTTCCCGCCCTCGAAGAGGTGGTCTCCAGGAGTTGTGTTCATAAAATACGCTTGTTTTGATGGTAAGTGTCAAGTAAAATAACTAAAAAAACTATCCAAGCACCATACTCGTGCAGACGCCTGACCCAGTAAACCTGATTTAGGAATATTCTTTTACAAAAATAACCACATGTTTAATTTATAGTAATCATAGCGTTAGATTTGGAAATTAATAATACTGGCAGTTTATTAACTAGGTCACGTTTTGTCTCCCAGCTGTTTGAAATTGTATACGATGATGACCCATAATGTTATTTGAACAATATTTTTAGTAAGGATGGGAAATCATTAAATGACTTCTTCCGCTCTGGGTGGAGCGGAAGGGCGTGCGCCTTCTAAAGCCCTTTGCGTACCAGGGCCGCGGTGACTCTTTCGAACAAATTCCGCAACCCTGTAACGTCTTCTTCTGTAGAGCGGTAGACTGCTTACCCGCATTGGGATTCGGAAGGTGGCACTCAGCATAGCAGGAGACTCCTATTCTACTAAAGACTAAAGCTCTCTGCGTTCCAGGGCCGCGGTGACTCTTTCGAACGAATTCCGCAACTCTTCCAGCACCTACCTTGTATAAATGAGCAATATTTATTTGTGTGTTGTTAATATAATAATGAACGCTACTATTTAGTTTTCTAATATAAACACTTTTACATGAAAATAATCCTTCGAAACAAAGAGCATATTTGAAATTCAGAGAAACCTTTTTGACGTTCGTTTCATAAAGTGAAATTGTTCGTGTTTCATATTTTTCTGACCACTCTCAGAGCTACAATAAAGTTAATTAAAATACTGCGTCAAATACCCGGAAACAGGATGGTTTTAACATTTCCAGGCAGGTAGTTACCAGTCCAATTAGCTGTGAAACGCAAATAGTCGAGATTTTTATTTACAATAGTGCAGAGCTACAATATATTTTAGGAAGAATTTCGTCATGCAATTAAATATATAGATATTTACACCTGTTTTTATAAATACTTAACCAGCTATGTACACTAGAAATAAAAATAAAAACTCCTGACTAAATTAACCCATATGGTGTCAAAAAATTCATCATTCATGCAATTTAGATTAATTCGTAGATAAAATTTTCCTCATATGGTTAAGATTTATTTTATTTGAAACTTTTTTTGATAAATACCGGTTTTAGGAACGGTAAGTAAATCTAAATACCTAGTTCCGAAAACGATTATCTTTAATGGCTATTTTGTTAACAACTTCATCTGAAATTTCTTGACATTATTGCCCAAAGCTTGTCAGATTCAAGTAGCACAGGACCAGTCGATGTGGCATCACGATGTACATATTTAAGCCTATGACCTGCAGTAGTGGTCTTTCAAAGTAAATAATTTCGTACGATAATTTCTTTTTTTTTCAGCAAACATTTTGTTCCCATATAAAACAAAAAAAATTCGATCGTTTTGGCTAACGATCTTCACACATTCATCCCTAATTCCCCGCACTACTTAATAACGGTTCCGTACTCAAAGGGTAAAAACGGGACCCTATTACTAAGACTCCACTGTTCGTCTGTCTGTCTGTCACCAGGCTTTATTTCATGAACCGTGATAGCTAGACAGTTGGAATTTTCATTGATAAGGTATTTCTGTTGCCGCTATAACAACAACTAATAAAAATTAACTTAAAAGTTAAAGGGGGCTCTCATAAAAGAAACGTGTAATTTTTTGGGTTATGGTACGGAACCCTTCGTATGAGAGTCCGACTCACACTTAGCCGGTTTTTTTTCCTCATCACCCTTTCACAACCCATAATGACTTTATTTAGATAAAGTGCTACCAAATTAATTAATTGTCGCTACCATAAAAATATTAAAAGTGACACTACATATCGACCACATGGCGTTTCAAGGCGTGAAATTGATTTATCATTACTATGGGACAGATGTAGGGACATCACGCCTTTAAAAGTGTTATAGTGTTGGCCATATGGTGTCGTATTGGGGTGTAAATTGCTCATTTTATTTGTTTCTTTGTATGTTACGCTGGATGTAATTGAATGTAATCGATAAGAGCATGCATAGTAAAATAATAATAATAATAAATAATAATAATATGTCAGCCAACGGCTTAATTGCCAAGAGCCTCGACTAACACCTCAGGAAGCTCTCGTTAGGCAGCTGGATCAAGGGCTTGATTCAGAAAGCAGTACTTCTGGACACGGCTCGCTCTCTGGAGTCCTGACCGCCGGTAGCTTGGACCTTGTTTCCGATACCGGTGGGCTACTATTTTTTTATATTTTTAAAATATTTTATATCTTTGTATTTAACTATTTCAAAATATAATTTATATGTATTATAAACGAAATAATAATAATAAATTTCTTGATTAACTTAGGACTAGATTACATATGCAATATGGCAGTACTGTTCTTCTAGATAGGTTACGAGGTAACCTGTGGTTAGAAAATACAGTTCCCATCAATCGATGCAAGTTAGAATATAAATACATATTAATTTAGACAGTTGGTCATATAGAAAACCAGAACGAAGTAGGTAGGAATTTTTAAAGTGTGCGCAAATTCGAAACTATGAGGAATAGGGGAAAACACTTAGAGGAGTATCGAGCCCGATATTGATGAAAACTAAAACTGCATTAATGGATTTTTCGGTATTCCTAGCCAGGAATCGAATAGGGATATTTTGAAAAAAAAACACAGCCTGTATTATTACACCATTCGAAAGTGCCGCTAATTAGTATCGAATTCTGGCAATTAATAACATATATAGCCAAATAAAAAAAGTGTTTTGTTAAATTTGGTCTTTCGTTTTGTTTGCCATGTGTCATTACTTCCTTATTAGCTATACTTTCGGATGGTGTAAAAGTCAAGTCAAAAGTCAAAACGTTTATTTCAATTAGGCCATTAAACGGCACTTTTGAACGTCAGCATTTACAGTTCAGTAAAATAATAATGTTACATTAATAAAGTGACTCTACTGTCCATTCGGAAAGGTAGATTCTTATGGAGAAGAACGGATAAGAAACTCCATAGTTACTCTTTTCAAATAATGATTTACAAAATTTGGTATACAAAAATTAATTTAATATTATGTGAGGACGATACACCCAGAGTATGCTACTTATAAGAACAAAGTATTACCAGCAGAGGTTAACTTATTCATTTTCTAAAAAAATTTAGGTAAATGGTACTCACATCTTTACAGATAATCTTAATAACCATTAATTAAACAGAAAATAAAAACACAAAAAAGAAACAGATACCTATCTATAAAGTTAATTCATAAATCAACCAGTTTGATTTTGACTACACCCTTGATTGTCCTATGGAGCAGGACCAGCATGTTTCCAAGCATTCTTATCCTGAATGTAATCTTCTAATTTGTAATATGCTTGTTTACAAAGTGTACTTTTAACATAACTTTTAAATTTTCCTTCATTTAGTTCTAATATGTCAGAAGGCATCTTATTGTAACATTATATACAAAATATATAGCCTACAAAATTTTGGAATCCATTGCCAGGGTCCAGAGGAAGAGTAAAATTACTCTACAGTGGATACCATCCCATATTGGCCTTTATGGTAATGAGGAAGTTGATCGATTAGCGAAAGAGGCGAGCACAGACGGAATAACTTTCGAATGCCTGCCCTTGTCTAGTGATCTGTTGTTTCGAGTACGAGATCAATGTTGGGATATGTGGAAGGTATATTTTGATGAGAGCCATTCACCATTCAGCCCAGCCTTTGCCGCCTTCCTTGGTTTGGGGGCACAGAGATACATCGTCGTGAAATTGTGACCGCGTTCAGACTTCGCTCTGGACATATTCCCTTAAATAGCTTTGCGTTTTTAATGAGGAAGACTGACTCACCCAACTGTTCTGAGTGTGATAAAATAGAGGATGTCACTCATATTTTAGCGGAGTGTGTCCGGAACGAGGCTGAAAGGAGTAATTATTTAATAGAAAATAGTTTTGATTGTAATAACGTTGGTATGTATAATAATATTCTGGCGGCTCCCCTTTCAAAAGCCGCCAAAAATCTATATAAAATTGTAAATTTAGGTATAAAACGTAGATGAACCTTGTAGAATGTACCTATGAGGGTAGCGTGGTCATACTGATCAAACCCTCCATAAATAAATAAAGATTTAAAAAAAAAACATAAGTTTTAAATTTTCTTTCATTTAGTTCTAATATGGCAGAAGGTATTTTTTTGTAACATTTAACACAATACCCCATGAAAGAAGTGTGGACTTTAGCTAATCTAAAAAATGGTTGATCTAATTTGTCTTTATTTCTAGTGTAATAATGTGTTTTTTTTTAATCAACCGGTTCGTTTCCTGGCTAGTTACACCGATTTTTCAAAATAAAATGAAGCACTTTTAATTTTCATCAAAATCGGGCTCGAGACGAGTTTTTTGATATATCTCGTACTTTCAAATTTGGCCATCCACGCACACTTTAAAAAGTCACCCTGCATATATTTAAGGAATGTTAACATTAATCCCAGTCGCAAATCTGTCAAAAACATAACCCTTCCTTGTCAGTCGGGTAAATAACAGAGGAATTATTTAACAAGATTTGAAATTGATTGTCGCCGAGATGAAAGAGTGACCTGAATCTGAAAAAAAAACTTTTTACAAAAAAATACAACCGACTTTCAAATAAAAAAAACACTTCAAAGTATAAAATAACTTTAGTTTCGGCAGTCGGTGTTTTTTGGTGGTTTTTTGTTTTTCTCCAGGATCTCATCATCAGATCCTGACTTGATGATCATGGGACCACTTGGAAGGTATACCCTTTTAAACAAAAAAAAAGGTTCCGACGAATTGCGAACCTCCTCTTTTTTTTGAAGTCGGTTAAAAATCAAATCAATGGAATGATCTCAAGAGGGCAAATTTAAAAAAAAATAAGCAACATTCACATACCAAAACAAGTCAAAAGTGTATGCAAAATTTGGTATTTTTTTAACAGATGCGAATGCGAACGTTGCTTATAGAATTGACACTCTGGTTAAAAGCAAAGTCAATCAAGGTCGTTGTATGACCTTGAGTTCTTTCCCGATGTTTTCACTTAGATTTTTTTCTGCACCTTTATTGGCACGAACTACAGAGATTAGAATAGCGAGCTGGATTAAGTATATTATGCGATTTGAAAATAGGCCACGGTTCCTTGTTGATCTAACTATTATCAGAAATAGGTTTCATAAACAGGGTAGAGATGCTATTTTTCTTTTTTAACGCATTAGATGATAGAAAAGTCTAGAAATAAGTCTTAAATATAAATGCTACTCCACAAATTGCTCTGTCTCATTCTTGGGTTCTAAATCAGCATGCACCCTGGCGATGACAAGAGCTCGAAAGGACGAGCCGTGCTATCCGACCAGTGCTTCTACTGCAGCATAGCTCATGGTGTAGTGTCCGAAGCGGTGGACTGTTTTATTTTTAAACGGTGGGAAATCATCAAATGACTTATTCCGCTCTAGGTGGAGCGGAAGGGCGTGTCAGACTCTTACTGACTAAAACCCATCCGTGTTCCTACTAAAGCCCTTTGCGTTCCAGGGCCGCGGTAACTCTTTCGAACAAATTCCGCAACTCTGCCAGGCTCTAGCCCTAGCGGGCCCCGTCTCCTAAACTGACATCTCTGCGCGTGGAACACAACGCGCCTTCGACCCGGGCCTGGTTGGGATCAGACAGCGAGCCACCCAACGCTCGCCGTCCGCAGGCCCGCGCCTTCGGTGGCCGGGGATCGCCCGACGACTCCCGACGCCCGGAGCGTCTTCTTCTGTAGAGCGACTCCTATTCACCTACAGCCAGCAGGCGGGCGCGCTCACCAGTAATGGTTGACGTATGAGAATACGTTATTCAGAATCAACCTGCAGCGCAGTTAATTACATTTATACTACACCTGCTTGGAAAGTACCTTGATACTTTATCAAATTTACGGTAGAAAGTACGTCATTGCATATCGAACAAATATGCGGGGAGAAAACGCATCTGAGCGGGAGAGAAAAGTGTATGAAAATCCATTTCTTACGTGGTTTTTCTTTTTTAATTTTGGGTAAGACTATGCGCCGGTAACCTAAATATCAAAAGCCAAAAAGTTTTTACAGTGAGTTTTTATCTCCAAGTTCGCAAAATGACACTGGCCACTAGCTGTGTGTTGGATGGTGTCGGGCTGGCAGTGCGACCCTGCGGCGGCAGGATAAACAATTTGAAAAAAGAACATGTGAAAATTGCAGACGCCATTGGCGCCATTTCCAATTTGTGTGTTGTTTGAGGATTCAGTTTTAACTGCAACAATTTCAATATAAATTTCAATTAGTAAAGATTTCGTTTTTTATTTTCCTTCTAGGTGTAGTATAAAGCACTATGTATCACTCGAGAGAAACTGCGATTCCCGATCTTGGGTGTTTTAAAGCCCTCGCCTACGGCTCGGGCTTCAAACGACACCCTCGACGGTAATCGGTCACTTTCTCCTCTCGGTGAACAATGTACTATTATTTTACACCTGCTTGGAAAGTACCTTGATACTTTATCAAATTTACGGTAGAAAGTACGTCATTGCATATCGAACAAATATGCGGGGAGAAAACGCATCTGAGCGGGAGAGAAAAGTGTATGAAAATCCATTTCTTACGTGGTTTTTCTTTTTTAATTTTGGGTAAGACTATGCGCCGGTAACCTAAATATCAAAAGCCAAAAAGTTTTTACAGTGAGTTTTTATCTCCAAGTTCGCAAAATGACACTGGCCACTAGCTGTGTGTTGGATGGTGTCGGGCTGGCAGTGCGACCCTGCGGCGGCAGGATAAACAATTTGAAAAAAGAACATGTGAAAATTGCAGACGCCATTGGCGCCATTTCCAATTTGTGTGTTGTTTGAGGATTCAGTTTTAACTGCAACAATTTCAATATAAATTTCAATTAGTAAAGATTTCGTTTTTTATTTTCCTTCTAGGTGTAGTATAAAGCACTATGTATCACTCGAGAGAAACTGCGATTCCCGATCTTGGGTGTTTTAAAGCCCTCGCCTACGGCTCGGGCTTCAAACGACACCCTCGACGGTAATCGGTCACTTTCTCCTCTCGGTGAACAATGTACTATTATTTTACACCTGCTTGGAAAGTACCTTGATACTTTATCAAATTTACGGTAGAAAGTACGTCATTGCATATCGAACAAATATGCGGGGAGAAAACGCATCTGAGCGGGAGAGAAAAGTGTATGAAAATCCATTTCTTACGTGGTTTTTCTTTTTTAATTTTGGGTAAGACTATGCGCCGGTAACCTAAATATCAAAAGCCAAAAAGTTTTTACAGTGAGTTTTTATCTCCAAGTTCGCAAAATGACACTGGCCACTAGCTGTGTGTTGGATGGTGTCGGGCTGGCAGTGCGACCCTGCGGCGGCAGGATAAACAATTTGAAAAAAGAACATGTGAAAATTGCAGACGCCATTGGCGCCATTTCCAATTTGTGTGTTGTTTGAGGATTCAGTTTTAACTGCAACAATTTCAATATAAATTTCAATTAGTAAAGATTTCGTTTTTTATTTTCCTTCTAGGTGTAGTATAAAGCACTATGTATCACTCGAGAGAAACTGCGATTCCCGATCTTGGGTGTTTTAAAGCCCTCGCCTACGGCTCGGGCTTCAAACGACACCCTCGACGGTAATCGGTCACTTTCTCCTCTCGGTGAACAATGTACTATAGTTATAGTAAGATGGGTTCTCAGGCAAATCCTTGTCCGGGCAAGCCACTTTTCGGAGATTCACTCCGTCGATAAGGCCTCTTCACAATTAACCAGTTAAGATGCCTCTGGGAAATTTTCTAGTTTAGTGTACCGAAGACAGGCAACGTCGGTAGGCTTACACAAGGCAGGCCGGGCTTTCTAAAGCGAATGGGTATAGTAGACACCAGATAAATGTCCAATAACGGTCATTGACCCAAATACATGTGTTATCAATAACAGGAATAAAACACAGCTGTCCTGAATCGACTTCAATCGTGATCCTTTACGTTCTCTAGTAATGAAAAACGGTTCATCATTTATTTTTCAGGCATCTACGAAGGGATATTAAGTAAAGGTCAATGAAATTTATTGCAAGTTTATCTGGCGCCTACCATAGTGTGACTTACAGATACGCTCGTTCATCCAGGGCCACGTTTAAGATGGATGTCAGATGTCCACTATTGATCCCATAGTGTTAGTTAACGAGTGTTCGTAGTTGAAATCTGAACTCCAGGCACGGTAACAGAAACATTGCCACATATTGAATAGATATCAATTTTCAAATTTAATGCAAAAATAGAAAAATAACCCAGTCAAATAGCTTTACTTATCAACACTACGTGACTACAATTCGGAAGCTATAAACCATTGAAACACTGTAGAATTCCCCCTTGGGAATCCCATGTGCTTGCCACCTATTGTATCACATCACCAATTTACGTAGATCTCTGACAATTGCTCATTTACCCTTCCATCGCCGGCATTTGTTGGTCGCTAGCAGGGGTTGGAAGGTCAAGTGTAATAAGTGATTGTGTTTGCCATAGAATTGACACATTTTACCCCGAAATGTGTAAAATATCAGTGAGTTGGGGCGCAGTTAATGGAGTATGGCAACACACAGTTGTCGTCACGTGCGCGCGATTTCAAAGGAATTGTACAATTTATGTGGTCTATGTAAACTATCGTTGAAGGGGATGCAATCCCGGACTTACGTATTTTATTTTTGGGTGGGAATTTTGGTGAACATGGCTATGTTAGTGTAACTATGGTGTATGTTATTTTCATTATTTTGATTATTATTATTTTTATTGTTTGATTATTATCATTTTTTATTATTACCATCAATTAATTATTCGATTTCATTATTGATATCAAAATTATTTGTTATTCTGTATTGTTTTTGTTAATTTTTTGTATGTAAAGTACAAATTAAAAATTAACAAAAATTTTAATATATAATTTTAAATTTTACAATATCTAATTTATAATAAGATCATGACTATCTGTACGTATTAGTACTTACTGTAAGTGCTGAGAGTAAATAAAGCTAAATAAATAAATAAAATAAATGTGTTAATGTGAGCACATTTCTTCTTAAATGCAGGGAATAGTGAACGGTGATAACAACTTCACATGCATAAGGTATGCCATAGGATATTGAAATACAGCAGATATTTGATTTGTGCGCTCCATTGGTATAATTGCTGCAAGGTTTTCCGATACGAGGATAAATAAATGAATAGTTCTACATGTAACAATTAAAACTTTAATAACCGGAACATTATGGTAAATTGATATTGCGACAGTAAATCTATTAGACAAATCTAAATCACTTTACAAAATGACAATGTCAATTCAATTCAATTCATTCACCATACGGCTCGGTTGGCGTGGTGGTTGAGCGATAGACTGCTGCGCTGCGTGTTGCTGGTTCGATTCCCGCACGGAACAAATATTTTTATGGCCTACAGATAGTTGTACAGGGTCTGGCCGATTGTTTATGTGAGTTTATATGTCTGTAAACGTATACCTGTAAAAAAAAACTTGTCACAATGTTTGTCAAAAGTCCAAATTGTTTGGGATTCGGGTAGCACTATGTCAATCTCAGAAAACTTTAACTTTTGATAATAAATCCGCTGATAGAGTGTTATTTGTCACGGCTCTCCCATTACTATTAGATAATTACACTACCGCTCAAAAGTATTTGGCCACCTGCTATTTGTGTGGCACAAAGGTGGACAAGTAGATGAATCTACCTTCACTAATTCAATGTACAGGATGTATACATATAATCAGGAACAATGTTTACTTCCCGTATATATGTATGTATGCTTTTCTCACACCCAATTTACCTCAAAGCCACGTAGATCAGCCAAGAATAATGGAGAAAGTTTTGACTGTAATGCTCTAGCTGCACCTTCCTAGTTCATGTTAACCTAACTGCAGTTCGAGCTGGCAACTTGTTAGAAAGATACTTTGCGTAGATGCAGCGGTTTAACCGTTTTGGTAGCAAATTAGGTACCCAGTCCAGGTATTGTGAACTATTTTTTATTTTTTTTTATTTAATATGGGTTTGCTCTTGACTCTAGTCTAGGTCATAGATGACAGAGACAAAGTCGACGATGGAGCGAGCTTCCCCAGAAGAAGCCTGTTCACTCTAATTTTGAAGAGATTAGGGTCGTATGCGTTCGGAAACACAGTTTGGTCTCGTAGCCTGACTCATAAGTACCGGGTATTTGGATACCTAGCCAAACCTGCAAGCTAATGAAATATTTCCCTTTTTATAATATTTATTCAAATATTTATAACTATATTTTGCCCGCGACTTCGTACGTGCATATCCCGTTTTTCCCGTTCTGCCTTTCTCATGAATGTGGCTATCATATACAAATTTCCTAGATTCGACTAGGAGTTCCAGAGATGAGCGTGTTCAAATAAACTCTTCAGCTTTATTTAGCTTTTGCCTACAACTTTGTACGCACATATCCTGTTTTTTCCCGATCCCGTATAACCTTCCCCATGCATCTGACTATCATATACAAAAAGAATTTTCTAAATCCGACTGGTAGTTCCAGAGATTAGCGCGTTCAAACAAACAAACTCTTCAGCTTTATACAAAATATTAGTAATAGATTTATTTTTATAATTAAGCCTGAATAATATAGGTGGACAAGGCCCAAGAATGGACTGTAAATTAAGATACTTTTTATAAAACAAGAATTAGCATTTGTTTTTCCATGATTCACATAGGCTATATACTATAACGGCGTTTTATATTTTAGTGAGAAATAATAAAATACCGTTTACAATCCGCTTTAAGAACGTTAGAATAAAATTACTGAAATTAAAATAGTGGTCTTAAAATCCATCAAAAGCGGCTCTTTAATTTAAAATTGATAACAAAAAAGATTTGGAGACCTTCAACTTATGTTGAAGTTTCAATAAGACGATAGTCAAAAACCGATCATGTTACTTACACCAATTAAATCATCATGGCGTTTGACTACTGCCCCAAAAAGATACCAATATGAAATATTTTTCAAGGTTTCTTAAGTACCAAAATAAATATCAATTCGTTAGTAATATAGGCCATAACCTATTATAACTAGGTCAAATCGAACATTACTTATTCAGCCTATTCCCAAAGCGTGGTCGTTTTGCTTCTGGTGTATAATAAGGCCATTATTTGCGGTCACAATGGATGTTACCATAAAGTGATTGATATAGTCGGTTATTACGAATAATATCGAAATAATGGATAATTATACAAATATATTTTAGGGGAGAGGAACAGTTGAGAAAAAATAATGTTTTGGATTTAAGAGACGTTGCCTTTATTTATTTGTTATATTTTTAAGTTATATTTTTATACGGTAATAGGTTAACTCAAACTATGGGTAGAAATTCTAAACTGCCAGCCTTTTTACATAAATTTATATTTTTTTTTACATATTTTTATATATTTCGCAACCCTGTATTTTTAAATAATAAACTGCCTGTAAATGGTTTTATTGAAATAAATATTTCAATAAAACCATTTTTTTAGGACTTTTTTAGGAATTATCAAGGAGTGGGTCTTGGAAATATTGTGTGTGAACGCACTCACATCTAAATGTACTTATTAGCTCTTTAATTTGACATATTTCAGAGTTATACCGCACTATAATAATAATAAATTGTTTATTTAGAGCAACGATGACTCATATAGTGTTTGTAACAATAAATAAACTTATAACTATGTTAGTGATACAATTGCAACTACAATTACATAAACAAACAACAAATAAAATCATTCCTTCAACATTCCAGCTGAGATAACGGAACAACGATTGACGATTCGGCAGTCCAGCCTGCTAGCAGTAATGCCAAAGTCATAGTCAAAGTCAAAACGTTTATTTCAATTAGGCCATTAAACGGCACTTTTGAACGTCATCGTTTACAGTTCAGTAAAATAATAATGTTACATTAATAAAGTGACTCTACTGTCCATTCGGAAAGGTAGATTCTTATGGAGAAGAACGGACAAGAAACTCCATAGTTACTCTTTTCAAATAATGATTTTACAAAATTTGGTATACAAAAATTAAATTTAATATTATGTGAGGACGATGCACCCAGAGTATGCTACTTATAAGAACAAAGAATCACCAGCAGAGGTAAACTTATTCATTTTCTAAAGAAATTTAGGTAAATGGTACTCACATATTTACAAACATTGGAACCATTAATTAAACAGTGTGTGAGTCAATAGAAAAATAAAAACACAAAAAAAGAAACTATATCTATAAAGTTAATACATAAATCAACCAGGTTGACCTTTTGTCTACACCCTTGATTGTCCTATGGAGCAGGACCGGCATGTTTCCAAGCATTCTTATCCTGCCCAGAATGCTGTTAAAACTGTTTGAACTATCACATCCTAAAAACATCAATAAATAAATCATACTGTATAGCCGCAAAATAATTCGCGCCATGTGCACATCGCACTCGCGTTCGCTAGTGATGCACCCTTACTAAAATCATATCGACATGTTGTGTGTGTCGAATTCGGAGCACGTGCGTTGCAGCGCCAACCCTGATTGGCAGCACAATGCTTTGATCGCACCCCTATTTTTGGCTTAAAGCGAAAAATCAATGAGCAATTTTTTATCGGAAAGTGTGCTAGGATTTTGTATTGTTACGTAAATATTTTGTGGGGCAAAGGGACGTTTTTTATAATTGTTTGGTGTAGTTTTCTGGCTTTTGGTATAGGGTAGTAAATTGCTTAGTCATGCAGGTGACTTACTTTAGTGAAGTTCTTGAAGTGCTATCAAGTTTTGGCGAAATTAATGGTTAGAATGTGTGAGCACGCAAGGTCAATGGGCAGAATGTCTAACTAGATTGGACAGGCTTAATGGCCCTACCTTTATATGTGATATTTTTATTCATTTCACTTAGTGAAAGTATGCTATAAAGTTCAGATATCTAGCATTTTTAACCAATGGAATTGCGTACAATCTTAGTGACTGACGCGAGTGGAGATTTTATGTGCCATGCCATTATTCTACAAGCCATGGTAGCTTTCTACGACCAGTAATTTCGGCTGTGCGTTGTCTGCCAGTCAGTCACTTACTCAGTCAGTAAAGGAAGAGTTTTATATGTTTGATATTGCTTTATTTCCCATCAGCTATTATTAAAGCGTCTTTCACGAAAACAGCATGGAGAAATATTAAATAGTTACATTCTATTAATTCCATAAACAGGAAAAAATATTTGGTGGTATTTGGTCGTTGGTTAAAATATACATTTAAAAAAAAAGTTTATTGCACATTCAAATAACGTACATGGAAATAAACATTGGAACTACATATGTAAATTATGTATATGCATATTCAGGTTCACGCGCCACTATTTATTTTAGATAGAAAATCATAGCTTACTCTTTGCACGTGCATTTATAAGTTGCTCTGTAACTTTCTTCAATTGTTAAATACTATTGATTTAACTCTGATCTAAATGATGTTGAAAATCGCTTCAAAATCCGTAGCGCAGTTTGGAAGAATAACTCGATTACAAAGATAGATACGCAAAGCGACTTTATTTTACACTAGCGGACGTCACGCGGTTTCACCCGCGTAGTTCCCGTTCCCGTGGGAGTATGGGGATAAAATATAGCATATGTTATTCGCTGATAATGTAGCTATCCATTGCTGAAAGATTTTTTTAAATCGGCACATTTGTTTTTGAGTTTACTCATTACAAACATACACACATACAAAAATACAAATCTGTCCTCTTTATAATATTATTAGTGTAGATTAACAGGAAAAAAAGAAAAGTTTATTGAACATTAAAATAACGTACATACAACGTACGTACGTACATGGAAATTAACATTGGAACTACATATGTATATTATGCATAGTGCAGCAGGCTCACGGCCCACTATTTATTTTAGATAGAAAATCATAGCTTGCTATTTGCACGTGAATTATAAGTTCCTCTGTAACTTTCTTCAATTGTTAAATAATAAGGATTTAATTCTGATCTGTAGCGCATAGATACGTAAAGCGACTTATTTTACATTTGCTCCGTGTATAGATAAACTTAAACTCAA
Organism: Mamestra configurata; assembly: GCA_002192655.3. Classification (NCBI taxonomy): domain Eukaryota; kingdom Metazoa; phylum Arthropoda; class Insecta; order Lepidoptera; family Noctuidae; genus Mamestra; species Mamestra configurata. Next base: position 195,105 of record NDFZ01005396.1, on the reverse strand, counting down.
AACTCAAACCATTTATTTCAATTAAACCATTACAGGCACACACACATGTTATAGTTCATTGATTGCAACTTTGCAGTTTGATAACTTATGTACGGAATGTAATTGTCCGAGGAACCATTTCACTGGTGAGGGTTGCAACGATAATTGGTTTTCTGTTCCACCCCCAAACATACCAAATGGCCATTATATTCGTATTATCTCAGGACTGTTGGATCCCACGCTGATTTGGGAAACGATAAACATACTTAATATAAAATGTATCACATGTTTGTGTCTATCATATGTATAAGCCACCCTCAAATTGTCTGGGTTTTTGACAGTGTATTGTCATATTTTTCACTTATGGTGGATCACTTGCAGTAATAAGTTGCATTTGGCAGTTAATGTATGTACATGGCAGTGTAAATGACTTGAGGCTTGAGCCTCAACTTGAAGCTCATCTACCAAATCCAACGTACCAAATAAACGTAACGAATAGCAAGCTATTATATTAAAATAAAACTTTTTTGACAAAAAAAATGCAACCGACTTCTTAATAAGGAAATTAAAGTTATTATTAAGTTATTTTATACTTTGTTGTGTTTTTTTTTATAACAACACTACTTTAAAGTAACAGGAAAGCAAAACACGCAATTTCGTTTACTTAGATGATATATTTTCTATTTTCTCCAGCTATTTTTATTTAAAAACCAAACTACGGAACCGATTTTGATAAAATTTCTATGGGACCAATCGGACCGTACCCACATATACCCTTCACAAGAAAAAATATTTTTTCAAATCGGTTCATAAATAACGGATGTTATGAGGTAACAAACATAAAAAAATACAACCGAATTGAGAACCTCCTCCTTTTTTAAGTCGGTTAATGACAAATGATAATATCCTAGTATCAACTAAGAAACTCGAATAAAATGCGTTACAAACAATATTTTTAATTATAGATAAAATTCAAAAATTGTGTTTAGAACTCTACTTCATAAAAAAATTGCGTAGTATAAATTTAGATATTCGATCAAAAATCTAGCCAAATATGGAATCAGATCCTCACTATATTTAAATGGGAGTAAATAGGAGACATAATCCATAGTAACACATTAAAAATATAAGTATCAAAATCGGTTCACAATCAAGTTATGGCTGTGTGTATTAAAAATCAGACGAATGCAGAACCTTCTACTTTTTGAAGTAGGTTTATAACGAAAGACCGTCAACAAACGTTCCCACCCGTCGCCACTTCCTAGTGTAGTCAAAGTCCTAGTGTAGTGTAATCCAAAAAGCACCCCCAGACTCAACCGTCGGTTAGTATTATTACAACACGAACAAAACCGCGAGCAAGCTCTAGTTGTCCAAATAAATCCAGTACATATAAAGCTGGATATTTTCTGTATTGATTGGACGGATACGTAATCTCCAAACATGGACCATTAATCTATCGGGGAGATCTCCGGAGCGAATCTGTCGATGAGATTAATTCTGTGGAGCCGATTCGGTTTTATGATAACAGAAAGATTATAATTGGATACAGGGATGATGTGGCGAAATTAAAGTTAAGTTATTTTTAAAACTATATTAACATTAAAAAGTGGTAATGTTTGTAAGTTTGTATGTGGGGGTAATCTCTGGATCTACTGAACCGATTATGAAAATTCTTTTTGTGTATAATAGCCTATCCATGAGGAATGCTATAGGCTATACAGGAACGGGCTTTATAAAGTCAGGGAATGTATTTGTTTACCAGTTTGGTCAATAATTAGTAGTGATCAAAACTACATTAAATTTGACAATATCTAACTGTTGCATGGACAAATAGACCTTGGTCTCAGATAAAGTGTGTGTTTTTGTGTGATAGAATCAGCAATAGCGATTTTTGACATAAGTCCAATATTTTGGGATTGATCATGTGACATTTCAGTAGCGCTTGTCAAACCCATAAATAACATTTTGGAGATTTTTACTGATAGTATTTCACTTTGTTTAATATTTAAACTATCTGGCCTTTGGAAGTGCGGACTTTCAATTAATTACCAATAACACTGTCGTGAGTCTTACTCTGAAGGGTAATAAATAGTAGGTTTTCAGTAAAAGTTACTTTTTTTTGTCTAATCATCATAAATAAGAAATAAATAAGGTTGACTGGTAGAGAATGCCTAAATGCATTAAGTCCAACCATGTACCACTATTGTAAATTGGTAACTTTAATAAGCATAACATACAAAATACTTAACTAACTAAATTCACTAGAAATAAAAATAAAAACACTTCTAACTAAATTTACCCTAAAATATGGCGTCAAAAAATTCATCCGCATCGCTGTCGACTTGAAGTGCACCCAAAAGACTGGCGGCATTGCCACGTTGTATTGTATGGCAATGCTTGTTCTTTGACCAAGGTAAAAGCCAGCCCTTGGGTCACGTGAAGTGTCAACTAAGCGCCTTGAGAGATCTTATTGTAAATTAAGTTTAAATAAATATCCAGATGTTATCCCCAAAACTGGAAAGATTTACCCACTAGAATAACAAATTAAAAATCTCTTTCTTGTATACCTAAGTCCTAAATCCACAAAAGTAAAAGCCGTAATGATACGCAGCTTTAAGTAGTATTAAAAGTAAAGAAAATGTTTTATTATGTCTTTGTTTCAAGCTCGCCAAAACAGACAGTAATTTGGATTTTATGTTAAAACTTAGCAAATTGCTGTAGTTAAACTGTGAAACATAAATGAAATATAATGAATTTCCTGCACGAATGCTAATTTTATGTGCCAAGACAACTTTTAATTTAAAAGAAGCTGTACATGTAATAATTTAATGTAATTTGACTACGTGTTCTTTCCAAAAATGGGCCAGTTCTTTTTGCTAGTAGATACGGAAAAATAACTATATTTTATTTGCTACATACTGTAGCAATATTCTATCTCCAAAGCTATTTAAAAAAAACATTATGAATTTAAAATAATACCTACAGCTACCTCAGTCCAATTTGACATACCTCTCTGGCTTTGTGAAAGACGGTTGTGAAATGTTTTATGTTGAGTGCCTCTTGTAGGACAACTTTGAAAATCTCTAAACATCAAGGTTACAAAGCATGTTACAAAGCGAGCATTCGTGCAGTCAGTACGTGGAACGAGTTTGAACATGGGCGTATGTGTTTTGTTTTACACGGATTTTAGGACACGGCGTAACATAAAATGCTCGCTGCGAATGTTACATTAAGGTAACACCGGTCAGTACCCAGCTTAAATTGTAGTTGCGAATGTTGCGATATTGTTAAAAATATACGTAACAATTTTGGTGTACAATAAAGTTCGTATATTCTATCTATGTATTTATTTATTTACTAGCGGACGTCACGCGGTTTTACCTGCGTAGTTCCCTCTCCCAGGGTACAGGGATAGAATATAGCCTGAGTTACTCGCTGATAATGTAGCTATCCATTTGCTGAAAGAATTTTTCAAATCGGTCTAGTAGTTTTTAAGTTTAAACGTTACATACAAAAATAAAATTCTTTCCTTTTTATAATATTATTAGTATTATTATATAGTATAGATGAATATAATCCCAAAACTCTTAAATTATTAGTACTTTCCTGGTTCTTAATTCCCGGCGACGTAAGTTTACTTTATTAGTGGAGTGTTTGTAAACTGAATTAATATCCAATTTATGTTTGATAACGTGGGAGCTGAGTCATATTCAGATTGCTAAGAAATGAATTACCCTGTCAGGAGCTAACTACATTACTACTAATAAACCTAGTAATTATATGGCAAGACTTTTCACATTTTCTTATCACTTTCGTATAATTTATTTTGAACACGTTCGAAGTTTATTGCTAGAACGACACGGGTCTGATACAACGAGGCTTGACGCGTCTTTTTCTAAAGTTCTAGGTCACAGCATTGAAGATGTTTGCCTAAAAAAATCGTACGCAGTGCGGTATGGAAAGTTATGCTTATAAGAAGACAACCAATCTTCTAACTGTAGTTATAAACTTTATATATATTTATATCGAACTAACACTTGTTAATATGATTTGTAACCTAACCTTAAAACATTATTATCGATGCCCAGATTTGTAATACGTCCAAAATGTAGTTTATTTTGTGATATGTTTAGTTTTAATAATTTCATGTAAGTGAATTGTAATTCTTATGAGAATAAATGGTCTCTAACCTCAACTTTATCACGCTCCAGCTGTCCATGCACTGGCATAACTTTCAGGGTCACATGCAGTAAAAGTGGAAAAGTCTTAAGGCTCAAGGTCTCGCTTTGCATTGCGGGCCGCTATCAAAGAAAGAAAGAATATAATATTTATTTAGCACTTACATGAAACACGCACGGTACATAGAAATAACAAAATTTAAAAAAAGAAATGTAGGTATGCTAAGGTCCATTTCAGCGATATGTCAGACAGACTGATGCTGTCTGTCTATCAGTCAGTGGGGTGCGTGAATTTTCTTGAAAGCTGCCCCCTCTTTCCATGTAGTATATTGAACCGTAAGGTTTCATTCGGTAGGAGTATGATATTACCCTCAGATCTCCCTATAGCTTCATTAATCTTAGGGCCGAGGGTTTGCGGGCCTGCGGAGGACGAGCGTTGGGTGGCTCGCTGTCCGATCACCACCAGGCGCGGGTCGATGGCGCGTTGTGTTTCACGCGCACCGCAAAGAGATGTCAGCATAGAAGACGGGGTCTGCTAGGGCCAGAGCCTGCCAGGGTTGTTATTCGAAAGAGTCACCGCGGCCCTGGAACGCAAAAGGCTTTAGAAGAAACACGGATGGGTTTAAGTCAGTAAGAGTCTGACACGCCCTTCCGCTCCACCCAGAGCAGAAGTCATTTGATGATTTCCTATCCTTAAAAAAAACTGGCCGAGGGTTTGAATGAAATTGAAGAAATTGAATGACTTGTAGCTACGGACATAATGGTTTCCTGGAAGTAGAATAGTGGTGACTTCTATCAGAGATTCTGAGCTCCTTCCGCATTTCCAAGGACGGCCACCGAGTGCTTATAGTTAGTAGAAGTCCTACATAAACCTTCACCAGAAAGAAAACACTATTACAGTGAAAGCTTCTCTAGAACCTTCAGTAACGTAAGGTCAATCGATGTCGTTCTAGATTCAGAATCTTCAAGTCATTCCCTTGAATTTGACGCCTACATCAGAATCAAACACACTGACAGCTTACTACGATTTGTCATCGAAGCATTCTGTATGTCTACTGTGTGATATTGTATAGCTTTTGTTCCTTTTTCAATAGTTTCGTAGAATCAGTAACAATAAAGAAAAAAATACGCCATTTTTGGTGAAAAGAATAATGAACAATTTTGGTTATCACGTTGTTGTAGTATCTTACATGTATTGTCCTATATCCTCAGACCTCAACCCCTATTCTATTCTTCTTTTCGTGTAGATTGATCGACATAATTAATGTGTAGCTACCTAGAAGTCGACATACTATCAGCGACCACGATTGTCAATAAGTTCATGACGTATATACATACTGTGTAACTGAATAAACGCAATACCTGAACAGGGGTAGTCATTGTACTCTTAAAAAACCGGCCAAGTGGGAGTCGGACTCTCATACGAATGGTTCCGTAACATAAACCGAAAAAATACGGTTCTTGTGTCCCCTTTAATTTAAAATTTAATTTAATTTTTATTATTTGTTGTCACAGCGGCATTAGAAATACACACTGTGAAAATTTCAACTGTCTAACTATTACGGTTCTTGTGATACAGTTCCTGTCAGACGGACGGACGGACAGCGGAGGCTTAGTAATAGGGTTCCGCTGGTTATCCTTTGGACACGGAACCCTAAAAAACGACTGCCCCCATACATTTATCTGCGCATAACTCGACAAAATGTACTGAAACTGTTTTTTCCTGATTTCGGGGTTGGTCCCATAGTAAAAGCTCTTCATAATGATGAGTACAATGACCCCTTTTTAGTTACTGTATTTATTCTGTTACACGTTGTAGGTATGTATATTGCAAGCACTTCCTAAATGGTACGTGGTCAATCCCTTGGGTACATTTTAACCCATCGAGAATCAACATCGCTGCCTGAAATGGTGTCATTATGTCTAGAGCCTTTGGACAACGATGTCATTATTGTTTGTCATTGAAAACTAATACATTTCTTAATTATGTGCGAACACGTTTATTCTAGAACCAAAAAGAATGCATAATCCGCTCTCTATTCTTTTTGAAAACGGGGACTTCCGTGCAGTAACAGTGTTGCCATGTACCTCACCATAAATACATCACAACTTTATACTTTATCGACAAGCAAAAATGATTAATAAGTTCCAAAGAAAGGACTTTTCAACCAATTTGTTACAGTTGGTGGCATTAACCTCAGTTCAATCACAAATTTGATGTCACGAACTGCATCAGACTCCTTGAAAAGTAATTTTTGAACTGTACTGTACTATCAGCCACCCAACATCACCATTTCTGACTGGCCTTTTGGTCAAGTGGTTAGTGACCCTGACTGCTAAACCGGGGGTCGTGGGTTCGATTCCCACCCAGGACAAATCTTTGTGTGATGAGCATGAATGATCATTTGTTCTGTGTCTGGGTGTAATTTGTCTATAATATGTATGTATTTAGAAATATATAAGTATGTTTATCAGTTGTCTGGTTGCCATAGCACAGGCTCAGCCTAGTTTGGGATCGGATGAACGTGTGTGAGTTGTCCCAAGATATTATTGTTATTTAATATGGCCACGCACTTCTAGGATACCCTATAAAGCCTTCATTTCATTGTCAACCAGAATAACATTAATTTATTTCCCATCAAAACTCTAATGGTCTATCTATACCAGCCTAAATACAAGATAGCTATAAGGGTAATAACTCACGAGCTTGCCGCGTTATCGACCTACTTCAACAGAATAGGCACTAGACACGAGGTGATATGCTTGAAAGATTAACTGTTTCCAATATCTGATGGCCTGAACAAGTGTGTATAGCTAGCCTAAAGATGGCCGTGTTGGTCGTTCTGGTAGGAGTTTCGTTGCTAAAGATTATTAGAACTTGTAGAAACAATTAATAGGAAAACTTTTTAGGTGTTTTGTTGTTTTTTGTTAAATCTTAATTATTATTGTTGAATGTTTTGAAACGATGGATAGATTTAGAAAAGGTTTAAAAATTATGTTTTTTTTATTAAAAAAAAATCTTTGACTTAATATGTGGTTACCGCCACACAAACACATAAACACTGAAAGGGTTTTCATTAATACCTACTTTCGAGAAAAAATTGTTGAGATGGATTGCTTGACAATTTGACATAATGTGGTGGACTATCAATACCCGCAACAAATAAACATCTAATGTAGGCGTTCGTGACGATGACGCGAGTTCAATGATTTTTGTTCACCCAAAAAGCTAAATTGTTTACAATGAATTAAAGACAGATTAAATTAAAGTAGAAAAGATTAAAATTAAATTTGAATAGAATTAATTAAATTAGATTTATTCCATTACGTGTGATAATTTGAGTTACACCTCAATTGCTCAAGTTCCACAGTACCTAAATCCTCATATATCACACGTAACCCTCTTAGTTCTAAACTCAGGTAGACTAGGTTAAGTCTTAAATTGTTGAGTAAGTTGTACATCATCGTGAGTAAATGTCTGCTGGGAAGGGGAGCGTCCCCTTTTGTCCTCACACCCCCTAAAAATTGAGATGTAAACGGACACTGTAAAGTTATGCAATATGTACATTCAGCCTTAAGAACCACTACTTCTCTCTTTGAATGTTATGTCGAAAGAACCACTAGGTCCCTCTCTCTTTGAATGTTATAAAATATATTGACATATTTCTCTACTTTCAAATACATGTATACAGTGTAAATGAAGACCCAATTACCAGTCAGTACAGACTGACTGGTAATTGGGTCTTAATTACCAGTCACCTTGTATAATATACAGATATTATACAAGGTGACTGGTAATTAAGTGCGTTTTTAGAGGTAGATGCCAAATTGAGTTTTACGAGTACTCCATATAGGATTACTCGAAAATCTATCCAGGCCTCTACTGCCTACGTGCCTCTACTTGAGGCAGATTGAGGCTGCTCACCTTGAGGCAGAGGGTTGAGGCACGTTGCGGATCAAAGTGACACTTTGACAACAGCTACTCGTCACGCGTTACACACGCGTCTGATGCGATGGCACTAGGCGCGCGTAGAGTAGTTGTTGCTTTAATAGTCATTAACCCATATTATATCATAAATGATAGGTCATAGTAGATTAGGGTTCAATTAGGTAGCTAAACTAGATGGAAAAAGAGATGTTTCGAGGACGAGATATCTCCATAAAAAACATGCGGGGTGGTCTTTGGGGACTGCCGATAGAAGTGAAAACTAAGCGAAGGCTAAAGCGATCGTAACGATGACGCGAGTTTCATGATTTTTGTTCACCCAAAGCGTTCGGTGACGATGACGCGAGTTCAATGATTTTTGTTCACCCAAAAAGTACACATATACACAGTATACATATAGCTCATGGAAAGCGTTCGGTGACGATGGCGCCAGTTCTATGATTTTTGTTCACCCAAAGCGTTCGGTGACGATGACGCGAGTTCAATGATTTTTGTTCACCCAAAAAGTACACATATACACAGTATACATATAGCTCATGAAAAGCGTTCGGTGACGATGGCGCCAGTTCTATGATTTTTGTTCGCCCAAAAAGTGCTCAACGGGCCTAAAGAAGTTTTTACTTCAAAAATACACAAAAACCATAATGTTGAAGGAGGCGTAACCAACCATAATGTTATCATCGTCGTAGCAAATAATGGCTACGGCCTGTTGCTCGTAGACATGATTTGCTACGAAACGCTACGAAAGCTACGCAAGATTGAGTTTTTATTTTCTTTCCATGACCCATCCATCTCGAAGAGCTCGTGGCTAAATAATAACAGCCGCACGGGTCAATATTCAAGGTTAAGCAACGCTTGCCGAGGTTGGTCTGTGGATGGGTGACCATCTTAACATATCAAGACTCTTTCGTGCCTCTGAAAGCATGTTAAGCTGTCGGTCTCGGCTGTACTTTGTAAATCTTTGGCAGTCGTTACGGATAGTCAGAAGCCAGAAAATCGACATCGGTCTTACCAAGGAGTAGGTACCGTGTTACCCAGTTAATGGGTTGTAGAGGTCTGGTAGGCAGCCGCTCCACGTATCTCGAATATCTTTCTAGACACTCTTTTCTTGCGCCAGTACCAACCAACTATCGTGGTGCGCGTTCGCTTGTTGGGACAGCATCGGCGACAAAAAAAGTCACTTAGTTTTATCGTACAATTTTTTTCCCCGGCAAATAAGTTTGGCGTCATGTAAGAAACATCATGGGCAGAAGATTTAAATTTTTTATTCTTTTTTTATAATTTTTTGATGGTCCAAAAACAGAGTCAGAACAAAAGTTATGTCGGTAATTTATTGTAAAACGCCGGTTGTACGCAAGCTTAATTTTCTTCAGAATTATAAACAACTTATGCTATAAAATTTTCAGCCCCTGAAATAAACTTGCATTGAAATAAACCGCAATGCGCACAGTATAACGTTTTATAGCTTAGGGTTGAATGAATTTTAAAAGATTGATTCACAGAAGACTTGGGTTCAGATTGAAGTGGATTTCATGAAACATAAAATATTTTAAAAACTAGGGCATCACAACGATGGTAAATCAATAAGGTAAGAAATAAATTTTAATAGAAAAAGTAAAAAAAAAACGATGAGAATTCGGAATAACAATGACGTAGGTCGATCCTGTGCCACAATCAACAATCAATATAGGTTTGACTGTTCCTAGTCTTCTACACATTAGAAATTATATATCCTTCCCTAATATAGGTAGGTATCTTCTTAGGAACCTGAAAATAAACGATCTTTATACAGGTTCAAATTCTTAAAAAAAAATATTGAGAATCACGATAGATGTTCATACAGAACGGCTTCCACTTATTTCAGTTTCTGAAATCAAGCGTTTCGGTGGGTCAATGGCCGCTGTTGCCATGCTTAAACGCAGTAGTTATTTTCAAACGACACAAAAAACCACACAATATCCACAAGGTACTTGTAAAGTAAATTAAAAAATATATCTCGTTTACCACCCCTAGTAAGTCTACGTCAATGGGGCGGTGGGTTCAAGGTCGTTCTACCGTCTGTCGTGAATGGGGCGGAATGCTTATAGATGTGCGACTAAGGTACTTTACTTTCTTATAGTTGTAGTGCCTAAACTCCGAGATTATACAGGCTTTTGATTACGCAGACATTTTAACTGATCAAAAGGGCTCAATACACCACACAATATTCATAAAGAAGATGTATTTACAAAAAATATCTCATTTGCCGCCCCCACACAGTCTACGTCATTGGGGCGGTGGGTTCAAGGTCGAGCTACCGTCTGTCGGCAAATGGGGTGGAACGGTATAACAATACCTACAGAAATATACCTTAGGTTATCTTCTTATAGTCATATTAGCAGGTTTTTAAAATAGGTTATTAATTATAGGTACTATTTTTTTGTTAACCTTTTTGGCTTTTTGAACCCCGTCTATTATTGACTAACTGTTGCTCTCGACTTCGTACGCGCATATCCTGTTCCCGTATAGCCTATAACATTTCTCATGAATGTGGCTATCATATACAAAAATAATTTTCCAAATCCGACTGGTAGTTCTAGACATTAGCGCGTTCAAACAAACAAACAAACAAACTCTGCATCTTTATAATATTAATATAGAAAGTATAGATGATCAAATCTTCTCATTTGATGAATGAGAAGTAAGGAAATTTTTGATGAGCAGATTAACATCACTAGTAGGTAGATACTTGTGCCAGAGTATGAACTTGCCTTTTTGATGTATTGTCTAGTGTACTTAAATATATATATATTTTTTTACGGCTTACCCATACCTATAATATACCTAACTTGGTTGTTGCGTGAAACAATCGTAGTTATCGCAAAGGTATGTCCTTCTAACTATATACATTGATTATTTTATAAAACATGTTTGTTTGTTACCTATACTGTTTATATTCTACTAAACCATTAACCTAGTTGGCTGAGGTTTTCGTTTCAAGGTTGCTGTCGGGTGGGACCAAATACATAATACAGAAATAATTATGACGCGTTTTAGACATGCTAAATAGTCCGCAAAAATTTATGAATTTCAAACACATGGAAATCTTATAAATTGTTGTTTGGGTAATTCGTTCAGTGAGCATTATTATTAAGAGAAAAAAAAACAAGCCAAGTGCGTGTTGAACCATGCACAGTGTAGGGTTCCGTAGTTACCTGTCTCTTAAACCATGCCAGAAAATTGGTAAAATGCACTTAACTATTATTACATTACAAAGTTACAAATGCACTTGGTTCCATTTTATATGTTGGTCGACTATTACTTATTAACTCGTTAAGCCTAGGTAGCGGTGATAGATTGCCTTCTAAAATCGGTATATATGCTACTACCATGATATTTTTTACACACGGACAGACGGACGGACATGGCGAAACTATAAGGGTTCTTGTTGCCTACGGAACGCTAAAAGCATGGTTCATTCTGCACAAATACCTCATCATCATTGACAGTCCGACTTTGCCCACTGCTGAGAATAGGCCATATCTTGCGCCAATCCCCACATTCCTTTTTTTATCTAATCAAATGCCTTACGCATGCCACACCGTCTGAGGAGACGTTATGTGGGGTTTGCACCTATTGAAAACTTCGCCTGAGCACCTACTATCGCTTTGATGGGTGGGCCGCTAGAACTGCTACGCATGACATTCGCGAAATCCCCACGTTCCTCTGCCAGCCTCACCCAGGTTCTACCCATGATGGCAACAATGATGTCTGCCTATCTCGCCGCCGGATGGCCGACACTTCTTCTTCTAGGCCTCGGACGCCACTTGTTGACGTCCTTACCTTCCTTACCAGGTGTCGTGCTACTAATACCTACAGCCAACGAATTAAATTCCTATCACAGTATGGGTTTCCTGATGGCTACAAACCTAGTGGAATTTTAAGGCAAGAGTGAATAGGTTACTTCTAGGCAAGCGTGCTCCATCGTCGACCACATCATCTCTTACCATCAGGTGAGATAGTGGTCAAACGTGAGCCTATTATATACTCGTATTAGGAGAAATAACATGCAGTATTAATAACTATTTGACCAATAGAACCGTTTTCGAATAAAATTTACATTTTCCATAAGGAAGAAAATAAACTTGAGAAATTAATTAAAATGGATGATTTTAGTACCTTGTTATACATGCACAAAATACAACAGTAATGGTAGTAATTCCGTGTAGTTTATGTTATTAGGGGCGGTCAAAACAGCTCCTTTGTTGTGTGGCTTTGGGCGGTTTTGGGCGGCGTAGGGCGGGCCGGACGCGTTGTCATAACATTAAATTACAAGAACATTACATAATACAGCTTGATTTTTTGTGGTATTATTAAAATGGTATTTGAAGCGTTATTTCTGTGGCTTTTTTCGTTTATTTTATTATTTGTTGTGGGTATGTGTTGTTTTCAGATTTTAACTTGATTGTAGCAGATTTTACGAGGGGTAAACTGAAGTAATAATGAGGTTACATTAAAATATATTTTCTTATTAAACACTAAGGACCTATCTTAGCTATGCGTGTTCCAAAGAACCAACCATTCTTTGGTATCTAAGTGACATTTTATAAGTGATCGATTGTAAAAAGTTATCGGAGGATGGTGAACGTGACATTTATTTTCAGTAAAACATGACAATCACATTTTGAAATTTTTGACAATCGCTTTCATTTGCCAAACTTCACTATATATAGAGCTTTTAAAACATAAAACAGAGAGCCAATAGGGTATTTGACTAAAAAGTCTAATCAATCCGTCAGATATTTTAAAAAAAATATTGGTCACATATTTTTTTTTGTCTCGCAAACAAAAAATGAAAACGATACAGTGCGTTGAAAATTCGTGTGACGTCACTGACCAGTACACTTTTTATTGGAGAGTGACGTTACAAGCCCCACTCCTAATCTTTGATGCGTTATATCTTCGTAATATTGTATTGATTTGATGAAATTAAAAAATACGTCTCCAATATTTTTCGATAATCTAACTGACGGACTTAACACGTTCAGCGCCAAGGCACCTCTGAGGCAAATATTGTGGAAATGACTTTTTTTTTTTGTTGCATATATGCCTTCTCCTGGTCCTAAAATACTATATGAACTTGAGTTTTTTTTTTCCTATTCTCCTAACTGGTTTTTTTTTGGTGTATCATATAATATACACTGGCCCCTGAGACAGACTTTTCAAAAATTCAGTCTCAAAGGCCACCACCAACCCCAACTCCCAGGGTCACACGACACTTATTGGTGGACAATCAGGTCGGAACACCTCCAAAACTGAAGAGAGGAAGGTGTAAGAATTGCTACATGAAATGTGGCAAAAAGGGAAAGGCTCAAACTGGCCAAAGAAAATTTGCTGCTCAAGTAACAACCATTTGCTCTGTGTGTAATTTTTTTTACTGCAGACCCTGCTTCAACGAAGTCCACAGTAAATAAATAAAAAAACTAAAAAGATTATGAAAAAATAAGTAGAATAAATAAATAAAAGGCTGATTATTATGGAAAAATAAGAAGAACAAATAAATAAAAAGGCTGATGGTTACTGAAAACTAACTAGAATAAAAAATAAAAAGAGCATGATTATGAAAAAATAAGAAATAAAAAAAGACTGATGATTATTGAAAAATAAGTAGAATAAATAAAAATAAGAAGAATAAGTAAACTAAGTAAATAAAAAGGCCGATTATTATTGAAATAAAATTCTTAATTACAAGTGGTTGTTTTTTTTTTTTTCCTTCTTAAAAAAAACTGTAACTTCTAAACTATACAACATTTCTATACCCCAGATACACCAAACGATTTGTCAGGGCCAGACCTACAAAATTGCTAAAGAAAATGTTCAGTGCGGTGTATATTCACCTATACACTGGCCTCTGAAGTTGAGTACTCGAGGTGTATAACTAGATATACACCGCCTTGAGAGAGTTGCACTAGGGTGTATATTGACTTTTACACGCGGCGCTTAACGTGTTAAGTAAGTGAATTTAATCTATCTTTCATGTACCAATTATCATAAAAACTAATATTAACAAATAAACAAAACTTATACAAAAATATAGCATCAAAAAATTCGTCCTCAACGCTGACAGCTGGTAATGTGCCCAAGAGACTGGCGGCATTGCCACGTTGAATGGCAATACTTAGCTTCTGGCAAAAAAAAGCCAGCTCTTGGGTCACGGGAACTGTCAACCAGCCGTTTTGAAATGTCTTTGAAAAGGCTGTGAGCACAAGGGCCCCACGGCCCGAGGGTTTCAATCCCAAACGGCTCGAAAATATAGACTAAATAGAATCATATTTTTTAACCCAGGCAATATCCCTATTCCATGACCTTGTATATGAGGTAGGTAAACCTTGAACCCGAGGACCAATTCTAAATTTTTTTAAGCATCGGTCGCATTGGCATCTTAGTCGCAATCTGTCAAAAATGAAGGGTAATTTGGGGTGTTTTTGATAGATTCCGACTAAGCTGCGGTTGCAAACGTTACTTAAAAAATTGTAGAAGTGCTTCTCGTGTTCAAGGTTTACCTACCTCATTTACAAGGTCATGTAAAATATGATAGCTTAATAGGACAGGTTATTAGAACATCGCTTACGGCCAATTTTATTAAACGATAAATAACTTGCCGGCGTCCTACTTACCTGCGAGAAAATATGAGTTTTTATAAATTAACGTATTACGTAAGGTAGCCTTCAGGGCAGAATTTGCGTAAAATTAATACGTGTAAGGAAAAAATATGGTTTCGCCTATTATACTTGGAATTAAGGTTGATGAATAGTTGTTTTCTTCATTTATGTTCAGATTCAGAATTATAATTAATTTAGAAAATTGGGACTACTGGCATAGTGCGTTCAGCTAAGGAGTGGAATTCCTTTAGGCAAGCATTCTATGTACATCAACGACCACAACGTCGCTTTTCATCAGGTGAGATTGCAGTGAAACGCAAACCTAAGAAATAAAAAGACTTAAATCAGTGTTCAAAGAAACCTTAAAGCCGCGTTTCCAATAGGCAACATTTGACGCGCGACATGATGCACAACATGTTGCTCATCATGTTGAACGGCAACGAAGAACTTTTATTTAGTAACACTGTCAATGTTGCGCGCCTGCTGGCAACGTCGCGTGTTGTTGTGCACGGTTGCTGAACTAGTTGGGCGTCATGTGTTGCGCGTCAAATTTTGCCTAATGGATTCGAGGCTTTATTTTGCATTCAAAATATAAATATATTTCAGTCCACCTAAAATAACTTTGACAGAGCTTTTGGAGTTATTCGAGTAATATACGTTTTATGAATATTAAACATTTGCATGGACGTACATATCTCTTTGAATTTTGTTATGTAATGCCGTCGACGGCGACCCATAAAAGTAATGATATTCTGAAAAAAAACATGAAGTAACGACAGCCTTGTTACCAGTATGAGCGGTGGCGGGTTCATGTCTTTATATATTAGACAGGTTAATACGACCTTATAGGGAATATAACGTTTTATATACTTCATGACTGCTCGTTAAATATAATGACGAAAAGTTTAATTGCTGAGAAAAGCAATATTATTACCTTTGTTAAAGTCTGGCTTCTGAAATACACAGTTTATGCCAGTAACTAAGTAACCCTAATCTTTATTACTTTGAAAATCATCATCATCCACAGCCCGACTTCGCCTATTGTTGAGCATAAAAAATTGACGGGCCTGTTGGTCGATTGGTTAGTGACCCTGACTGCTAAACCGGAGGTCGTGGTTTCGATTCCCACCCAGGACAAATCGTTGTGTGATGAGCATGATCATTTGTTCTGTGTCTGGGTGCAATTTGTCTATAATATGTATGTATNGTCTATAATATGTATGTATTTAGAAATATTTAAGTATGTTTATCAGTTTTCTGGTTGCCATAGCACAGGCTCTGCCTAGTTTGGGATCGGATGACCGTGTGTGAGTTGTCCCAAGATATAAAGCTCTTTATTCCTATGCCAATGCCTACTATCTCATGTCACCCTCAGGTTCTACACTCCATAGCAACAAAGTCCTCTGCCCATCACGCTGCCAAATGACCAACATTCCTTCTACCAGTCCTTGGAGGCCGGCTTTTTTTTTTTTTTTTTTTTTTTTTTTTTTTTTTTTTTTTTTTTTTTTTTTTTTTTTTTTTTTTTTTTTTTTTTTTTTTTTTTTTTTTTTTTTTTTTTTTTTTTTTTTTTTTTTTTTTTTTTTTTTTTTTTTTTTTTTTTTTTTTTTTTTTTTTTTTTTTTTTTTTTTTTTTTTTTTTTTTTTTTTTTTTTTTTTTTTTTTTTTTTTTTTTTTTTTTTTTTTTTTTTTTTTTTTTTTTTTTTTTTTTTTTTTTTTTTTTTTTTTTTTTTTTTTTTTTTTTTTTTTTTTTTTTTTTTTTTTTTTTTTTTTTTTTTTTTTTTTTTTTTTTTTTTTTTTTTTTTTTTTTTTTTTTTTTTTTTTTTTTTTTTTTTTTTTTTTTTTTTTTTTTTTTTTTTTTTTTTTTTTTTTTTTTTTTTTTTTTTTTTTTTTTTTTTTTTTTTTTTTTTTTTTTTTTTTTTTTTTTTTTTTTT
>NDFZ01005396.1:2672-178153 GCA_002192655.3 Mamestra configurata | reverse complement strand
CTCCACCGTATGCTCCACCGTGTCCTCCGGGCGATCCTCACAGTGCTGACACCCGGGCGTGTCCTCCCGCTTAATCCGAAACAGGTACCTCCCGAAACAGCCGTGTCCGGTAAGCACCTGCGTCAGGCGGAAGGTGAGGACGCCGTGGCGCCTCTCCAGCCACTCCTCAAAGAGGGGCCTTACCGCCGCAATAGTGGCGTGCCCAGCGCTGGGTCGCGATAGTCGCTGTCTCCATACCGCCATGGTATCCTGCCGGAGCTCCGTCCGCCGCGCCGCAATTTGCTGCGGCAGCGGAGTTTCGCCCCGGCGAAGCGCCTCCACGCGCCACGCGTAGACGTGCGCGAGGGCTCTCGCCTCCAGATCCCATGGCGGTAATCCGGCTAGGAGGCTCGCTGCCTCGCCGGAGACCGTGCGGTATCCCCGGGCCAGCCGGATGGCCATGACCCTTTGGGACGAATTGAGTTGGCGGGCTGGTCGCCCCCTCAGTGTGAGCGCCCACACTGGGGCTCCATAAAGGGCCATGGACCGCACGATCCCCGCATAAAGCTTCCGGCAGGAGGCATTTGGACCACCTAGATTGGGCAGGAGCCGCTTGAAGGCAGCCCCAGCCCGCTCCAGTCTGGGAGCCAAACGTCGGAAGTGCTCCTCGAAGTTCCATCGGCTGTCGAGAACGAGCCCCAAGTACTTAATCGTCGACCCGACGCCGATGTGAACCCCTCCTACCGTTACTTGGGATCCCGCTGGTGGCCTGTTCCGAGAACCATGAAAGCACATGGCCTCGGACTTGTGCAGGGCCACCTCGAGACCCAATTGCTTGGAGGCCGGCTGCAGCCACCCATTTGTTCTGCTGCTGGAGTCACCATTGGAGTTCCATAACTCGTTTTCCAATATCGAAGAATTTCTCTTCGGATCTCGACGTTTACAACTCGGTCAGTAGCCTTATGCTAAGCATAGAACGCTGCATGGCTCTATTTGCAACTCTCAGCCTGTACACAGCCTATTATTTCAATTTTTGACGTGACAACGTCTAATAAATCGATTACAGCCGGCTGCACGCATGAAAAAGGATGACTCATTGTAACGTTGCGCTCATTGTAACGTTACGATCATTTCATCAATGTTTTGTTATGACGTTGTCATGTTAAACTATCGTCCGTAAACCGACTTTACAGACAACCAATTCTTTTTTCTTGATAAATAGACATCTAGAATGCCTGTGACTACGCTAGTTATCTACCAGACGTGAGAAAGAGTTCGTGGCTAAAGAATAACAGCTGCACGGTTCGATCAAAGGTTAAGCAACGCTTGTAAAGGTCGGTCTGTGGATGGGTCTTGCCAAGAACTACCGTGTTACTCAGTTAATTGGTTGTGGAGGTGTGGTAGGCAGCCGCTCCACGTAAAATACTGGTATTCAGCTGAATCCGGTTTGACTGGAAGCCGACCCCAATATAGTTGGGAAAAGCAAAAAGATAATGATCTATCAGACGTGAGAAGTTGAAATGATAATTTGACCTTCTTAAGGTATTCCGTAGATAGCTTTACACCAAAAGATAAATGAAACATTCTTACCAAACTCCAAAGTCTCTTTAAGGAAAATCGTCTAAGAAGCTACAGGCGTACAACTTTTGGACCATTTACTTAGTCGTAAATTTTATTTTATAGCTAAAACATTTTGATCATTAGATATCAGTCGGCAACGCGACTATTTTATGTGTTTCTTGTATAATTATGGTGATTCAGTTAGTTTGACGACGGAAATTAGGTGTTTTGTCTTTACTTAATGGAGAATAAAGAATACCACAGATAGGAATTGATGTGACTCTTTCGATATTTTGTCAACTTTGCTTTTAATCTGTACCTGACTGATAAAGACAAAAGGTTACTAAAACATGTTAAAGGACATGATCTCCTGGGAGAAGTCTTGTTCCTCATCTCCGGCTTGCCTTAATTGGCTGGCTGGAGTGAATAATGACGAGGAATAGAGCTCCCACCTCTTTCTTGCCTTAATCGGCCGGTCTGAGTGGAGATTCGCAAGAGCAAACGTGCTCGGGAGAAAGATGTATAATCCAGTAAGATGTTGGTAGGGATCTTGACCGCACTTCCGGGATTGTCCTGATAGCCGTGGTATACCTCTCCACTCCTCTAGCACCTCAGGATATGTTGTCCTTTGGCGCTATGTCACTTTGTGCTAGGGATCGTTTTCGAGGGTCCATTTATTGAGTGTGCAAATCACCCTCTGTCCATATTCTGCAATAGAACTACACCAACCGGGGAATGTCCTTGGGTATACTGTCATAGTACATACAGGGATAATCGCCGGTTGGTGCCCCATTTCATTTGAAATGTCTAACGTCTCTGTGAGTTCGCTTCGGCCCCGCACACGAATCGCAAAGGACAGTGACAAAGTTTAAGGAAATATAAAATAAATGTTAAAAGAAAAGTGAATTTTCTACCACTATGAAATTTAATTTGGCGGAATTAACATTATCATTATCACTCTCAACACGTCTTCCTCTTCCACATTTGTTTCTATTAGTCGTCATGTCTGTACTTAACCCCCCTTTTTTTTTTAGGATGGGAATCATCAAATGACGTCTGCCGCTCTGAGTGGAGCGGAAGGGCGTAACAGAATCTTACTGACTAAAACCCATCCGTGTTCCTTCTTAAGCCCTTTGCGTTCCAGGGCCGCAGTGACTCTTTCGAACAAATTCCGCAACCCTGACAGGTTCTGGCCCTAGCGGGCCCCGTTTTCTATCCTGACATCTCTTTGAGGCGCGCGTGGAACACATTGCGCCATCGACCCGGGTTTGGTGGTGATCGGACAGCGAGTCACCCAACGCTCGCCGTCCGCAGGCCCGCGCCTACGGTGGCTGGGGATCGCCCTGCGACTGCCGACGCCCGGGGCGTTTTCTTCTTTAGCGGCGGTTGGGACGAAGGCCTTGTCTTTCCCTCGCGCGGCCTCGCTAGCATTACTGCTTCGCAGAAGGAGGTGACCACTTCCCAAGTGCCGGACCATGATCAAGCCTCGATTCAACCAGGGCTGGACGCGAGAGGTCGCCGCCACCGATCGCCTCGACGAGGACAAGGCGGTGCTCAGCCCAAGCAGGGCAGACCTCCACCGTATGCTCCACCGTGTCCTCCGGGCGATCCTCACAGTGCTGACACCCGGGCGTGTCCTCCCGCGTACTTAACCCCTTACTAGCCATATTATCAAAGTCTAGCTATCGATAGTTTTCTTAAACCTTTCCCTTCTCTTACAGTCATCTAAATTCATATATATGTGTGCCAAATAAACTAGTTTTCTTTATTTCTTTCTTTATATACTCAAAACTTTCCTCACGAAAAGAAAATGTGGAAATCGTAAAAATTGTCTCAAGTCATTTTCAATTTATATTCATTGTTTATAAAAACGTGGTTCATTATTTTTTCATATTTATATAAAATACTCATAAAACTTCTGCTTCACCGTATGCTCATGATTATATCGGTTGCAATTTTCAGGTCAACGACCGTTTGCTTTGCCATTATTGTTGATTACGGGAACTCATTTCCGACAGTTTTTATGTGTATTGGCTTATACAAATTGATATGCAAATTACTAGTTGCTGCGCCAGTAAATTATGTGCAGCTGCCATATTGCCATCATTTGTTATTTTTATGCAAGAAGTGTACTGTACGTACAAGCTTTTTAAAGAAATGTTACGGCTCTAAAGCAAAACCGTGATAAGAATTGATTTATGTCAGGTGAACTTTGATGCTCATATTTATTTCCATTACATAAATCCAGGAAATAAATGAAATGAAATGATTTTGTGCTACAAATGAGTTATATCAGCTTTGATGTTTTTATTCGATTTTCATTAAGTAGATCTATGATGAAGGATGCAGCAAAATGCGAATGAAAAAAATCTACATATAAAATAATAATAAATCAACACAACAAAACAGTTACAGACTGCGTAGCTTCCTTGCAATTATATATTACAAAAACGATTCCTATTACATTCGGATAG
Organism: Mamestra configurata; assembly: GCA_002192655.3. NCBI lineage: Eukaryota > Metazoa > Arthropoda > Insecta > Lepidoptera > Noctuidae > Mamestra > Mamestra configurata. Next base: position 174,140 of record NDFZ01005396.1, on the reverse strand, counting down.
GTATTCATATTACATGAATTCAGAAACGAAATATCCAAAATAAAATACGTGTCTAAAGTCAGTCAAGGGTCATGACTTCTCGCTATATTGGGTACCTAACATTGGTTATTTATTTTGTCTCGCTCGTCCTTCTTTTTGCGTGACCAGCGATTAGGCCTTCCAGCTGTGTCAGGACTCCATAGAATTATTCTTTTTACTAACGACAAAACAATTTCTTCTTTCCAGACACGTCAACAGTCCACTACTGCGACAGAGAGGTGCAGGTGGCAGAAGTGGGTGAAGACAGTGAGGGGTACATACGTACCCCAGGGTACCCCCACTACTACATCGGTGACGAATGCGGCTGGCGATTGAGGGTTAACCCTGAGCAAAGGGTTAGGATCACGCTCATGGATGTCAGTTTGAGAGGTAAGAGAAAGTGTATTACACTTTGTTTGAAAATCGAATTTGAATGAAATTAGACACGTGCAGTAGAGAAGTAAAAGAATCATAGCCTCTGTTCCGTTCCATTTCAAGCAGCAGACAGAAAACGTGAATCACAATCATAGGCAATGCGTTTCTGACAATACAAAAACATTCATTGCGGTATTTACGCTATTGAGCTATCGGAGTTTACAAAGAAAGGAAGTAGTTAAGGAATCTATTTCCTTCAACATCCTTCGGATTTTAAGTGGTCTCGCAGATGTCAGCCGTAAACCTGTCAGGGCCCAGCGCCTTGATGCATACCTGAGCTCGTCAAGGGTGAAGGGTAGATCCATTTTGTCCTCTGGTTTGCCTTCCTCTTGACGTGCCACTTCTTCAATTAATTTAGCATGTTCGGAGTTGTCATCCCAGTTTTCATCATCTGGGAAGAAAGTTTCCGCCAGGGCCCTGACAGATTCATCCGATTCTAATGCCTCACCGTTAAGAACTATTGACATATCTTCGTGCCTCCTCTTTGTCTTTGAGATAACCCTATATGTATATGCTATCCCAGACGCTCTCTTTGTGTATCAAGTGCAAATAAAGTTTTCGTGACAAACTATCGCAAGCTTGAACGCAAACATAGGGGAAGGCTATGTCATTATTTTAAACTCAAACTACACCTCTTAGGCCTCTTGAACAAAACAGAGCTTGTTATCATTTAACTCCGAGTAAGTTGCCAACTCGGGGCCATTATGTATGAAAATAACCTTGTGTCAGCAACTCGGAGTTAATTAAAAGACAACTCTGGTTTGCGCAAGTGCGCCTTAGCATCCACAAATACATGTGCTTCATTTTCCCGAAGTCCACAAACAAACTCTTGAATGAACCTTAGATTTAAAATTCCTTTTGCCGAGTCGCTTAATCTCGCAGGCGATTTAGTTTCAAACTTGTTGTGATGTTCATTCTGACAGTAACAATTCTATGTAACTGGCAGTTATAATTTGATACTGTATATTGCATGAACGCAGGAGATATTAAATTAGAAAACGCTTTGAAATGGAAATTCAACTATCTCGAGTATTTTCCTATTATGTCAAATGTGTGTAGATTTTTTTTTGTATTTTGTTTTTTCCCACACATCTTACTTCTTACTACTTTTACAATTATTGTGGAAGTGTGGAAGGATGTGTATTACTCAATCACACGCCGGAACGGCTGAACGGATCCGGATGAAATTTGGCACAGAGATAGATTTATTATACGCTGGGAGAAGCTAGTGTACCCATCTAGTAGGTCCAAATTGGTCCCATCTTAAAGTTAACAATAGAAGGTTACGAAATGTACGGTGGACAAATGCACCCCGACATTTTTGATGATGAAATCTCATATATAATTTTATTTTTCCTTCTCCACAGGCATAGAACCTTTCAAAGACCGTTGCATAGACTACGTATCAGTCCAAGATCAGAATGGAGACGCTCTCCTGTCTTCCTGTGAGCAGGTGGAACTACCCTTGAGGCTGACGTCCGTTACCAATGTGGTCAATGTCTCGGTGGTAGCCAGGTCAAAGGGAGCTTACCCAAAGAGAGGGGTGCTGCTGCATTATAAAAGTAAGATATAAAAGCATATTATTTTGTTGATTTTTAAGGTTCTACCACGTGAAAATCGTCTCTAAGCGTTTATGTATTTTTGTTTTTGACACACCCAGCGCCACCTATTCATATTATTTTTTTGGCAAATTGTCAAACATACAACAGCGCCATCTAACGATAATCTCTCTCACCAACAGGTATAGGTTGTGTTACTCTACCAGCGCCATCTAACGGCTACCTCGTGTACCGCAACGAGGACGTGGCTCACTACATGTGCAACGTGAACTTTGTTTTCGTGGATACGCGACAGAAGGCGCGCTTCATATGGTGCTATGACGACAATAGGTGGAATGACACCGTGCCTTTGTGTGTTGGTAAGTTTTTGTATTAATTATCGTTGTTTTATTTTTGGACGGGAAGTTCGAAGTATAATGAATTTCAAGGAACTGAAATCAGTGAAATGCGTGTATTAAACTAGTAAAAGAAATAGAGCATATTAGATCTCAACTATCTAACAGATGTAAATCATCATGAGGGGTCTGCAGGATTCTCTGCTTAATCTGTAAGAGTTTTTGAGCTATATGATGCCCTAAACTATTCATCTTTCCATAAATCGAATTCCGAGACTATTACGAGTGACTCTCTCTGTGTCCACTAAGCAAAATATCTAAACTATGAATATTAAAATGCAATGTTAAAGAAGCTTGTTCATGTTGTCTAGAAAACTTTCATATAAAAAAAAACCAAGCAAGAAATATAGGTACCACAAAGCAGTTTGGAAGAACTTCTTATAGCCTTGGCAATCTTGCCATAAAGCAGATCGCTCATAAAATATCATGGCGTAGCGCAAAACTTGTCGATAACAATAAACGCTCCCCATAAAAACTTCTTTGAATCATTTCAAAGTCTTCATGGGGAAGCGTGGCACATGCGCGAATTCTCCATCTCCCCTTCCTTTCACACAACCCATATTCCATAAGAGCAAAAGAGACAGCAGCATTCACTTCAGGTAGGCCACGATTATTTACTTTAAAAAGTTTTATGGCAACTTTTGACTTTAATGCAAAGGTGATAAAGATCAAATTTGATTGATGTGTGTTGTTATTATTTTCATCGTCAAGCAAAGGGCTTCTCCACATCACTTCAGTGATCAGTCGCTCGCGTTCCAGTAAATAGGATATTCGGTCTTCGGTCGCCGTCGAGTGCGTTCGGCAAGTTCGAAATTCGAAATACGAATATTGTCAGTTCTCGTGTCGAGGGAAACACGTGTTTTCTGCCAAAGTGAGTTTATAATATTTCTTGTGGTTTTTTTTACTAGAAATGTTTAAATAGATTGTGACGTTTAGGTGTGTTTTAGTTTATAATTGTTTTTCAGTGGTTTATGTGGAGTTTTCAGTAAAGTCGCGGTAAGCTAGTGTGGGGATATTTGGTTAGGTTTAGCGTGGACGTTATTTTTATTTATTATCCTTAATGCTTTAATTTAAGTACTTACTAATAATACTCAAAATGAACAATATTTTGTTGTTATAATACAAATAAATGCCACTTGTTCCTGGATTTACCTCGGTAGAGTCAGCTCAAAAATTTCCCTCCAAAACTCGGGCTTTTCCAAACTTCAAAGCATAATTATAGGGCATTATTACGCATTGTGCTTTTATACTTTCATAGCCTGGGTACTTGTATATTAATAAAACTGGCTTCCAAATAAGCACGAGTGCGTGCGAATATTAAACGTTTTGATTTTTTAATGAGTTATGGGCACACGTAGTATTCTTTCATATTCATGTATGAAAGGAAGTTAATGTGTGTTTAATTTATGTCCAATCAATAATTGCAAACGTATATGTTATTTTCCTGCTTCAACTCTTCTTCAAGCTCCAGTTAACGGTATGAGCAGACCTGTCAGTAGGTAATGCCCATTTCCTTTGACCTATATGGTATTTATAAGTATCTATAGGTATAGTACACCCACGCACAATCTCTCAATACCGTTGCATATATTTATAAGAATGTCTTGAGTGTAATTTTGCATACCCATAATAAAAGTCGTTTCCCAGCAATTATTTTTGTATAAAGTAATTTAATTTGTGGAACAGAATGAGTTAATGGCAGCTCTGTGATGGTTATTTTTAACCCTTGATCAAGATTTTTTTAACACTCTAAATTCGTTAATGCATTCGGTACGAACTTTGCTTGAACTTATGACTTTGTCAGAATATAGGCCGGGCCGTAATACACATGCAAGTACCTAGCTTGCATAAAGTACGCAAGAAGCAAGAAGCTTGCATTCCATACACCAATCAGAGCTTATTATGGCACAATGGCATGCAAGATATGTACTTGCATATATTTGTATAATAGCTAGTTATTCAGAATTAATCTAAGGAACACACACAAATACGGCTATTTGATGTTACACAGCAACAGAAACTTTTTATCGGGAACACGCGTCCGATAGCGGATATCGGTATTTGAGATTTGTGCTGTTATTAAACATTGATAAGACCTTTTGTATCGACTGTTTTATATTTATTTTTATAGTGTTTTGAGCCCGAGGACTTTACCTACATATCTGCTATAACTACTTAGGTACTGATTTCCGGGGTACACCTAAACCCCATGCAATAAAACATTTTTCGTTCGCGTTTGTTTGCAATATCTCCTGACGGAAAAGGATGATGTGGTCGACGGTGATACACGCTTGCCTAGAAGTACCCATTCATTCTTGACTTCTTTATGTGTGCTTCAGTTATGAAGCAGAAGAAGCAAGTTAATACTCGTAACTAACTTTTGCAGAAGGCAGACAAAAACCTGCTATTCGTTTTTGTTTGTCAAAAAGGACGACATAAATTTTAACCAAGTAACATGTCTGTTTATGCCTTTTTGTGTGAAGCAGACTCAATTGTTTTTTCTATCTGTAGTATGTGTCATCCCTAAGGCATGCCCGTAGGTTTTTATTTATACAAGTCTAAAGTGTGGATAGACCCCTTTGTCTGTTTATTGGTGCATTTATTGTTAAATCATTGTTCAGGTAACTGTAATACTTCTTGTTGCGTTTGATATTGTCAATAACAAGAGTTAATTAACATTTTTAATAGACTACTTTCTGAAAGAAAATGAATAAAGAAAAGTATTCCTTCCGCCAAGTATGACGCATACCTTTAACAACCCAATTGAGAACCGCCTCCTTTTTTTGAAGTCAGTTAAAAAGCGAGGTAGACTTCAGATCGGGATCAAAAGAAATTATATGTGTTCAACCAGGGTTCAGGTTTGTCGAGTTTCATTTAAATCCGTTCAGCAGTTTTTGTGTGAAATAGTAACAAACATCCATCCATCATCACAATCTTTCACATACCTAGTATTTTATAATATTAATAAGTATAGTTAAGATAAAGTAGAGGAGCACGTGGCTAAAGAATATCAGCCGCACAGGTCGATCAAGATTAAGCAACGCTTGCCAAGCGTGATGGGAAGACCAACTTAACATATCGAGATTCCTCCGTGCCTCGGAAAGCACGTTAAGCCGTTGGTCCCGGCAGCCATTTGCAGATCTTTGGTAGTTTACGGATTGTCAGAAGTCAGCAAATCTGGCTCCAGTCTTGCCAAGAACTACCGTGTTACCCAGTTAATGGGTTGTACACGTCTGGTAGGCAGCCGCTCCACGTAAAATACTGGTATTCAGCTGAATCCGGTTTGACTGGAAGCCGACCCCAATATAATTGAGAAAAGGCTAGGCAGGTGATGAGTTAAGATAAAGTAGGATAGGATAGAATTTGTACAGATTAGTCCACCTACAAATGGAGGAGCAACTGGAGGAGCGGAACCACCTAATACAAGCAAATCTTTGCTTAAAAGGTGACTCCAAACCTAACATAGTTATATCCTTGAGTGAAGAAATAAACTTTTTTTTTTTTTTTTAATAAAACAATTTATTATAATTCAACGTTCTATACCTCGGTACTAAATTTCTTTTGTTTTTATAAAAATAAAACGAAGGAAAGTATTTGAATCATAATGTAACGTGATAAGAACACACACAATTTGAATGACTAATATGGGAGTAGATAGTAGTGCATTCATTCATTATTTTTAACGTAACGTGTAACCCAGTTCGATACCGGATTGCACGTTATCACACTAATATTATAAAGGCCAAAGTTTGGGTGTGTGTGTATGTTTGTTACTTCTTCACGCGCAAACGGCTGGACCAATTTTGCGTATACGGTATGCAGGATGCTGACACCTTGGATTAACTCATAGATTTTTATTCCTGGAGTGTGTTCCCTTCAGATAATTTTCGACATTCACGCGGAGTATCTGATAAACCGCGGGTAACACCGCCGGGCGCAGCTAGTATATTGCTGATAGGCGACTGCCTATCAGCAATATACATACATACTAGCTTCTGCTACAGCAAGCTACAGCAGTTACACGGACCGACTGCTCCGTGTAAAATACTGGTACTCAGCTGTATCTGGTTCGACTGGAAGTTGACCCCAATATGGTTGGGAACGGGCTAGGCAGATTTGAATATCAACATTATCAGACATGGGTACAAGGGTAGGCAGGGCCTCATCAGAAGGCCTAAAGTCACCCAAAGGGTAATGAAGAAGGCAATGCACAGAGTTTCCTTGCGTGATCGAATCAGGAATGATGATATCTGCAAGAGAATCAAGGATACCGATATAGCCCGAAGGATCGCTAAACTCAAGTGCAATTGGGCAGGGCACATTGCTCGCAGATCAAATGGACGATGGGGCTGAAAAGTTCTGGAGTGGCGACAGCGTACCGGAAGACGCAGCGTCTTCCATAAGGTGGACCGATGATCTGGTGAGGGTCGTGGGTAGCCGATGGATGCGAGACGTATAGGACCGGTCGTTGTGGCTACACACGTCGTTATGATGATTTTTGTCCAAGTCCCATTACATTATGCACTTCGTAATGGGAAAAAAACACGTTTAGCAGTTTCGGCAATATTTATTTACTGCCTTCCGTGTGGTCACTGTCAAAATATATCCTAAATAATGAACGAAAGTTTTTCCTATGAAAGTACTATTTTAAATTTTGATAAGTTTTCAGGCATAGAGTTTAGGAAATACTCAATTTTAAATGCTTAATCCAGAAATCGTGTCTGCGTTCTTTTAATTATCAGAAGTAATGTACCCCCCTTTGGGGGAGGCCTATGTTCAGCAGTGGACGTCTGTCGGCTGATGATGATGAATTTTATGGATATTTACTTTAAAAATAAATCAATTGTCAATTTTTTTAATGAATTTCATATAAGACCAAAAAAATTTGGTAACGACGAATTTCAAACCTGTGTGCTTTACCACTTCATTGGCTTTGTAGCACAATTTGGTATCATTAAGTTATTTTAGGTACATTTCGGTACTCATAATTAACGTCCCTAGGTAACTTAAAATAATTAATGTATACTCTTAACTAAGTTTAATTTCTTTAATTTGTTCAGCTAATGTTTTGCAGACGGAGTTACAAAAATAAATCTTGTCACATGAATAGTGACGTATTTGATCTTGGGCAGATGTTCCAATGTATTTAATTAGACCTGCAGACTCATGATGCGATGACGAATGAGAAAGAGTGTTACAGCTCATAGCAGGAGTTAGACGATTGTCAAAAAACGCCAAAAGAATGGGATTGTTTTTTTGTTTAATTCACACAACCGATGTATAATCACCAGAGGTCGGAATTAGGTAGAGTTATTTATGTACTTGCATCGAAATGTTGATATTAATATGGATCTAACCGGGATTTCTAATAGACAATCCCGTGTGGCCAACAATATTTCAAATAAATAATGATATTTTTTCTTTTGTTCTCACAAACTATGTTGTGCGAACTATTAATGTAGAAACATCGCACGTGTGGTGGATTGGAATTTTGCAACTTCGGACATACGATGTCGTTGATGTAAATTTAGCAACGTCGCGCGTGCAGTCGTTTAAATTGTGTAAAAGTAAACAACTTATTTATTATTTAATTACGGGATTTTTCTGCTCTTTAAAATTAATCCCGGGATTTGAGGCATATCCACTTTATTCTTTCGCTGTATGAAATCAGTGTAAGTACATAAATAACTCTACCTAATTCCGACCTCTGATAATCACACATACAATAACTAAATCACGACAGTATATATATCTGATATGTACTAGATGTGAATCTAACATGCACATTTTGTCATTGATATCGTCGGTCTAGATGCGACACCTCGCAACTACCATTTTTTGGTAAAATTAGATTTTATGAAAAAATTAAAATAATAATTCTGGAGTTAACTCGTAAATGCCCCTTTGATTACTATTAATTTGACAGAAAAAAATTGCAGTGCCCTCTCGTAGCTAGCATATTTAATTTTAACGACCTTAATTTGGTGTAACCTCATAAGATATATAAGTCTAGTTAGATCTTACGAGGTTACATTAGATTAAATTAATAAAGGATGTGTATTATACCTTATTTGTAGAACAGTTTTTGTCTGTCCTGAAAAGTTCATCAGTTTGTTTATGTCACCGGAAAATAGCAAACGCCGTAAGATTGTAAAATATCGCGTGAAATTGTAAACTATTTTTTCTTAATAAGACACGGGTATCGGAAACTATTGAATTTGGATGGGATTTATACAAATACGTATACGAAACAATTTTGCATAATTATATCGAGAAATTTATTACAATCTTACGGAGTCTGCAATTCACATATACAACGTGTAACATATTTAAATTCAATACCTCTTAAGGGGTCATTGTACTCATCATTATGAACAACATTTACTATGGGACCAAAACGAAATCACGAAAAAAAAATCAGCTGTTTCAGTACATTTTGTCGAGTTATACGCACAGAAATGTATGGGCAGTCAGTTTTTTTTCGCGATTTCAGTATTGGTCCCATAGTGAAAGTTGTTGATAATTATGAGTACAATGACCCTTTAAGAGGTATTGCGTTTATGCTGTTACACGTTGTATACGAGGTGTCTCATCCAGACCGACGACATGCACTATCGATCTGTCACGTGTTCAATCCCAAAAATATTTCCATTTCGAAAATCGCTATCGCTGAACGAATGTCAGTTTGTCTTGTCCTTGTAAGACAACTGTTTCTTTTACGGACAAGTCTTCTTTCTTCTTTGTCCAATGGACGATATTGGCTGCATTCCAATAGATAGGTAGGTGCTCGTTAACGGGTGTTAGCTATTCTTTGAGTTTCTTATAAAGCAAATGGAAGTTACGAACAATTGAAGATGTTTAACCGACTTCCAAAAATAGCAGGTCGTCAAGTCGGATGAATGTTTTTGTTAGTATGTAAACACATCGTCGATGTCGATTATTGTTGTTTCTTTTTCTTTTTGATTACACGCATTGATCAAACCATCAGGTGAAAATGTTTGCATATAACGACCTATTTGAAAAAAAAAACAGTCTACTTTCACTCAGAAATGAGGTTAATTCATTCTATACAAACCTCATTTCATACAATACGTTATCTACGTGGTTAACAGCAATTACACGTCTGTATACGCAATCGATGCGTAACGTCACGCACCCGTCACGCTCCCGTCACGCTCACGCTCCACGCAAACTAGTTGTATTAATAAGAAAGAAAATAAAAACTCTCTATTAAAATGCTGGACGTTTTCCAAAACGACTAATAAGAAATAAGCGGACGGATGCTTTTGTAGGTTAGAAGAAGTGAGTCCGTTCTATTGATTCGTTTGTTAAACTTTTTGTTTTCTCATGAAGTCATGAGTAATGTTAAACTAATAAATAAAACCGGCCAAGTAGTTTTTTTTGCTGTACTGTTAAATATTTCTGTTCTTCCCATATTATTTGTGAACATTACTCATTTTTAACTTTAATTTTCTAACTTGTAAATAATCCAAATAATAATTTCTAAAATAGTCTTCATAAAGTTCTCTGATAGTGCTGTGGATTTCTTAAAGTAACGAATTCACTGTACTCGAAACTCTATGTGATTTATGATCATGTATGTTTTAGTGAGTAAGTCGTTGAAGTGACTTAACAATGAATAAATAAATAAAAGTTAAAAGACTCCCAGGGTTGCGGAATTTATTTGAAAGGGTCACCGCGGCTCTGGAACGCAAAGGGCTTTAGACGGAACACGGATGGGTTTTAGTCAGTAAGAGTCTGACACTCCCTTCCGCTCCACCCAGAACGAGAGTTATTTGATGATTTCTCATCCATAAAAAAAGAAAAAAAAAACGTTAAGACTTTTCCTAAATCCAAGATTTGTGACACATTATTGGATTAAAAGTCAAAGTCTCTTTAAAGTGTCAGTCTATTTCCGTTCCTTACATGTCATTCCAAACATTTTCTAAATGGCTTTGAAATATTCAGGAGAACATTTGGAAAGTTAAATAAAGTTTAGCTTGGAATTCTGAAATAGCTTGGCTCCCTTTTAAACAGAAATTAGGAAGATGTAAGAAAGGATTGGATATTAATAAAAACAGGCAAAGTGTTTTTTTTTGCCGATTTTGGCACAGACCACAAATACTAACGGCCTTATCGATAAGCTACATGACTAATAGGTACAAGTTTTGTGTTGCTGGGGAGTTTGTTGCGCCCCTTCTTCTTCCCAGCTTAAACACTAGGAAGTGGTGACGGGCGGGCGTTTAGATAGTTTCTATTGTATTCGTTTTCGATACTCAAAACACACAAATAAAAACACGACACAGAAAATTCGCGTTGCCATGGACATTATGGGTTTTATTTCAAAAACTTTTTAACCATTTGAGTAGTTTTAAAGGAATTACGAATTTGAATTTAGAATAATATGCTCATCAGTATTTAAACCATGGTATGCGCCAGATAAATGTGTAATAACGGTCATTGACCCACATACATTTATTGGCTTTCTTAATATAAAAAACAGAAATAAAGACATAAAGCTGTCCTGAATCGTCTTTTATCGTGTCGTCGTTCGTATCCTTTACGTTCTCTAGTAATGAAAACCAGTTCATAATTTATTGTTCGGGTATCTACGAAATATATTAGGGTAAGGTCAATGCACTTTATTGCAAGTTTATCTGGCGCCTGCCATAATCATCATCAGCCTAGCTGCTGCATGTCCAAACTATTTTGGGATTGGCTTCTAGTCAAACCGGATTCAGCTAAAAACCAGTATTTTATGAAGAGCTACTGCCTATCTGACCTTCAAAACCCAGTAACTGGGTAACACGGTACTTCTTAGACTGGTGTCAGGTTTTCTGGCTTTTGACAATCCGCAACGACTTCCTAGGATCTACAAATGACAGCCGGTACCAACGGCTTAAAGTGCTTTTCGAGGCACGGATGACTATCAGTATATTAACCTTTTGAACGCCAGGGCATGAACGCATCGGCGTGCCCCCGACGCCGAGCCACAAATTTGCCGTACTGTTTGTAACATATTTGTGACGTTTGACATACAGGGCACGGCGCTTGCTTGTCTGTACATGATACGTGACAATGGCGTTCAAAAGATTAAGATGGTCCCCCATTCACAGACCTTGCAGATCGACTCGTACGGCTGCTATTCACTTATTTTTTATAAAATAGGGCTGTTTGTATCTACGTAAGTACTTATGCATGTACGTAGTCATTAGTACCACGGTACAACATATATTACGTCAGTCCTAGTGCCTTGTCAGCAATCGCGGAATCGTTAGCCCGTCCCGTGTGGACATGTTCCGTCACCACGGTTTACTCGCTTTAGCGAGGTGTTTTCTCTTACGTACCTAACTCTATCAAACCATTAATCAGACGTTAGTTTTACTCCGTCTAGCAAGTTCATTAATTTTCTTATTAGTCTTGGTTTTGTTGGTATTGATTCTAAAGCTGATTAATTGATGACTTCACGGCTGTGGTTTTGACGGGGGTCGGCAGAAAGGGTTTTATGTCGTTCGTGGAAGTCCAGAATTACCCCAAGGGGATGTTCTTCCGATATAAAATATAGATCCTATGTTCTGGTCCAGGACATAATCTACCTTTGTACCAAATCCGATACATATCTCCGAGCTAGGAAACACCAGTCTCATCAAATTAATTTGACAAAAAAAAATGTCGTGTTAAAGAGTTATTCGTAACCTACTTACAAAATAAAAATAATATTAATGTCAAATTAAATGTGTTAATGCTAATTCAGTGAACGTCTATATATTATGAAATCATTATGATTATGAGAAGAACTGCTAATGCAATTAATGAGACCTAAATGGCAATAGAAGGCCTATAATGATAACAGTATGATAAGATTATCGAGTTATTGTAATACTCGTGTAGAGGTTATCAGTATCGTAATCGATAGGTATTGATAACCTAGCCCCTTTAACTCATTGTGTCCGTGGAGTTTCTTGCACGTTCTCCTCCATAGAGATCATCGCTTTCGAAAGTGCAAATAGCTTCATGTTTTTGACTGACCGACCTTTTTTTTAAGGATGGGAAATCATCAAATGACTTCTTCCGCTCTAGGTGGAGCGGAAGGGCGTGTCATACTCTTACTGACTAAAACCAATCCGTGTTCCTTCTAAAGCCCTTTGCGTTCCAGGGCCGCGGTGACTCTTTCAAACAAATTTCGCAACCCTGGCAGGCTCTGGCCCTAGTGGGCCCCGTTTTCTATGCTGAATGCGTGGAACACAACGCACCATCGACCAGGGCCTGGTGGTGATTGGACAGCGAGCCACCCAACGCTCGCCGTCCGCAGGCCCGCGACTACGGTGGCCGGGGATCGCCCTGCGACTCCTGACGACTGACCGACCTTGACAGTTCAAAACTGCCTGTAAAAGGTGTATTTGAAATAAATGCTTTGGATCTTGAATCATTATTACATGTTTGTGTATTTAATTGGGCTTAAATAAGGTCATAAAACACGCGAAATAAAAAACAAAACTGTCATGACACTCACGATAGTATCCATGTCAGACAAAATGATCTAGATCTTACAAATTTTAAAATAAACTAAAATTAGAGAGAAAGAAAGAAAATTATGTTTATTGGCATTATAAAAAACATAAACACCATAAAATTAAACAAAATAAATACTGAAAACCAACAATGCCAAAGGGCCTCAGCTCAGCATTAAAACTATTAATTAATGTTGTATTAGTTTAAATGAATAACCGCTAATCTAATGGCCAGGAACTTGTGGCTTAAGAATAATAGCCACACTGGTTGATTTTCGAGGATAACCAACTCTTGCCGAGGCTGTCTGTAGGTGGGTAAGGTGTATAGATGGATGGATACCCAACTCACCCAGAGTTGGGTATCCATCCATCTTTACTTATATAGTAAAGCTGAAGAGTTTGTTTGTTTGAACGCGCCAATCTCTGGGACTACCAGTCGGATTTGGAAAATTCTTTTTGTATATGATGGCCATACTCAAAATATAGGCTGTAGGCTATACGGGAACGGGACCTGGCCTTCAAAATCCAGTAACTGGCTAACGCACTAACCTCTGGCATGACTGGTGCTAGGTCTCCTGGATTCTTACAATCTGTTACGTCTGTTAAAGATATACTAATGGCAGCCAAGCATACATACTTATACAATGGCAAACAACGGCTTAATGTGCTTTCGAGGCAATGAGGAGTCTTGATATATTTATAACTAGCTTTTGCCCACGACTTCCCGCGGTTCTCGTAGGAATTTTGGGACGAATTATACACCTAAACCTTCCTCATGAATAGCCCCATCCATTGAAGAAAACCACATGAAAATCCGTTCAATAGTTTTTTAGTTTATCGCGAACCGAAAGACAGACGCGGCGAGGGACTTTGTTTTATAATGTAGTGAGTGATAATGATAACTTATGTCTGTCTGGTGCATTTCCAATTCTGATTTTTCTCACGAGTTACCACGAATTGTGAGTGCTCGATTTAATAATTTCGTTTGCCCATATATGCTTTATCAATTTAGTGCAGTGATAAGCTGAACTGTGACGTCATATCAGTGTCCGGTGGCAACACAGTGAATTAGAATAGACATCTTTGTTATTGTGAGTAAATGTGTCAATGTTTATACTTCTTATCATCGACCTCTGCCGTGATATGATAAAATTGATAATATGAATAAGTACTGAATTTAATACTGGCTGGTGTAGTCACGCAAGTGCTAAGTGACCAATTGGCTCAAACTATATATTTTTCTGAAAGTAATTGCAGAATTTATAGTTAAGTACAGTTAGATCTTTTTGGGGGGAAGGTTTCTGAATTGAGTAATTTGAGTTTAGAACGTGTCAAACCTTACTTTAAAGCCAAAGTTTGACAGGTTTTTAGGCTAAAAAAGAGAGTTTGACAAATACTGATCTTTAAATCCGTATATAAATATTTCAGAAATCAGGGTTATTCTTTCTTGCTGAATTCGAGTGAACTTTGTTTAAATTGTTTTCTTTGCAGAAGTGTTCTCAGTACCGTATAAAAGAAGAAGGTATTAACGCCGCAACTGTATCTACGTAAATCATAAGTTAAAAAATCTAGCCATGAAATGAAGTTAAAAATGACAATAAAGAAAACGTTGAAAAGCAAACCTACACGTAAATTTCAGCTTTTGTGAAAATCACCCCTCGGATAGTGTCTACAGTCCAGACACCCCTTCTCTATTCAGTATTCACCCTTATAACCCGACTGTGGCGGAATGTAAAAAGGGGGTACTTAATGTTTTTCCATTGAATAGCTAAGCTCACAGAGAAATCCCAGACAGAAAACAAAACTGAAAACCCCAAGATGCTCTAGAGCTCTTGATAATAACTAGATACGGTACAGTCGCCGACACCATAATTAAACTCGTTAAGTCGCCCTCGGCTGCTGTGCACGACTGTACGTGCTGTTGTGTGTACACTCGACGTTGTATCAAGCTATGGACCGTACATTTCCAGTAAAAACTGACCTCACATTTCTCGGGAAGTTGTACAAAGCGAGGTCAACTTATTCTGGAATGTGTAGCTTGTAATTTCGTTGTGTGTACCTTCATGCTGTGGGGAAAGGGATGACGTCACTACTTTTAAGTGTTAGGGGCTTAGAGTTGGCGAAATAATTGGCCTATAAATAGACTACTAGGGTCTTTATTTCGTTAAAGGGTTAGAAAATAAAACACATAGGAAGGTCAGTTAACTCAACTTATCGTAGTCCACTGCTGGACATAATACGCTTCTCCCAGGCTATGCCACAATACCAGGTGCTGGACCTAAGCTTTCCGCATCCAGGCTGTCCCAGCCAGATTTTTATGGTCGTAAGTCAAATTCTTTATAGCTCACAAAACATACAGTCACAAATAAGACAGCGTATGTACAAAGGCGAGCTTAAGGTTCCGCGCAAACGGGCCACCGACCACAACCACCGGTGGCTGGCGACAAGCTGTTTACATGATTTTTAACACGTTTTGTATGGAATCGCCGCACACGTGTAGCGAGTAGCGTCCACTTGTGACTCAGTGTCCGCAACAACCCCGGTGGCGGCCACTCGTAACTCAGTGTCCGCAACACGCCACCGGTGGCGGCCACCGACCACCTTCGTTTGCGCGGTACCAAAGAACGTGTCACGCGACAGCCACCGGTCGGTGGCTGTGTTCGGTGGCCCGTTTGCGCGGAGCCTAAACCACAATTGGGGTATCTTCTATTTTTTTGAAGGTGCCCACGCTTTGTTTGCCGATACAAGGTCTGCACTCAAGAACTCATCTGCTCCGTCGGCAATTAGCTTGCTTAATCTTTAAACTATATCTATGACCCCAGTTCTTTTCCAAATAATTTTAAGTAATATCTTATGCTTCAAAAAATCTATGTCCAATTCCTAAGACTTGTCGATTCCAATAACTTCGAAAAAAGTATGTATATCTGTGACAAGGAATTCAGCTCGGAGGAAACATAAGTATCTAACCCTTATAAATAAATCGCTTCATTAATTCAACCTTGATCCTGGTCTTTTGGTCCAAGCAAAACAGAGCAGATAATAAAAACAAAAAAATACTGGCCAAGTGCGAGTCGGACTCGCGCACGAAGGGTTCCGTACCATTATCTATAAAAATGGCAAAAAAATCATGTCTGTTGTATTGGTGTATGTATAAATATTTATTTTATTCTGTTTTTTTTTGCATTTTTTTGTTATAGCGGCAACAGATATACTTCATCTGTGAAAGTTTCAACTATCACGTTTCATGAGATACAGCCTGGTGACAGACGGAGCGGAGTCTTAGTAATAGGGTCCCGTTTTACCCTTTGGGTACGGAACCCTAAAAACGCACTGAATATTTAAAAGGCCCTTACCTCAAGGAGTGTCTTTAAAAGTCCTTGAATTTTTCTTCAGACAACAAAAACTTATTTTTAAATACAGTTGGTTGGTAGGTATTGTAGAAAATAACAAGGGATTAAGTGAATTTGCAAGCGTTTTGAGAACCCTTAGAGTTAAGTGAAGTTTTTTTGCCATCCTGCGTGGGGGAGGATTAGCAAACTTTTATTGTTGAGTCGATGTCGGAGTTTCAACAAAGTTTAATTAAGGAAAATGCTCGGGAAATCGATGAGTTTGTTTAGGGACGAAAATAGAATGTAAAGTTTGTTTGTGCCAATAGATGCATAATTTGTTAACGATGAGGATCTGTCTAAGCTGCTATTTTAATGCACGGATGTGTGATGATTGAAATACTAAACGGGTTATAAAAGTTATTGCTGTTGCCACTATTATTAGCTAATAGCTTTTACCCGCGACTTCGTACGCACGTTTTCCGTTCTCGTATAACCTTCCTCATGAATGTTAAAAGAATTTTCCAACTCCGACTGGTAGTTCCAGAGATAAGCGCGTTCAAACAAACAAACTCTTCAGCTTTATTATTAGTATATATAGATATCACTTAATTGCCCAAGAAAAAGAACTTTACCATAATTTTCTTGCACTTATCCCATTAAACCGCGTACCGGGAGACGCAGTGTTGGAAGGCCTCTCACATGGTGGACCTGACCGTGAGAGTCGCGGGTCGCCGATGGATGCGAAACACGTAGGACCGGTTGTTGTGGCGACACTTGGGGAAGGTTAGCAGCCTAAGTCCAGCAGTGGACGTCTTTCGGCTGATATGATGATGATGGTGATGATCCTAACTTATTTGTGGGTGACGCAACGTGACGTTGAGTCGTCAGTAGTCCGCAAAAAAAAATAAAAGGGGAGTTTTAAAAAATCTGCCAATATTTCAACTCACGTTTGCTATATTTTAAGTTGCACGTGCAAGTTCAGTTTACTATTGCAATATTATGAATGTACGATAAATCGAAAGAAACGATGCAAATACTGCTTGGAACACCGTGATTTATGATATTTATTGAGTCTGGAATTATGGATGTTTATAGATTAGGATATGCATACGTTTTATGTACGCTTACTACTAGGTACAGAGGCCAGCACATCAAGCTACAAAAAACTGTCAAATTTATTTAATATATTTTCAACTTTATCGTATTTTTAATGATTTTTAACACTCAACCTTACAACCCTAATCTCTTCAAAATTAGAGTGAACAGGCTTCTTCTGGGTAAGCTCGCTCCATCGTCGACTTTGTCTCTGTCATCTATGACCTAGACTAGAGTCAGGACCAAACCCAAATTATATTAAAAAAAAAAAAACACGTTTTGTATGGAATCGCCGCACACGTGTAGCAAGTAGCGTCCACTTGCGACTCAGTGTCCTCGACACGCTACCTTTAGTGGCCACCGACCACCTTCGTTTGAGCGGTACCAAAGGACGTGACACGCGACGAGAAACAAAGTTCAAGGTTGACTGGGAAAAAATGACAGTTTCGGGTAGTTTGATGTGCTGGCGTATGTACTTAGATAGATAGTTGAGTGTTTTCAAGATAATTCTCATTGTCTTGCTTGTGTCTATTAGTCGCCTACTCGTTATGTTTGTATAATAGCTTGCATCTTTAGGTACAAAATTGTAAAAAACTTTTTGTAAGCCAATAAGTAAATATTAATGACAACCTTTTGAAGCCCATCTTTCACATATGACATCCATTGTATCTTCGATCTTTACGTCTTCTCAGGATTATTATGAAGTTTCTTATCCGTTCTTCTCCACAAGAATCTACTTTTGCGAATGGACAACTAGAGTCACTATAATACTGTATTTTTAAACTGTCAAATTGACATTCAAAAGTGCCTTTAAATAGTCTAGTTGAAATATATAAATTGACTTTGACTTTACTGCATTTTTCGGAAAAAGTATTTTTATTTGTAGTCTCAAAAGTCTCTTTAAAAACGCAATATTGAAAAATAACCACGCATATAAATACCTATTGTTATGATTTGATATATAATACGAAATATTACTCTAATAACCTACAGCATACATTTTAATACGCTAAAAAAAGACTGAAGCTACATTTATATTTCCTAGAGACCATCAATCCGTATTACGTCGCTTATAACGATGGATCGGCATTGCGATTTATCATGGTATATTTACCAAAAAGTCTACACTGTCGTGCTAGTCAACCGGAGGATTTTTTTCCCGTTTCAACATTCCAACCCGTATTTTGTTTTTCCCCCGTTCCAACATTTCAACCCGTATTTTGCGTGTGCCGTGTTTTGTTTGCCCGCATGTGTAGTTGTGTACTCAGCTCTGAATAGAGACAGAACAAACAATACTCATAGTTCGTAGCAATGATTCACATTTTTTCCTTCGTTTTCTCAAACTTTGCAGACGGCTGTAGCCAGATTTATGAGAGCTGCCTGTATAAGTTAAACTTGAATTTATGGTGATTGTTATTACCATTGAAAAGCGTGTTTGAATGTGAAACGGCAACAAAAATGTAAATAGATATTTTTGGTCCGAAGCTACGATACTTACATAATGTATTATTCTTCCTTAAGGAAATTCGAAATTCAAATGAAAAAGAATCATTAAGAAAATCCTAACTAATAATAATTGTTTGTTTGTTGCCTCTTCACGTCGTAACGGCTGCCCAGATTTGGATGAAACTTTTCACACGGGTAGACCATTGACCAGAATAGTACATAGGATATTTTTTATTCTTTTTATAGGGAATATATTCCCTTGGGGTAATTTTTTAATAAATCGTGAGCGAAGCCGCTGGAAGAAGATAGTTTAAAATAAAATAAAAATTGCCTGTCCTGTCACCTTGTCAAAGTCAAATCGTAACCGTAGCAGTTATCATGAGGCCAAAGTAAGGGCAACCCTACTGTCCCTAAAGGGCCATACATCACATTAGTTATGTACCCGTGCGGACTGAGAACTGAATTATCTTCTCGGTTGGCCCTTTAGGGGCTCGCAGTACAATTGAACTCAATGGTGCAATAAATTACGAATTTATTATCGGATCCGAGAGTGCTTCGTACCATGAATCTTAAAGGAGTTTGATTTAATTTTCTGAAGATGAAGAGGATTTAATTATGTTGAAACTTGTTACGGGACTTTGGGTACTTTGTTTACCATCGTTAATTACTTTGAAAATTACTTACCCATGAAATAATGTATACAACGTGATTTTTTTATCCACGTCAAACAGTTTTCCAGACATTAAGTATCAATCAAAGTTACGACTTATGATCAAATAACTCTGCATCTTAACTAAGTTGATTTTAAATCTAATGCCTGAAAAAATAAATATGGATCGTGACAAAATTCGGAGAGTATAGTAACCAAACATTTTATTTGTATTTTGGTAGTTTTTTTTTTCATGATACATCAAGGTCAGTATCAACCCTAAATGATGGTCACAGCGATTTGCAAACCTCCTTACGTGCTAACCCTACTTCTTTCTCGATAAGAACCTACTACTCGGTACAAAAAACCTTTCAGACATAAGCCCTGAGGATTCTGTTTCACGTTAGCATTTCATACATAAGTGCAAAATATTTGTGGAACATTCCCATGTTACATGAATGCTGTCACAGCAATGTTTACACTTCAGTTATTATGTCAATTTGCTTTGTGACAAAATAGACAGCTGTGAATATCGATTGTGTATTGTTAATTGTGAAAATAATAATATAATGGTATTTAATATGTTTCAGTAACATATTAAATGCCATTATATTATTATTCATCGTAGTCGTGATGGATTTTGATGTATTTTTTTAAAATTATTTAATATGGGTTTACTCTTGACTCTAGTCATAGATGACAGAGACAAAGTCGATGATGGAGCGAGCTTACCCAGAAGAAGCCTGTTCACTTTAATTTTGAAGAGATTAGGGTTGTATACGTTCGGAAACACAGACGCAGGCAGAGAGTTCCATTCCTTTGCTGTGCGCATTATAAAGGACGTTTGGAAACGTTTAGTGCGAATTGGTGGAATAGCAAAAGGTAGGGATGGTAACTTGCAGTGCGTCTAGATGTCCGATGGTAGAAGGGGGCCGGTGGGATGAGGTCGTGGAGTTCCTGGACACTCTCCCCGAAGTACATTCTGTACAGTCTAATAATGTAAATAAAAAAAATAAACACATAATTTTCACTAATTTATTTGACCTTATTCTTTGTAATGTCTCCTATTTCATTCGCCAACAATCATCTCCCTCTAAATAATCAGGAGATATTATGGTACAGAAGTGTTTCGAAAACACAAGTGCTTTTTATATTCCTTTTCTTTCATATTGCGATGGGACGGCAATCCGACACGACCGGGGAGAAATCAGCTGCTGGACAAACGGCTTTACTTTTTTTTTTCTTCCGCTCTGGGTGGAGCGAAAGGGCGTGTCAGACTTACTGACTAAAACCCATCCGTGTTCCTTCTAAAGCCCTTTGCGGTCCAGGGCCGCGGTGACTCTTTCGAACAAATTCCGCAACCCTGGCAGGCTCTGGCCATAGCGGGCCCCGTTTTCTATGCTGACATCTTTTTGAGGCCTGACATCTCTTTACTTGCACGGTGTTGTCACCAACTTTCAAACTCCATGCTGCTACCGAGAAATTCCTAATACCTTAGGAACCACATCAATCACCTCCACTCTCGATCACCACCATCGATCGACGTTGATCGATTGCTGTGGAGCTTTGGCTGATCGAGGGATACCAGGCATTAATCCGATGGACGGTGATAAATAGGTGTGGCAGAAGTAGAAGCCATCGATTGACGATCGATCGATTGGTGTGGTAGCACCCTAATACTGTTTGCCCGACCTGAGACCTAAGATATCATGCTCAACTTTCCAACGGGGCAGTCATTAATACGACAATAAAACTAACCCCACAAAGGTCAAGATCTCAATTTAAGAGTATGAATAACAGGACCAATTTAGGTCTCAGCTTTTGAAGGCACAAAAAGAGTCAACATTGGGTACCTACTGTCCATTGTCTGAATTGCGAAAATAAATTACTGCAAACAGTTTCTGATAAGAACATAATCATCCAGTCATCTTGACCTCAATTAATAAGCTGTTACTACTACAATTCCAACAATTCCTATTCCGCTAAATTACTAGAATAATACTTATGTCACAAGCAAAAATGGATGGCTTATCTTAAATCCCCCAAAAATGCAACATCCGCCACAGCAAGCTATAGTATGCACCCACCTTTAAATAACTCCGTTATTCCTTATACTCACGTCCGGATTTCCTTAAATCCCACCTTTATACACTACTCCTTGTTCTTTGCGACAAGAAAATTTGCTTGATATTTTCAAAGAGAATCGGACTTTCATAAAACGGGCTATTTATCAGACATTTTTCTCGGTCCCTTGGTCTCTTGAGTCGCCACAAGATTGCTTTGCTTCGGCCATCCTCGGCACAGAATTGAATTTAGAATAGACAGAGGAATTCTTATTTCTTTTTTTTTCTGCGTAGCTGTGGTAGCCAGGCCTCCGGGAGATTCTATCGTCGCTCGCGTCGTTTTATGAATAATTATTTTTTTAAACTTTGTAATTTATAAATTGTTAAGGCTTTTATAGAGGAGTTTTTACTCGGTAATAAAAATAATACTTTGCGAAGATAGTTTTTCTATTTCAGCGCCTAAGGCTATTTGTTCCGTGATGAAAACGTTCAGGTATTTTTTGTGTGAAATTGCTGTAGACGGGTCATCTATGAAGCTTTACGTTGTTTTTACTCGTTGAAACGGATTTTTTAAAAGTCTTTTAATTTTTTTTTTTTAAAACAAATAAAAATAAAAATGAAAATAAAAATAAAAATTAAGATGATGATGTCTTCTTGGCTGTTCAGGGTGACTTTTGATTCTTTGGAAATTTTTTAGTGGTTGAATATACTTCAAATATATTAATAAGTACCTAAATACAAATTTCGCTATGAAACTCGGACAAATGAAAAAATAAATAGTACACAAAGATTATTATAAAACACCATATTTATTATTTTATTAACTTTAGCATTATATATGTATTTTACTAGTATGATATACTTATAGTATTTGTAATTTTTTTCCGAAACTAAATGATATTTTTAATTTTATTTATTTGTTGTACACCTATAATTACAGTGTAGCTCTTTTTAACCCAAAGGTTGACTTGGTAGAGAATCGTGCATTAAGTCCGCCCATGTACCACTATTGTTCAAATTGTAAAGTTTAAATAAATACCTATTTCAGAATATTTTGTCCCCCTGATTGAATTTATCCTGTGAGTGTTTTCGCGAAAGTTGGTCAACAAGCTCGGTGATTGTGTAATTTTTCCATGTAGAGGTCATCGGGAGGTCAATGTTCTGTAGTAAACGCTAATTGGATTTAATTTATTGTAACTTTGTTAGGTCGCCAGACTGTGTTATATTATGTTTCAGTGTCACGTATGTAATTACAATTAGGTTTGGTTGTTTTACTACTATGTAGTATGTATAACTGTTACTTTTTACCATAGCATTGATCCTATTTAAATACACACCATATAACATTTCTACATTTATTGAAATTCATAATTTAAAAAAATGAGCGAGTCTCACAGTAGTCGGATAGGATGTGTAACATCTGACATCTCACTTTGGTAAAAAAGTACCAACTAACAGCCAACTTGATCACTGCGTGTACTCATTGGTCAAATCGAATAGGGCGCTCTCATTGGTCAAACCAAATAGCACGCGCTTCCTGTTACACACTTCCGTCCCATTTCACGAAATCACTCCCATGCAGGCAAGCGAGAGGAAAGATGTTACACATCAAAAACTCTCACATACTTACCTGGCCAAATAACTTACAACAGCCAAGCCAAATAAGTATTTAACCATCGAGTTATTCGATTTTTTTTCAAATTATATTTAGTTACATTTTTCAAATATTGTTCCTTCGTGTACATTTTTAAAAGTTACATGTTTACACATTTTATTGGCGTTTCAACAAAAATATTTTTTTGCGTTTGAGTAAAATAACATCACAGAGAAATGTAATTCCTAAACAAGTTGTTTTCTTGTAAAATATCGGCTGCTTTGTCCTACATACCCGTGCACAGTAACTTCAGCAGTGTTATAATAATAAATACTTACATATAAATAACACGCGTGAGTTTGTTCGTTTGTGACATATTTGGTTCAATACGGAACAAAGGAAACTTTATATTTAAGCGATAAGAAATCCTATTTTTGTAGAGCACTTTACGTAAATTTTCCTTGTGTAACCGTTTTTTATGCAATGTAGTAGATACTTACTTAAACGAATGTTTTTTTTTTACACTCACGTTATGGTTATGTAGTTTTGTTTTTTGGTTTATTAATCATCAAAATATGTCTCTTTCCGCTCAGGGTGGAGCGGAAGGGTGGGCCAGATACCTAGGACCTAGATCCTATATTGACCTCATGTGTGCTTCTTGGTGCATCTAAATATTTGTTTGTCTCTATTCTCCATATTTGGCAACTGAGCCAATGACAACTATTCCGCCTGTAAAGAATTAGTTGAAGTGGTTTACGTAGTTGAATTGTATTTTGAAAGATTCTGACAGATGTCAATTTGACGTTTGACTGGGGTTCCCGCCAAAAAGTAAATGACAGTCTGGTCAAATCGATCAAGAAAGGACGGTATTGATTTGAGGAAAATTTCAAGTAATACAGGGAGAGTTAGTGTATGATTAGTGCTCACATCCCATGTCCTTGGTGGAATTTCGTTTAATTTCCATTACGCCAGCACTAAAGCTACAACAATCTGTCAAATTTGTTTAATAGATTTTTAACTTTATCGCAAAATCATTAGGTTCAAGGTTGATTGGGAAAATCTGACAGTTTCGGGTAGCCTGATGTGCTGGCGTCTGTACTTAATTTGATCAGTCAATTTATGAAAAAAGGTCAACTGTTTTAATCTCCTCGCCCACAAAACCCACGCTATTTTTTTAGGTTTTGATTCTGTGCGCATAATTCTACAAAACGTACTGAAGAGCAGATTTTTTTTTGCGAATTCAGGGTCTGTTCCATAGTAAAAATTATTCATAATGATGAGTACAATGACCCCTTGAGAGGTTTTGCGTTTATTCTGTTACACGTTGTATACATTTTCTGCCTCACGATCAAAAACTGCAAGTAATGAGATATGTACTCCCCTCTGGAAAGTCAATTGATGCTTTTCGGATAGGTCATAAACAAATTAATCCTTCAAATAACAACAAAACCTTTTCAAAATAATATAAACTTCTTTTCAACAATCATTTCATTAATCCTAACCTTTTGTGAACAATTTATGGTCACATCTTTTTATGTCATTTTAAAAGTAAAATGAATCAATGTGACATTGACAGCTGTAGGCATCCTATGGCAAAGTGTATAATTTTCTCTTATTAAAATGAATGATTCTAAGACTATTGTAAGCATAATTTATGTCAAACGCAGGGGTAACATCAATTATTTGGATATTATATTCCGGCAAAGGGGTACTAAAATCTTCGTTTATTCATTTACTTTTTATAATAATTATTGTATTAAACCAGATCTCAATGAAACATTTCCAAACTTATAAGAGAAGTAGGCAGCATGCGTCTGGTATCCGAAGCAGGGCCCCAGCTCCTAGTGGTCACGGCTCCTGAGCGAGAAACCTCTTAATAATACAAACTCTTCATCCAGCTGCTTAACCTTCTCAGAAGTTTGTGGAGGATCTTGGTGATAATATGACTGGCACTTACGACTGCGACTTTCGGCACAATGGTCATTGAATCTACGTCCCACATGTCGACAAACTTGCAAACCAAATCAAGACACTTATTACTTGCTAGCTTTTGCCCGCGACTTCATACACGCATAACCCGTTTTATAGCCTTCCTCATGAATGTGGCTATCATATACAATAAATAAAATAAAAAATAATAAAATAATTTTATAAATCCGACAGGTAGTTCCAGAGATAAGTGCGTTCAAACAAACAAGCAAACTCTTGAGATTTATTATATTAGTATAAATAGATGTACATTAATGTCTGATAAAGGGTTTTCATTAAAAAAAAAACAGAGATAACAAGTTTAAATCGTTTACTTCTTGAATGGTAGGCGCCAAATAAATTTGCACTAGAAGCATTGACCATCTACATCTATTGACGTCTGAATTTCAATAACAAAGCTGTCCTGAATCGATATCTATCGTGATACTTTACATTTTCCAGTACCTACTGAGAATCGATTCGTAGGTACAGACGCCAGCACATCAAGCTACCCGAAACTGTCAAATTTTCCCAATCAACCTTGAACCTAATGCTTTAGCGATAAAGATGAAAATCAATTAAAGAAATTTGACAGATTGTTGTAGCTTGATGCTTGCGTCTGTACCTACGAATAGATATTAGGCAAAAGTCAATGTACTTTATTGCAAACTTATGTTGCGCCTACCATAGTTTTATCTATCAAAATAAGTAAGAATGAAACAAAAACTATTCTTTCTTTTTCAGAGGAGGCAAGCGTCTCTAGAGATTCTATCCCAAGAAGTGACAAAGAAGCTAAAAACCTGGCTCCTCACGACGTCCCCGACATGATGGTTGGTAAGTATCTTAACAACGTTTCAATTAAATATTGTAATACTAGCTTTTGCCCGCAAGTTTGTACACGCATTTCCCGTTCCCGTAGGAATTTCGGGAAATCATACACCCCTCAAGAAACCTACATGCCACATTTCAGCTTTCTACGACCAGGAGTTTCGGCTGTGCGTTGTCTGTCAGTCAGTCACTCAGTCACGGAAGATTTTTTTATACCTATTAGGTTTATCCATTTCTATACACGGTAGTCTAGTGGTGATCACTTCTGAAAAACCGTCATGGTCTCGTCTTAATAATAATACTCCAATAGGGAATTAACAGCATTAAAAAAAAATCTCTGACGACATTAATTGCGTGTGACCTCACTCGCTTGTCACGTCATAGTAAATTTGCGCCTTCAAGAACAAACTAATTGTTTTTTTTTTATTTGAGATGAGTTTGCTCTTGACTCTAGTCTAGGTCATAGATGACAGAGACAAAGTCGACGATGGTGCGAGCTTACCCAGAAGCCTGTTTACTCTGACAAATGTACCCCGAAAAGTAGGAGTTAGGTCGAAATGACTCCTTTTTGCGGTAAAAAGACACGGTTGTGTTTTGGTGGCGTTAAAAGAGACCAGATTGTCATCAGCCCACTGGGAGACAAGGCTTAAGGTCAAATTTGTCCGCCCTACCATGGCCTTTCCCAAGGAATGAACCTCTTCCCCGCTGGTTTTTTATTACGAACTACGAAGAAATATAGTCTATTTATTCAGATGAATTTTACTTTCTCCAAACCAATCCTTATCTGGTTTCTCCAAAGTTTTGCTTGAGGCAAAACACAGTCTTAAAATACAATTATCTTGAAACAGTGACAATAGCTCGTATTTATGCAAATTGAATATCGGACACAAAATATAAGGAAACTCAATAATTGTAGTCCGTTCAAAGTTTGACGAACTTCACAATTGAGACTCGCTGAGGTTTCGTAAATTTCAGTGTCGTTTTCTATCAGTATTCTGTAAAAAAATGGCTTTAAAGTAGCGTTTGACACGTTCTTCGTTCAACACACTATATTCATAAACCTGCGCATATTCCTACGATACAAGTGGGGTATAAAATATCTTCCTATTGATATCCTTAAAAAATTGAGCAAAAACATCCCCAGTGAGTGGCCATCAGCATAATGCATTCTCATTCATCTTGTTTTGGGCCATATGCGGGCACATTCTTCCTCTATGGAAACGAGTCTTAATTTTTTCCAGTACACATATTCCCGGCGATTGATTTACTATTGTCTGCCTGACTTGTCTGCTTCCCAGACAATGCCATTTTTTTCCTTTTTTCAAGACAAATATTAACAATAACAGCCAGTGGTTGTTTCACTAAAGCACCACGTCCCCAAATAATGCAATAACAATCATATACTTCTCTTTTTAATTGAGACGCATCATCATGCTCCTGCTCTCTTCAAATCCTTTATTTTTTTTCAAGCCATCTCAGTATATTGCGCTGGACTCATAATCTGTTGAATGGACTATCAACAGTAAGGGCCATCTCGTTTTCACTAACCAGGAAGCCATACATATGAGTCATCATTCACACAGGAGCGGCAAGGAGTATCAGATTCTTAGTGAATAAAATCCACCCGTTAATTTCTGGAGAAGGTTCACGCAGTCGCGCATTAACAAACAAACTTCACGCTATGTCTACCTTTATTGTAAGGGTAATTTATACTAACTCATGAGGTTATGACTCGCTACGGGCTTGTCAAGTTCTCACTAAAACCTTGACCAACCCTTCGTTAGTTTCAAGGTTACCACCGTCATAACTGAAGACGAACTTTAGCTATACGTCAAACATGGCACCCAATCCGATCTGCGACGTCCTTAGTTGTATTAATTAGATATTACTTGGAGCCAGGTTCCCAGGTAGGATTTAGAATCTGGGTTTCAGTCTGAAGTATGGTTCGGTGATAAATTCTCTTGATTTATGTTGGGATTCGATTGTGCCAATGTCTCGATTGTCCTTGCTAGGTTTTTATCTATTTGTAGGATGTCTTTGGAAGTGATAACGTCAGCTTGAATAAAGCTATCACTTTCGGCAAACCGTATTGTTATATCGTTGTTTTTTTTACTTACGAAAAATCTTAGTTCCAGCATGTAGGTACTCAAATTTTGTTACGGAATTTATTCGAAAGAGTCACCGCGGCCCTGGAACGCAAAGGGCTTTAGAAGGAACACGGATGGGTTTTAGTCAGTAAGAGTCTGACACGCCCTTCCGCTCCACCCAGAGCGGAATAAGTCATTTGATGATTTCCCATCCTTTATCCGAAACTTGGAGTTTTACCAAACTCTACGTTTCGGATAAATTTAAAACCATAGTGAATTTGTTGCCACCGTCTAAGTTGACTATTACTCATAAGAAAATGTATGGTCAAAGCTAGATATACGGTGCTTAAAGCATATAAAACCAAAATCCTCTAAACAAGAAATGAGACTTTTTAAAGAAAATGTAATACACATTTCAACTAAATCAAAGCCCAAGTGAGCGAGACGTACCTAACCCATAATTCAGTCTAGACATAAAAGGGATATTAAGATTTCTAGCCCAAAACCTACGGGAGGACTTTGCCAATAGAAATGGAGGAGGGGGTTTGATTAATAGATCCGTTTGACTCCCAGTACTTTTATATGTTGGATATAAAGATTCCTCAGACGCACATTTATTCTTGAAACGTCACATTTTTTCGCCTATTGTGTTGTCAGAAGAAAAAATATTAAATTGATGATGTTTTTAGTAGATGTATTGTTTTTGTTGTTCTTTTCTTTTGGAAATCAGTCATTTGTAGTGAGCTGATAAATGTCGCTGTGTCGTTGGAATGTATACAAGCAAAAAGGTGCTAAAGTTTTGGTTAAGACTTTTCTGCCGGTACATGTGACTAATAATTAGTCACATGTACCGGCAGAAAAGTCTCAATTATTGACATTCTGATTCCTTTTTCAAGATATTTTAAAGCTTGTTACATATTTTCTTACTTATGTATTTAATATGTATGTATGTATTGATCTATCTATTCTAGTATTTTGTGTTTCTCTATTTCTGTTTGTTTTTATTCTATTTTAACTTTATATTTACACCAAGTGCAGCCCCATTTCGCGTCAACAACCAGGCAACCTGGAATGGATAGAGATATCCTTCTCTATCCATTCCAGGTTGCCTGGAAGAGATCGCGGAATGAGATGAGGCCTAAAATTGAATGCTTTTAGTTAAAAAAATTCTGTACATATGTATTTTTTAAATTGGAGTACAATAAAGTACCTACATATATATATATAAATAAATAAGACCACATCATCGCTTACCACCATAGCCTATCAATTGTAAAAAAGTTAGAGCGTGCTAATTCACTACGCAAACAGAATATTTGTCTGTGCTTTATTTCATAACTAGTAGAAACGAACGTACATTTCTCTACAGATTTTCAAATCAGTTTGAACCTAGCTAGCTCGATTTATCGCCCCCGAAACCCCCTGCATACTAAATTTCATGAAAATCGTTGCGAGCCGTTTCCTTATTCAGATTATATATATATACATATATACAAGAATTTTTCGTTTAAAGTATTAGATAGATAGATAGATGAAAATTGGGTCACGTGATAAATAGTTGATGTTGCCCGATAGAATATTATATGAAGCTCAACAACTGCAGACTACCCACTTGTTGAGCATAACCTATTAAATTATACGATACTATGAAATATTTTACTATCTCAAAGATATTCCGTCCGCATTCTTCTTAACACCTTTGACTTTTCATTTTTATGTCAATCCCAACACACTTGAATTAAGCGTTATTGCTTCAATATATTGTTTAATCATCTAAAAAAAGCATTTCCAATTATTATATTTAAAAACATTTCGGGACGACACAAATTCTCACACATTTATTACATTCCATTTATATTCTATAAATAAAATATTAGCAAATACTGACTGAACACAATTGTCAAGGAGTTGACAGAGGCAATTTGATAAAATGAAATCGTGTACATTTTCGTGTCACTGAAGATTTCCACATAATAACGTGAAAAAGAAAAATGGTTTCGTCATTTGTTACAATGGCTTCTTTAAGGTAAGCTTCCACAGAGGCGCAACGCGACACGACATTTCACACTTTTGTTTAAATAGCGGTACAATGCTTCATTAATTTGTTTACTAAGGGATAGAATATCCTGCCAGGGTTGCGGTATTTGTTCGAAAGAGTCACCGCGGCCCTGGAAGGCAACAGGCATTTCGAGGAGCATAGATGGGTTTTAGAATCGAGGTCTGACACTCCCTTCCGCTTCACCCGGAGCAGAAAGAGTCATTTGATGATTTACCACCGGTAAAAAACAAAAAAATATAAATATCAATAATCAGATAACTTCAAGATAGGAATAATTAATTATTACTTATTTGTTACCTTCGGTTAAAATGGCTTTATGACGTATTTTCCGTCCAAAAGCTGTCAAATCGCCATTTTTATTGTTCCACAGTTTAATTTATAAGACTATTGAAAAATCGGCCTTAAAACGCATACGTTCCAGTTAAAGAATTTGAATAAAATCGAATTTTAAATTAAAGAATCCACGCGGTTTATTTGAATCCTTTCCTATCTTCTTGTGTGTAAAATAAAGTTCTTCATTGTATCGCTATCTTAAAATAAAAAGTGCCGCGTCGCGTCGCGTCTCTGTGGCATTTGACCCTAAACGATTTGTACCGTCAGTTGGCTCTTTTGTGGACTGTGTGGAGTTTTACTTACCTGTCACAATAATAAAAGAAAATAAAATAATTCTTTTGAGGCTACCCATTTACTGGAAGTTTGATAGCTACTTTTCGTTGTCTGTTACTGTGTTGATTAATGATATTATATAAAAAGAGGTAGATATAGCAAAAGCGCGCGCAAATTGTTGCAGACAAATTCAGACAATTGTTGTAATTTGCCATATAGCTATCTCTTTCTGTATCATACGTTCCGTATTATCTATCGCAGTTGTACAGTGAGTACATTTGTAATAACAAACGACGATATCTGAACGCCAGCCGCTCAGTACGATCCTAGCGTATCTTTCCTTTATATTATCATTGGTTTTGATATATACTCGTAAATGTCTATTTTTAGACTGCCTTGTTCAAAGCGTACCAATACTAATACTTAGTTTAGGCTGTCCGTCTAGACCAGTGGTTCCCAACCTTCATTTGACCCGGGGCCGCTTTGATTTCTTAGTTGCTAGCAGGGACCAGGAATCAAGAAAAAAATAAACTGTATTAAACTAAAAATAAACTTATATCATATTGATATTCAAAACTTGTGGTATAACTATGCTTTGATATCCTTTTTTTAATTAAACCTTTCGCGGACCTTATTTTGGCCCTTGCGGACCACCAGTGGTCTGCGGACCACAGGCTGGGAATCACTGGTCTAGACAGACGGACAGCGTAAATTAAGTATTAGTTATCATAGTCACACAGAGCTATATCTTTATACGATGGAGAAAAACACTCGAAATAAATGTTCTCTTCGACCTCCATCATGGCAAGTCTAAAGTTATATGGTTCTGAAAAGATGTCAACATTGTTTGTTTCTTTGTAGGGAATAATCTCTAGAAATAATGAACACTTTTGCCGAGTAACTTAGGCACTTATCTCAGTGCCGACGATCAGTGAGTAGCGAGAAAGCTAGCAATAATACGAGTTAGCGAGCAGCGAGTGTGTAGTTTCGACCTTTTTTTTTTTTGGGAGTGTCGTCTCGCAGTTCAACCTATGAGGTTGTCGACTGCTTAACCGGGCTTGCCTGTGGTGGCCTTAATATAATATTAAAGCCTCCATTCAGCTTATAAAAACTTACAAACTAAGCGACTACATGCTAAGGGCACCCCCTGTGGGGTACGGGCCTCGGCTTTGGGCGTTCCGGGGGAGGACAGCTAGGGACGGGCTAGATCGGACTAGTGTAGTTTCGATAGTTTGGTCGCTCGGCTTTAAGCGAGTGCTCTTGTGCTATGGGCGGTTGCTCGCACCACTCGCTCCGGCGTGCGGCGCACTATAGGTAGAAATTACCGTCAGTTGGTCGCTCAGCGTGAGTTCTGACTTCTGACCGCCAAGCGAGCATCGCTGAGCGAGTATTATCTTTGATAGCTCTTGTTGCTGAGACAAACAAGTGGTAAGAGAGTTCTCACCGACAGCGTGAACAGCCAGCTATCGACTATAAATGTACGTGTCTCTTTTACTCACACGGGATCTATATCTTTTGTCCGTTTCCTCAGCGAGAAAATAGTCGATAGCTAATGAAAATACCTTAAGAACTAACAACATGAACCATGCATATTTCTGAGACTTTCTTAGTAAACACAGTTCCTCTGGGATGCGCCTTGGGAGTGAAACTGCGGAAAAAGCCACTATTTTCTGAACGCGATCTGTTGCATCCATTTTGTTTTATGACATCTAATACCTTGTTTTCTTTTCAGACATAGTCATACCATCGCTCCTCATAGCAGCGCTATTCGTCGGCAACGCTTTAATCGTACTCATCATATACAAATACAGAAAACGGTGAGTTATATTCACATATACATTATTATACATATTTAAATTACTAGCTGTCGCCAGCGGCTCACCCGTGTCAATGTCTAAAATTATCACATGGGAACATAGATTCCTTGCCGTCGGTATAGAAGCGCTACATTGTCCACTCCGGCGCATAGTTAGCATGCGGGCGACCGGAAGTCGCTCCATTAGCGTTGATTTGACAAGCGATGGCCTGTCGTACTAGCGTTTAGGGCACTTGCGTTGGCAGATCATGCATAAAATGAAACACATCATTTGAACAATTTTCATTCAGTTTTTTTGTTTGATATTTTGGATTTTTAATACTCTCGTAGAAGGACGGGACGCGACAATATGACGTTTATGTGGCAGTCATTTATCACAAAACTCGTTTTCAAAATTACATCAATTCAACATTAATTAACAATCCTAAGAACGCCTGGTAGCCGACACCAATTACCAACCCAGTTGTTAAAAGGCAGATTGATTTGTGAAGTGTGGAACTCTCTGCCAGCTTCTGGGCACGCTCGCTCCATCATAGACTTCATCCATCACTTTCCATCAGGCGTGATCGTGGTCAAGAGCAAGCCCATTTCTCAATAAAAAAAAACGGGTTGCACTCCGGGAGTGCCGGCAGAAGTGAAAACTTGAACATTAACGTTGTGCATTTTTGATATTTTGCGGATATAAAATATATTAATTTTGCAGCGGTCTACTCTCCCTCCGTCTTACGAATTGTCGATCAGGTCACGGGTCCTGACGCGAGTTTATCATTTTTTACCCATCCTAAAAAGTGCACAACGCCGCTAAAGAAGTTTACACTTCAAAAAAAAAAAACGGTGCCACATCGAGTCGCATTGTCCCGACACGCCTGTGCATGTATCCCTTAAATACGTTGATCGTGAAAATTATCAACTTAATGACTTAATGGTACAGGTTTTTGAGTTAATCATATTTTATTTTTGTTTAGTGAGGAAGGACAAGAGCATCCGTTAGAAGGTGGAGTTGGATTTTGGCTTCGAAAAATGTTCTATCCGACTAATAGTACTTAATCGATGAAAATAGACTTGTGAATTATTATTGAAACCTATCAGCCCAAAGCTATTGTAAAACGTACCAAGAAAAGTTTTTGAAAACAGAATGACCAGGTACTCGATTTAACGACATGTCGAGGTCAGATTTAATGGTCCATATGTGTTGGGATTGTCTTGGCAAACATTGTCGTAATCGCAGAAATCTTCGGAGAGAGAAAATGCTGTGCCTAAGATTAAAAACTGAAGGCAAGACATATAGTTTAGATATATAGGTAGTTTTATAGTTATAATTTATTTTACTACTATTAATGTAGTCGTATTACGTATATACCATTATTTAATAGAAAATAATCATTAGGAAAACTACAGTATTCGACAAGTGTCGTTCTAGTAAAAAGCGATCACGCGAGTATGCGATCGTCGTGTTCATTTGTACCTATGGCAAACTCGATCGCGTTGACAAAGGGTATTTAACGCGACGATCGCGTATTTGCGCGATGATCGCTTATTTGCGCGACGATCGCTTTCTTTTTAATTAACGCCTAATATCGTGACTATATTTTTGGTATCAATATGTTTTTTTAAATTTCCAAGATATCACTATTTTACTAAAGACACGTATCGAAAAGGTAATAAGGAAAACTAATCGAGAGTCACTTTTTCCGTGTAAGAATTTATTCGAGCTTTTTTCATTCATCATTCAGTCAGTCAGTCATTCATTCATTGTTGTTGTTTCTTTTAATTTTATTTTCACTTTAGTGGTTCTGACTCAGTTTAAGTCAGACAAAGAGAAAGTTAGTTTAAACTTTCTTCACCTATAAAAATAAAACCAACTAGACTGATTTATTTTCAAGGAAAAGTTTAAATTAAATTAAAAATAAACAATGCCAACAATGGCGCAGCCTATTTAAATTCTTACTAAAACTCGGGAATCAGTAACATAAACTTACTAAAACCTGAATTTCAGCATTCACAAAGTTCTTTCAACGGTCTAATCTGTAAATACCTAGCCGTCTGTTTATCTTGATTGAAGATAATACAAGTTCAAACCCTTTTATGAAAAGGGACCTTAAATTCAAGGATAAAGCATTACCTAATTTACATTAAATTTGACTAAAATAATTAGTTAATGAATTGAAGAGATGAGTACTTATTCATCTGCAAAGATTTTTCGGTTGAATTTTAGTCACAGTTATAATTAAGTTAAAATTAAACGCAAGTCTTGTGAAGCAATAGGGATCATGCATGAAATAATATTGAAGTGATAACTTCTTATGGGAGGGTAACCGCTTCGTAACGTAACGCGTTACGGCGCGAGTCTGTCTGGCTTGCCTTTCTCTCACGCATACGGCAGCGGTAGGCAGGCTCTTCCTCTCTCACTCTAACCCACAGCGCTAGTCGTATTTCGGACAGACGCTTCCCGTATTAAATAGTTCAACTTAGATTAGTTTAAGTTATCACTTCTCTCGGGCGTCCCGAGACGCATACGTTTTTTTATTATCTAAACAGTATATCTAGAAATATACAAAAATATAATACTAACAATGAAAATGGAATCGAAATTGAACGAAAAACAAATGAGATATAACTATTTTTAACAAATATGTCTGTCCCTCTCGCGAAAACACTGTTTTCTATGGCAGCAGGATGGGCGTCATAGTATTTGACGTCAGAGTTGGTATCGGACTTCTCTTTCTAATTTCACGATTTCAGTGTTGGTCCCATAGTAAAAATTGCTCATAATTATGAGTACAATGACCCCTTAAGAGGTATTGCGTTTATTCTGTTACACGTTGTATATCAAAGAAATTTGGCCACCCTGACGGTCACCTCTCGAAATATGGACGGATTTTTGAATTGAGTATTTAGAGAAAACATGTTAAACAATATTATCATGCCCAAGTTTGACAGGTGTTCAGGCTAAGACTTCCAGAAACACTGACCACAGGATTCCTTTATTCGAGACCTTTTGAATGTTTACATCAGTGATTTTTTTTCAATAAATTACCATAGTAAAGTACTGTATAAATACTTATACTTATTCAGCTTATGCATTCGTGAATGAAAACTGGAAAGTTAAAATAAAACAAACCTGTATTTTATTTTAAAGCCTCGTATAAATTGGGTCTGTTTTATGCAGCCATAACGAGTAGGAACAACATACAATAAGATTTACAAACAAAAGGCAAAATAAATTTTACGATTTTTTAAATAAATAAATCAAGCTTCATATTTTTAAAAGGTGATGTTTAAGAGCGGTTACTCACTGCATCCGATCCGAAACCGTGAAAGTACGTTCCGAAGTAGTTATAGAACTAGAGACCCTAGTATGACCTAGTAGGACCTAGTACGTAAACTACCATACAAATATGGTAGTTTACGTACTAGGTCCGACTTCCGTCATCCGATTTCTTTTTGTCATCCGGGAGTCTCCAATTCGGAAGAAATATTGACGGACCGAAGTAGCCATATTACTGTTTCCATGAACGCTTTCGTATTACCTCGGATTCAAATCGGACATATCCGGGCGGCTCGACAGCGGGGCTTGGATTGGATCAGAGATCGGATTAGTGCGTAAGTGATATTCGAATTCAGTCCCAGTTTTTCAGACTCTAGATCCGTATTTTAACGAATTCGAATCGGATGCAGTGCGAAAAGCAATATCCGAATTCGGTCCGAGTTTTTTATACCCGTATTTTCACGACTTCGGATCGGATGCAGTGCGTAACCACTCTAACAAAGGGTCATATTTCCAATTAAGGGTAGCACAGAACACAAAGATAGCCTCGGTGGATGTCGATAGAGAGAGATATTTCAAAACTTTCCATACAAACCAACCATAGAATCCATTAATAGTAGTGTGAATTTTAATCGGTGATGCTTGGCAACTGTGCTTAACCCAGCTGTACGTCCCTTGGTGCCTATGGACCTAGTTCTCTTCTGTCTCCTGCTTGATATGGAGGGAAGTGGAAAATATGTTATTCTTACTCCTCCGCTGTTCGTTGCGGGATCCAAGACAGTTATATAGTATGTCAATGATTCGGCTTTCTTGTGGTGGTCACCACTTTTGATTTTGGCTCTCAGAAGGAGGGAATAGGGTGGCGGGCTAAAAATACAAACCCCAACGGCCAGGTGTCGGTGAGTGTCACCTGGCTCATGATATTCTGACCTTGGCTATGACAGCTAAAACTTAGCGAGGGCATGAATATCATTACTAAAATGGCGTCTCTAGTCACTGCAGGTATAGTGCTCACTCAAAAGTCTAGCTGATGGCGGCGCATGTGTTGGATCATTTGAAAAATGAAAAAATATTTATTATTTATAATCGTTGTTTTTCTACTCCGGACGCTTTTATCGTAATTTTTTTTTCATATCGTTCTCACATAAATGTATGTTTAATTTCAACAAGAATGATGTAACAAAAACATTGTAAAACAAAAATGATTTAAAAGAGTGTCCGTGGAGTTTCTTGCACGTTCTTCTTCATAGAGATCTACGCTTTGGAACGTGCAAAAAATAGCTTCATCACTTTTGACCGACTAACCTTGACAATTCAAAAGTGCCTGTAAATGGTTTAATTGAAATAAATAATTTGAGTTTGAGTGATTCCGTGCTCTATACAACGTGTTACAGAATGAACGCTAAACCTGATATTATAAGGAGTCATAATAACCATAATTATGAACAACTTTAACTAAGGGGCCACAGCGGCAATCGTGAAAAAAAAATGCACACATTAATAAATGGGGCTGACAAGCGTATTTCGAAATCGGCTTTCAAATTATTAAACGGGACAGGATGGAAACAATAGGTTCGGTAACCAACGTTTTTATAACCAGACAGATGGATGAAATGGTTTCGTTTGATAGAAAGAGCACTTAAAAACACGTCAGAAATTCTCGATTGGAATTTCGTTGTACAAAGAGTAGAATCAGTCAAAGGCTTGACTGTGTACGCAGCCTAGTGCACATGATGTAAAACTACCTTTATATTTTATACTAGCGACCCGTCCCAGTTTCGCAGGGGTCCAAATTATTAGTAAACCTGCCTTGTTTATCGATATTTCTTTTAAAGTAAATCGTACCAATATCCGTTGTGTGCTTTAGAAAAAGTGAGCGGAGAAACGGACAGATATAAGGCGACTTTGTTTTTTATTATTTAGAGATAGACAAAAGAGATACTACTGCCTGCCGATTCTGTAAACATGTCGAAGTGAAGGCTTGGGTGAAGTGACCACGAGGTGAGCTGTCAATCCATTAAATCGAGAAGTCACGTGATCACGAAGTGAGCTGTCATTCCATCTTGATTATTTAGTTTGACAGCTCACCTCGTGATCATATCACCCAAGCCTTCATTCAGAATCGACCGGCTGTTCATTCAGGAAACATATAAGATGTTCTAGGAGTGCGTGGTAATATTTTTAAGGGTGGTATTCTGTATCTGCTATACTATTAGAAAAAAGTATGAAGATAAAAAAAAAAATAGACTTGTTATAAAAACCCAACCGCAAATTCTGACTAAAAAGTGAATAAATGGTAACTTTTCAAGCTGTCTGATGCATTAAGTGGTGTTTATTTTAGTTTAATCTCAGATTTGATGCCAGCAACTGCATCTGCCTGAAAATCATAGTCCTTTAAATAGTTTTACGAGGCCGGGTTTAAAAAAAAAGAAAATATTTTTTTAAATTTTGAATACCCTGTATACATACTATACATAGTAACGTTAATTGTGTTGTATATACATATCATTGTAGAGTCAAAGATAATAATTAGTTGTAAAAGTATTGTAGCGATCAAAATAATTTCTCAGAATGACTTCGAGAGATTATAGACTATCAAATTTTAATGCGTAAAAAAGTATTCCAAATGTTCAGTTGACAATTTATCGAGAGTTTACAATCTCTCAAGTTATTTTATAATCTTACAGAGTTTGCTATTTTCCGATGACATATAAACTTAATTGGGTAAATTATTCGTCTTTCGTTCTGAAAATTCTTCCATTTTGTTTTCCTACACTTTGTTCGTCAACGTCTTTTAGATATTGATTTATCTTGATGATTATCACACCTTGTGTCCTGGCCTTGTTTAATAATCCCTTAGGAGTCAAGTTTCTTTTTAAACAGTACTGCAAGCTATCGTATACTTAATGTTTTGACTAGATAAAAAATATAATCAGAAATCGTGATTACTCCATTTACTATCGGTTGTAAAATTGTGTTCCACCCAAAAACAGCTTTAGACAAAACTAATTTCTTTCTTTCTTCCACAGGAAAGAAGGCGATGAGGTCGAGGACGAGTTTAACACCATTCCACTAAGTGTGAACGGCAACGTTCATAGTGCGGGCAACGCAGTGTAGTCATCTTTCAATTAGGACGGCTGCACGTCAACCACTAAAGCCTCTTTCCACTCTGCAAATAAACTTTCCACACTGCAAGTAAATTTTTCAATGTGTAAATTAACTTTTCACACGGCAGGTAAACTTTTCAATGTGCAAGTTAACTTTTCACACTGCAAGTAAACTTTGCAATGTGCAAGTTAACTTTCCACGCTACAAGTAAAATTTTCAATTTGCAAGTTTTCACACTTCAAGTAAACTTTTCAATGCGCAAGTTAACTTTCCACACTGCAAGTAAACTGTCATCTCTGCAAGTACGATGAATTGCAGGAAATCTTTCCACGACGCAAGTGTTAGTATCTTGCATTTGCTCTTGCAGAGTGTAAAGACGGCTTAGTTAAGACTAACATGACAAGATTATTGGTTACTTTTTCACTCGATTTTTAAGTTATTTTTTTCTTTTAAGTACAACCAGAAGTCTTAAGTACATTGTAAGTTTAAATGTGACATTCAAGCATGGGTGGATCCAGGGGGGGGGGAGACTAAGGGGCTCAAGCCCTCCCCCCCAATAGACTTAAATATCTTTGATCAGCAATCTAACGAAGTCACTGAGCAATTTACGAAAAGTAATCCAAGGAGGCTTGTTATGCGTCAATCAAAATACAATATTATGTGGTTTTTGTACAGTATGCTTTGCTTAAATCTACCCTTAGGGGGTCAAGCCCCCCCCCCCCCCTCCAAACGAAGATCCTGGATCCGCCCCTGCCAAGACTTGCATGATTTATTATGACCTGTGTCACAGAAAATGTCGAAGTTTTATATGAGAAACAATTCATTTTGTTTGCCGTACGTTCGGTTACGATATTTTCATGTAACGGGGTTTTAGATTCCATTTGATCTGTCATTTAAGTAGTTATATGGTGTAGAGATAGGAATATCGAATGGGTACTAAAACTTCATTATTATACATAATTAATTTTATTTATTAACACACTTTTAAAGTGTAAATAAGCCAAATATTAAAAATAAATGGCGAAGATTGAACAGTACTAATTACCTACTATTTAAGACCTTCAGAAATCTTGTCGCCAAGTGTAGCTATCAATACCAAAACGATTACGATAATGCATTCAAAAGATAATTGTGTAACAAGAAAGATACAAGTTTTATTATGTCTTTACTTAATTAAAAGCGAGACAATTCCTCTAGGCGAAAAAATACCTTCGTGCAACGCTTAGAAAAACTATTTAAAAGTGAAGCGAAGTCATTTAAAGATGTTAATTGTAGTTGGCGTGCAGCGTCCTTAACTGATTTGAACTTTAAAGAATGTGAGGCTATCGCAAGGCACAGAATAGATAGAAACAGAAGGACAGTTTCGCACAACGAGCAAAACGCACGCACCTATGGAAGGCTCGCATATAGTGAGCGAAACTGCACGGACACATAGACGCGTTTCATGTAGTACTGTGATCTTATATGACGGCGCTTTAAAGATTTGGCGCAAGGACATTCTACCATCTGGTTTTGCCATGTAATGCAAGTTCCCGCGACAATTTCACAAATGTTTACAAACAATGTACCTACCCTTTGTGAATGTCATTTAAGCGCTGAAGCACACTTGCTCTTGCATTTTATGTTTAACGAATGTCAGTCGACAGTGCGCTTGCACTCGCTGCACGAAGACGCTTGTTGTCGTGTTCGTGTGTTTACGGCTTTGTGTAGAGTTGACCTTCTGTCCCGCTCTGAGTTCCTATTCTGTGTCGGTCTGTCGCCAGCCCAACTTCCATAAGTTACCTTATTTATTCGTTAGACTCAAATAGATCGCGAAATAGTCCAAGTTTAATCTTTCTTAGGACCCTTTTAGGTATTAAGTAAGGACTGATATTGTTATAAATACTCTATTAGATTTCTTTTTTGTTTCAATCGCACACTTTCACTGCCTTTGTTGTCATGAGTACGTCAATTAAGTACCTAATGGTATTGCTTAATTGCTGTAGACTAGTCTATGCTCATAGGTACCTTGTGATTTTAATTTCTTCTGTAACTGTTGATGTTTTTGTATTTGGCGGAGTATGTATAAAAATTCTGTATTGAATAAAAAGCACTTTATCTTTTGAGTTTGTTTTATTTATTTGACTGTGTTGCGAATCAGTTTATTACCAGGGAAATTCCATATCTTCACATTGCTA
Organism: Mamestra configurata; assembly: GCA_002192655.3. Lineage (NCBI taxonomy): Eukaryota > Metazoa > Arthropoda > Insecta > Lepidoptera > Noctuidae > Mamestra > Mamestra configurata. Next base: position 133,129 of record NDFZ01005396.1, on the reverse strand, counting down.
AACTTCCTCCTCCTCCTCATGACTTCCTGAAATCTATACTAATAATAAAGCTGAAGGGTTTGTTTGTATGAACGCGCTAATCTCTGGAACATCCAGTTTCATAAGGAAGGCTATACGGGAACGGAAAAAAACGGGATATGCGCGTACAAAGTCCCGGGCAGAAGCTAGTTACTGATACTCCTGAAAGAATGAATAAGCAAAATTCAACAAAAACACTAATACTTAACAAAAATGTAACTTTCGAAAAAATAAATTAATTTAAAAGCGAAAAGTTAAACAACACAATCTATTTTCCGACAAACCTACACAATTCACTTGGCATAGTTATTTTGCATGTCTGTTTATTTCGCGCCGACTTGAGAATCTCTTCCGTTTCTGTTTTTCTTTCGTCGGTTAAAAAAGGATTTAATCTACGGCATAATATCTAAATATGGATTAGGTAGCCGTCCTGGCACATTCTTCAACAAAATAAATTTGAGTGCGACTGTACTGTTGACCTCTGACTGTACCTACGCCAGTTTTAAAGAAATCTCTTGGCTTGCCTAATGATAGTCTAACATTAATCCGAATTGAAAAACTATTGACCTTCTCCATTTTATCATTGCAAAGACCTTTTTTAAAATTACCTCTTAAAAACCTTTTATTAAAATACTCGTCAAACTCATTAATAAACTCAATCTATAAATCAACTTCGGTTCGCCATTTTAATTGAAATCGAGAGAAAATCCAGCACACTCCCTTCCACTTCACTTAAGGGCAAGTATTTATCATGCCTCTGGTTTTTTTCTAATTCACCTGTCAATATCAAAACCCTGTTTCTGCAAATGGGTTTCGAATAAATATGCCAGAAGCAAACATTTTTAATTTGGCCGCTATCCGCGATCAAGTGTAATAGGCTCTCTGTTAAAGTAATGTAGGGTTGTCAACGATTCCTCAAAGGAGTTTTTCATCGAATTTGGCTTCGTCATTTTTTTTTTGTTTACTGATTTGAGTAGGTTTCAAGCACTACATGTTATTTGGTGATGGGACGGATATTTTTCGCTGAGCTACATGCATTACATGTAGGATTGAATGATGGGCTGTGGTCAGGAATTAGAATCAAGTAAAGCACGCGTCTAGTCTTTATAGAGAGGTCCTTAATAAACAAAGAAATATTTTTTCCAATAATTAAATTTTAATTATGGAAAGGAATTTTATATATATATTTTTTAGTTTATATGCTATTAATACTATTGCATGCTCATGCAAATTTTTATTTTATTAAGGAAATAAAAGGGTTAATTATTTATTATTTTATTAAAGCACGCGTCGCGTATACAAGGTGAAACAGATTTTCGGGATTTCTGGGTTGGTCCCATACTAAAAGATTTTAATAATAATGGGTTCAACGAAATCCTTTTCAGGTTTTGTTTTTCAACTGCTACACCCTGTCTAAGATGAAATAATTCTGTGACCAGAAAATTAAATATTTTCTTTAATAATAAATTAATTTATTTTATATAAATTAATTTTAATAATAGCTTTACTTACTATCTTTTCATTCAAAGGCGGCTTTGAAAGTGAATAATCCGCTTGAGTATGTACTAGCCACATAATAAATAAAAAATAAACCATATGGAACATTTTTGCTCATCAGTTAACAAAATATTCGCTCGCGGTTTCAAAACGAGGAATAGTTTTTCCAAGGGTTAGTTCAAAAAGATCAGTATGAATTGGAATACTGAACTGTAAGTTTTAATGATGGAACTGCTGAAAAATCCGTTCCCGAACAAAGTTCTATCTGCGTTATTTTTTGTACTTTTTTCGGCAACCCTATAACAAATGGATTATATCAGAAAATTGAATGTTGGGGAGTCTGGAGGTGTAATTAATTTAATCCTTTTTCAGCGATCAATTATTTCGTGAACCAATCTGAAAGATTACGATCGACTCACGTTTCATTGTCTATACCTTCCATTACGATTATTACTTAGAGAAAGAGTTACGAAGATTATTATTCAAATAAAGAGAAAGGAGTTAGAATAAAGTGCCTCTTTTGTTTTGTGTCCTTAAATATTTATTTTTTAATTTTCTTTTAATGTGTCCTAAATATTTACCTATTTGATGCTTAGTGTCGGTCGTTTTGACCCGAATGTGCTCCCTATTCAAGGGGACGAGGGTCTACCTATATTGCGCAGACATTCTAAATACTGACGTAGAGTTAATGTAGGTCTACTAATAATATTGAAGATTAGTTAGATGGTTTTAACTAGTTCGGTAGGTAGATTTTATATGATTCTAGATTTAGCCCACGACTTCATACGCGCCTATAGCCTTCCTCATGAATGTTTCTATCATATATAAAAAGAATTTTCCAAATCCGACTGGTAGTTCCAGAGATTAGCGCGTTCATATAAACAAACAAATAAATTCTTCAGCTTTATTATATTAAGTATGGTACATATATAGTACTGTTCGTACTAGGTATGTTACAATAAGTAGGTCTGGAGTCTGGAATAAAAACCTAGATTATTATGCATCAAGCATATATCATAATGAAAATCAGCAGAAATATTCATGAAGATGCTTTGAAATATTTGGCCAGTGATTTAAAAATAGCCCGAAGGATCGCCAAACTGAAGTGGCAGTGGGCAGGGCACATTGCTCGCAGAACAGGTGGTCGATGGGGCCGAAATTTCTGCAGTTGAAAGGCAGATGAATGCGAGACGCACAGGACCGGTTGTGTTGGCGACACTTGTTGGAGTCCTATGTCCAGCAGTGGACGTCTTGCAGCTGATATGATGATGATGATGACTTAAAAATCACTTTGATAAAGGGATTTTCAATCCATACGAAAATATCTGCATTTCGATGTAGGTTTAAAGATGGTATCGTTAAATAAAATGAAAGCCTGGATTTGAGGTGATATTTGTTTAACGGATTTAGACAGCCAGGAGGAGGCTACCCTAAGTGCTTTAGAGGAGACCGACTCTCAGCGAAATATGAATACTTTTTGTTAAAGAAGAACTCAGGTTTATTTTTAATTTAGCTCAAACTTCTAGTAGTTAAATCAGACGTTCAACTTTATGTAACAGTTTAGTACAAACGGATGCCTTATTTACTGATATACACGTAAAAGAAAAGTTAATCTTCCGGTATGTCGTCGGCGCTTAGGAAAAGATATATCGTTTAGAGGTCTTTGTCCCACATTTGTGACACACATGATATCGGCAGACGGTGTGTGGGCCATTCTCCTTTTCGACGAAAAATGCGAAAGTATTCAAAAATTACAGTGTTAACAATGCAGAACAACATTGTTACTGTCACCGAGTTATTGCAAATACAGTCAGTTTATAAAATTCCCGAGAGATAACTCTCGATAAATTGTGGACGGACTATTTTTTCAACAATAATAATTGCTTAATAATTCAGTCTACTATAAAATCTCTCTGTGGTGTACCTTGAAACTGTGAAATGGTTATAAATTAGTTAACTCGTAATCTATACGACAGCAGGTTCATCACATAAAATTAAAGGCTTGAAGTAGTACGCATTAAATACGGTAAGTTTTTTTTTATTTGAGATGAGTTTGCTCTTTACTCAAGTCTTAAGTCATAGCTGACAGAGACAAAGTCGACGATGGAGCCAGCTTACCCAGAAAAAGCCTGTTCACTCTAATTTTGAAGAGATTAGGGTTGAATGCGTTTGGAAACACAGACGCAGGCAGAGTTCCACTTATTTGCTGTGCGCATTATAAAAGACGTTTGGAAACAATTAGTGCGAATTGGTGGAATAGCAACAAGGTAGGGATGGTAACTTGCGGTGCGTCTAGATGTCCGATGGTAGAAGGGGGCTAGGTGGGATTAGGTCGTGGAGTTTCTGGACACTCTCCCCGAAGTACAATTTGTAGAAGATCGATTGTTTTCATTAAAACTACAATTAAAAAAATAATAGTGTTGTTATTTTCACAGGGACAGCTTTTTGTCCTTAGAAAAGTAGAATAGCCCGTGTATGGGTAAGTATATGCCATGAGTAGGTACCTACCCATGGCTTAGATTAATGGCGCAGTGATTGGGGTGACTAAATCCCGAATCTGCGGGTTTCTTTCAATATTTAGAATTTATAGACCAACGAAAGATTACACTTGCGGCAATGTTTCAAAATATGCATAGGTAACGATTAAAAACTTTTTGAAGTGAAAACTTCTTTAGGCGCGTTGAGCACTTTTTGGGTGAACAAAAATCATGGAACTCGCGTCATTGTCACCGAACGCTTTCCATGAGCTATATGTATACTGTGTTTTTATGTGTACTTTTAGGTTCACCAAAAATCATGGAACTCGCGTCATCGTCACCGAACGCTTTAGCTTTCGCTTAGTTTTCAATTCTATCGGCAGTCCCCAAAGACTGCCCCGCATGTATTTTTTTCGAGCATGTTGTGTCCCACTGCAGGGCAGAGGCTGCCCTTATTTCCCACCTTTTATATCTGTCCTATGCTACATCTAACCAATCCTTAAGGCAGGTATCTAAGGCCCCGCGTAAACGGGCCACCGACCACAGCCACCGGGTGGCTGGCGACAAGCTGTTTACATGATTTTTAACACGTTTTGCTTGGAATCGCCGTACACGTGTAGCGAGTAGCGTCCACTTGCGACTCGGTGTCCGCGACACGCCACCGGTGGCAGCCACTCGTACCTCAGTGTCCGCGACATGTCACCGGTGTTACAAATTTTAGCGGCCACCGAGCAGTCATAGCAGCCGATAGCCACCGGTGGCTGTGGTCGGTGGCCCGATTGCACGGAGCCTTACTTACCATCGTTTGATCTACCGCATCTGTTTTATAGTTAGTGATTACTGTCTTCTGAGTCGAGTCACACGATAGCTGACGCATGTCTACACTATCTGGACAGGTCCACTCAAACCTGAGTTTTCCGCAAAAAAAAAACACTTCAGACAGATGGTCCTCATACATTGGAGTTTTCTGGGCTTAATCCTTTTGAAAGCTGGAGCTTAAACGCATCGCCGTGTGCTCCGCCCTAAGCCAAATTCACCGTATTTTTTTGGAGTTGATACAGGGTAAGTCTTCGTTTGTTACTTATATGAGACAATGACGTTCAAAAGGTTACACGAGACTTTGACATTGTGCTTGGGAACATTGAACTCATTTAGTTTAAATTGGCTTGTGCAAGTGTTATGTTAATAATTAATAATATGAATGGGTTAATTGTTAATATTATTAATTAGTTAATTGTTTATTTTGATAATTAACAAAATATAGTAATTAGTTACTTTACCTAATGAAACAATTATTTGAACCACCTCTAAACTCATCCATAAAACGAAAAGTAATTAAGAAATAACTTTAAATTACAGAATATTCTAAAACAAAAAAAGTTACGTGAAACCAAAGAAAATTCAAAAAAATTCCTCACTTAAAAAAAACATCAGTGCAAACCCTTCAATAATTAACCTGTATATGAAATACCAATTTCTGGGGCTAATTGCACCCTTCACTGAAATTTATTTTTCATAATAACACGCCCTGGAGTGGTTTTCGTTGTGTGCACTTAATAATGAACTCGTAACGAAACCCCCGTACCACGAAAACTTTACATCTCCGGGGAATGGGGTGTATTGTTTACCTATATAGGTACGGGGTGAAAAGTACCCAGCTTTACAAAAAGAGTAAAACATTTTTTTGTAACGAACAAGCTGAATTCAATGATAAAAATATCGTGTTGAATTCATTTTGGTTTTTAAACAAAACAGCAAACTTTTAGAACGACACTTGTAGGTATATTTTTAAAACTGCGAATGACTTTTGACCTAGACAAATATGGGAGACAAAACCGCATACCCAAGTGTTCGAAAAAAAAAACCTGGACTCTGTGAAAGATGATCATTTTTTCACAACTATGTTGGGTCGGCTTCCAGCCCATCATAAAGCTGCCTACCTAACCTTCACAACCCAGACACTGGCTAGACACGATTACCCTTATTTTTCCTGACCAAAACGTCTGGTTGACTCTGGTTGAAGAAGTGGCTGCAAAAAATATACCTCTGTTTGTCCGTCAAAAGATTTCCAAAAAATATTGGACACGCTTTTTTTCTTTTTTCACGTTAACAAAAAATGACGAAGATACGGTGCGCTGAAAACTTGCGTGACGTCACTACGATAGTAGATTTTTTACTAGCGACGTGACGTCACCAGCTCTCTAATCTTGAACTTTAATGCGTTTTATCTTTATTATTTTTAGCAATTTAAAATAGAAAAAATACGTGTCCAATATTTTTTGAAAATCTAACGGATGGACTAAATAGAATTATATTTTTTGCTATGATTTGTAGAGAAAGAGTTTCATGGTACGAGGTTTAAAAGAGTGGGTACCGACTAATGTGAGTTCCCGAGTTTTCGGAGAAATGAAATGTGCACGCTTGGAACGATTGTTTATAGTTGTACTTAATTTTGTTTTATTTATGTTTAAAATCTGGCCAGCTTACTTTAGCAATTGTAAATCTTTCCATCTACTTATTTTCTACTTATTTTATGATAGTGAATACTTAGACGAACTATACAGGGTGGAGACAACGATACAACAATAAATAATAACACTGGCAATACTAGTTCAAACGAATATGTTGTCTTTTATCACAGATTTGATGTCACTAACTGCAACAAACTGTTTGGAATATTTCGTCAGAATAGTAGTCACTATTCTTGACTAGTTTGAGTTTTATTGACGATTTATGTAATTGGAAAGTTTGTTTTAAATTTCGGTGACAGGATTTGTAGTAGTTTCGTAATTTTTATGAACCAGTATTGCCAGTGTTTTCATTTACTGTCGTATTGTCGTCTCCACCTTGTATAGAAGATAAAAGACGGTATTATGGACAATGCTCATTCAATACGATCTCTGCTCATTATGTTGTAATATCATTCTTCTGCTCACAAAAAGAATAAATGGGGCTCTAGGCCAAGTTTCCTATGAGTGGTCTCTCGCAGATCAACCTGTGAGGTAGCCGTCTGCTTGAGTGGAGTTGCCTGTGTTTGATTTATAAAATTAAACGCCTCCAGCCAAGGCGCTCTAAGCAGAGTCATATTACGATTGTTAAAAACTCCAAAGTTAACGGGAGATGCGCTCGGGGGGATTGTTCTTCATTGACCTCGTCAGAATCCGGGGATTCTGACGAGGTCAATTAAGAACAATTCGGCATTTGGAAAATCGTTTACGTTGACAGAATGTCACCTTGCCTAGGGCCCATATTCCTGTGGATCGTTTCGATTTGTTATTCGAAACGTCAGATTATAAATAAAAATAAAACGACTAATATCCCAGAAAGGAAAGCGAGAAACTTAAGACAGTTCTTCCTGTGGACACCCTCTATTCTAAGAAAACTTAAAAATATCTAAGAAGCTTGGTCTTTTCCTAATTATATTGGTATCGGCTTCCAGTCTTACTGGATACATCGAGCGACTAGGTTATCTGACCTCTACAACCCAGTTACTGGGTAAATCGATTCTCCTTGGTAAGGCTGGTAGACCCTGTTGCGGAATTTGTTCGAAAGAGTCACCCCCTGGAACGCAAAGGGCTTTAGAAGGAACACAGATGGGTTTAGTCAGTAAGAGTCTGACACGCCCTTCCGCTCCACCCAGAGCGGAAGAAGACATTTGATGATTTCCCATCCTTAAAAAAAAGGGCTGGTAGACCCTGGTACACCCTGTACTCTGATAAAACTATCCTTAGTCCTTAGTCATTTTAATTTTTAAATGTAACACTTTATAATTAGTATCTAATTAAATTTTCAACTCTCATTTTGGTTTTCAAATTATTATATTTTCTTTCTACAACACTACAAAATAATATACTCTTTTGAATAATATCAGCTTACCAGCTCTCAATTTCCACAAGGTATATCGTGTCCAAGTGGTAGGTAGAACACTGACTCCTAAGTCACAGGTATTCCTAGTTTAGGGGTCAGGGTTTCAGCCTTTGTACGCCTTATCTATTGTGAACTTTGCAAGATATTAAGCATAATTTAAGGATTTGTATCAAAAAAGTATTATTGAAGTGAAACTTCTTTATCGGCGTTGGAAAAAAATTTACCGTCACATTTCTCGGTAACGCGTCACATTTTTCCGTTACGCGCCATCTTTTTCTTGTCCCTACCACGGTTGATTCGAAGAGTACTTTCTCCAGCGGAATAGGGATAGCATGTCGTTTAAGCGGACTTACTCCCACCACTAGACTTGACCGTTTTTTGTATTAGAGATAGTTGTTGTTGTTGTTGTGTGTTGTTGTTGTTAGTAGTTGTTGTTGTTGTGTGTTGTTGTTGTTAGTAGTTGTTGTTGTTGCTTTAGTTGTTGTTGTTTTGTTTTTTGTTTTTACAAAGTAAAAATGAAAACAAAAGTAGATCATTTTTCTAAAAATAAGGTCATAAAGAAGTTTCACTTCTAACGTGTGTACACTAGTACACGCACACATTTTTTATTATTATTATTAGGTTAACAAACTGGAAATATCCCATAATTTCTTTAAACCATACACTACTAGCTTTACCAGCATACATAATGTCTAAAAACTACCAACATCGAACTAAGGGCAACTCAGTTAAATAATTTATTAGCGAGCTAAGCGCAGGTCTAAACTGACTCTAACTAACTCTGCCAACTTAACTTCCTAGGGAACGGTTTTATTTAACAGTTCGGAAAGTGCTTCATCAACTTGCTGGTTTAATGGTAAATAAACCATTCGAGTGGAGTTTTAGTACCTATGTTCAGTCAGGGTAATTAATTGTATATCACCTTAACCTCCTCACAATAGCAGTGCGTGAATATGAAGTGAGCTGTCAAACCATACAAACAAATAAGAATGGCAGTTCACTTCACGTTTACGTCACTTAAGTTAACACGGTGAGATGTTGACAGAATACACTATTGAATCACATTTTTGTCCGACTCAATTTATATTCAGAATTTGGCCAAAATGGGGGGGAGTGGTACTTTTCAACCGACTTACATAAAGGAGGACGATTTTAGGAGAACAATTTTATTTGCCGCGACGTGGATATTGAAGTTTGTTTTTTTTGTTTTATGTTCTGTATGTAGTACAAGTTAAGTGGCTAGAATAAGGTGGAATGGTACTTACAAGTCAAAACACATCAAGATCATGTTATCATGGTATTGGAACATGGTATTTATACCTATTAGTAGTTTCAATTTTTGAAACTAAATAAAGATGAATGTTTTTATGGGTTTCTGAAAATCGCGAATTGTCAAATACATAGCGAAACACAACAAAATGGTGTAGGTAGGTATAGGTAGAGCCTGTGCTATGGCAACCAGACAACTGATAAACATTCTTATATATTTCTAAATACATACATATTATATACAAATTACACCCAGACACAGAACAAATGATCATGCTCATCACACAAAGATTTGTCCTGGGTGGGAATCGAACCCCCGACCTCCGGTTTAGCAGTCAGGGTCACTAACCACTCGACCAACAGGCCATTGACTGGCCTGTTGGTCAGTCAGTATCTGTACGAATAACTAGAGCTGAGATAATTGCTATGCAATAATGTTGCTATTAAAGTCAAACAGTATATAGACGACTGGACGTGCCTTGATTGTACTAACATAGGGCCAAAAGTAACGTTTTACTAATTACACGCGATGGCTAAAAGTGATTTGAATGAGAACTTTGGCCCTAATTGCGCAGTGTAATACTAAGTAATTAAGGCTAATCGTTAGGCACTCTAAAACCGTTAGAATAGTAAGTTTAGTATGTTAATGTGTCCAAGTAGGTACGTTTATCAGTAATTACTCACTAGTATTTATTAAGAACGCCTGTCACAATTAAACATGCAATAATTTGACGGTGCGTGTTGAACGCCACTGTAATTTAAGGCATTACTTTTAATGTGCATGCAGTTTGAATTTGTGTTTTATTTATTAAATCATAACTATATTTGTCCCACGGCTTTACTCCTTTAGTGTAGCTATCTGATAACGAATTTACTAAATAGAACATTATTATACGTTTTCAGTTTCTTTGTGTTTCCCACACTAAACTTCTGAGGTCATCAGATAATTTACGACTTAAAATGCCAATGCATTCCACAACGTTCTTGCATAAATCCTTTACTGTTCAAGCCGCTCGTTTGTGGAATGCATTGCCAGTCCCAGTAAGACGCGCTCAATCGTTACCTGTGTTCAAAGGCTTGTGAAGGAACTTTACCTGTCGCTTTGATATCGATGTTCGTCATTTATTAAATGCCTTTATATTTAGTATATATGTATCTATTGTTAATAATATGTATTTATCTGTGTAAATATTATAATTAAAGTAATAAATCAGTTGCGCCGATGACAGCCCCATTTTATGTCCAGGCAATTGCTGTCCATTCCAGGTTGCCTTGAAGAGATCGCGGAATGCGATAAGGCCGCCCATTGTACATGTGTTTTAGTTTGTAATTTTCTTTTATTTGTTTATTTATTTAACAGTTTATGTACACACATTTAACAAATAAATAAGAAGAAGGGAACAGAAAAATAGGTACAAAGGTGATGCTTATTTCTAAAGAAATCTCTTCCAGCATACCTGCGAAAGGAGAGTCGAATAAAAGTCGGTGTACAATTAAGTATGTAATAAATAAATAAGCGATAATGAGGTCGGCGATGTAGCTTACTTCCCTAGAAGAAACCTATTCGCTCTAGAAAGACTGAGACTAGGTTTTATAACCATATTAACAAACAAACTTAATATTTGAGAGTAGGTACCAATTTTAATTAGACTTGGTACATTTATCTACGGCATCTCACAATTTTCATCATCATCACATAAAACGCGTATAAAGGAGAGGGTACCCTTCCAGCGCCGTTACATTCATTTTATGTCTTCAAATAAAAAGACCATAAACCCAAGAGTGATGAATCATGTGTCTTCTAAGTGAATTGATATTATTATTTTCTTTAGCGACCGCCATTTTGTATCAAGGTGCCACTAACAGAGGAACGTTGAACATGGGAGTAATATTAGGAAACAGTAAATAGTAGTTTTCAGATTTTCGTTTCTATTTACTTTAATACTATTTTTACTATACTTATTTCGTAATTGCCCAAGGGGTTAAATACTTTTGAATATGAGTAATTGTTAAACACGAATCAGAGTCACGATTCGAGTCATGTGTAAAACACGATTCTATGTATCAGGGCAAATAGAAGTTATATTTCGCTTTTAGGGTATTTCATTCAAAGATTCGGAATCCTAAAAACAGCTAGTACACGACGTACGACAACATTTGTTTTTTTTTTATATCATTCTGGAAAAATTCAGTATAATCAAATCACAATCGCCATTACAAGTTCTCGTAGGTTTTACTTTAACTTAAATTAACTTTTATATCCCGCTGGCTACCGCCCCCGGCTCCGCCCGCGTGAATGTCGAAAATTATCCCAAAGGAACATACTCCTGGGATAAAAGCTATCCTATGTCCTTTCCCGGGACTCAAACAATCTCTATACAAAATTTCATCTGAATCGGTTTAGCGGTTTAAGCGTGAAGAAGTAACAAACACACACACTCACAAACTTTCGCCTTTATAATATTAAGTGTGATAATAAGTGTTATATCCACCACAAAGAGCAAGTATTTGTTAGATACGTCAGCAAAGGCCAATTTCAGCACAAAAGAGGCCAATTATAACAACCATTATGTAATAATTTCCCTCTCTGCAATGCAAGTCGAATTTAAACGTAGCAAGGGAAGTGAACCGGCGACCCTTGTAATGCAAATGCAGTGACAATTTGCCGTTTGAATGTGGCGGGAAGCTAGACGAGGTTGTCTGTAGCTATCCGACTTCAATTTACAATTCACAATTTACAATTTAGGCACTCTAAAAACCGTTAGAATAGTAAGTTTAGTATGTTAATGTGTCCAAGTAGGTACGTTTATCAGTAATTACCCACTAGTATTTATTAAGAACGCCTGTCACAATTAAACATGCAATAATTTGACGGTGCGTGTTGAACGCCACTGTAATTTAAGGCATTACTTTTAATGTGCATGCAGTTTGAATGAAGCTAGACGAGGTTGTCTGTAGCTATCCGACTTCAATTTACAATTCTCTACCTATTTGCTCTTTGAAAGTTGAACAGTCATTTTTGAGGAGAATATAGTTTTTGTAACACTTTTTTCAGAAGGATTAGGAACAAAGACAAACTATTTGAAAGAGTTTACTTACGTGTTTGAGGAGGTTATGGCTAAATAAAAAGCTCTTTATTTAGACATATACGTACCTTATATACTACCATATATTTTTTTTTATTACAGTTTGTGTTAGTATATCGAAACTTAAGCCTGAGCTACTAAAAACTACACTTAGCACTATTTTATAGTGCGTTTCAGTGGCACTTGTCCATGGAAGCGACGGAACACCATGTCCTACGGCCAAAAGTTCTCTCACCACGACACTCGCACCACGAACGCCTTGAAGTTGATGTTGCGGTGTGATTTCAGTAGCTGCACCTTCGGCGTGTACTTCAACTTTTGCGCACGTACTCCACGATGTGCTCAACTTTAGTGGTGTAGTGTAGGCGAGACATATACACCGGAGTGTTGGCAGCACGTATAGTGTTGGGCTCCGCAGCCGTCTTGTTGGTTTGCTACCTCCTTTGGACCGTCACGAAACCATTATCATTATCAGCCCGCTTTGATGCCTTTTCAGGCTCGGGCTTCGTAGTGTCAAAGTTGTTTGCTCGCTAAATGGACATGGGCAGCTGACTGGTCGCTAGCATATGACTACATGCATGCTATGGCTGCATAGTGATAATAGCCGCACGGTTCGATTTTCAAAGTAAACCAACGCTTGTGAGATCAATCCGTGGATCCATCGTAACATACCGAGATTCCCCCGTGCCTTGGTTGTCATTTGTAGATCTTTATCGTAAGTCGTAACGGTAAGTCTCATTCCGAACTTGCAGTCATGAGGTGAGGGTATGGATTGGGCCTTAAAACGATGGATCCAGATCTTTGCAGACTTTCTTGCTTTCTAGTTTGAATTACTAACATACCTGGAGTAAAAATGCAGTACTGCTAGTGAGCAATTTTAATATTGACAGCGATTCGGTCTTTTTATGTCAGTTCTTACTTTCTCTCCGTTTTAAGTAGTTATTTATACATATATATTTATATTGTTTTTAAGAAACGTTGCCCCACTAGTAATTTATCCTGTATCGTGGGTGCGTTTACAAACATAAATAGAAACTCACATACACAAACAGTTAGACTTGGAACAGCTATCTGTAGGCCATTCAAATATATGTTTCGTGCGGGAATAAAACCACGACACGAAGCGCAACCACTGCGCCAATAGTGTTGTAGAAGATTACATTATGAGAAATAGACAACTATTTCTTAATCATAAAGGTTAATATCACACTGATATTTAATTGGGTACATTCAATATATTTAAAAAAAATATCAGATTAAATTTAAGACATTAAAAACTGAATTATATTTCCACACAAACCCGCATAGTTGTAATTCCTCAATGTCGTATAAGCGATTAAGGGATTGTATGCTGACCGCCGACGACAGCGACCGGAATCGACCACTACCCTCCTCGTTGCTCTGTCAATGGAGTCAATTCGATCACAATTGACTATGTTGGATTCCATTTACGTGTAGGCAGCTATTATATGTTCCTCATATATAAACACTAGCTTATGCTAAAGGCTTTGCCATATAAAAATAAAAAAAAAAATCAAAGGACACCATAGCCATATGTCCTATTCCGTGACATAGGTTACCCTTGTGCCAAGATCATCCAAATTCGTTCAGCCATTAAGATGTAAAGATATAACAAAAACAGAGACAAAGACAGTTACTTTCGCATGTAACATATTATTATAGGATTTGTTCCGTTTACGAGTTAAAATCTAGTGTCCTTTGGCAGGAGGAGGAGGGGGGAGTGGAGGAAGGGAGGGGAAAGTAGGGGTGATGATAAAAAAAAAACACGAATGGCCCTTGGGCTCCTTGGCCCATAGATCCTTCTAACCTAACCTGTCCGAGTCAAGGTGCCCCAAGTCCCGAGCTCGCTTCACTCGCTTTTGCATCCAAGTTCTCCTAGTAACAGTAGTAACATTGCCTTTTGTACACATATACGATAATTGGGGGTTTACTAACTTCCTTCTAAGCAGGATCACAGTTTACAAGCGTAGGTCAATCGTAAAGGTAAACAATTCAAGCCAAGGTCGTCGAAAGAAGCTACAACAATACCACGAAATACACAGAACACATTTAAGCAACTCGAGGAGAAACGGAATGATCGAAAACGGATGACGGTCAAGTAGCACATGACGTAAATAGCATACATTTTTTTAACGTTCCGTTTTATCGATATTTTACACCACATACAATATATTGTAACAGATTTGGTTGTCAATTACCCATTTTATTGTTTCATCTGATTTATTTACCCTTTATATCAACGATTTCCCTAAATGTATAGAACACAGTATGACGCTTTTTGCAGATGACAGCACGATAACCATTCCTTGTAATAATAGGCATAGTTATGAAACAGATATAAATAATACATTACATAAAGCGATTCTATGGTTGGAAAACAATAATCTCGAAATAAACTTAAATATAACAGTAATAATGCATTTTAGCCAAAGGCAGTTAAAATTTCCAATTTTTAGAATTAAACATAATAGACACAGTAAATTCCACTAAGTTTTTAGGATTAACCATAGATCGAAATTTGAATTGGAAGGCTCACTTAGAAGTCATTAGCAAAAAATTAAGTAACAGTGCATTCGCATTATATAAACTATCGCGGATCCTAAAGACTGATGCTTTATTAACCGCCTATTATGGCATAGCAGAGCCCATTATCAGATACGGCATTATTTTTTGGGGACTCTCTACGGATAGAGATATCGCATTTAAAGCTCAAAAAAAATGTCTTAGATCGGTATTTAAATTACAAATGACTGATAGCTGCAAGCCGTTTTTCATAAGGCACAACATCTTGACTTTACCATCAATTTATATTTTGGAAATCGCGATATTTGTTAAATCAAATCCTGAGCTATTTCCCTGCATGGCAGACCGGTTCCCTAGAAATAGACGTGATAACAGTCAACTCTGTCAACATAGGTCTCGGACTGCACTTATGCGCAGGAGTGTTTTTTGTATGGCTCCCATTATTTTCAATAAGCTTCCCAAAGACTGGAAAGAGCTAAACATAGAAGCATTTAAAAGGAAATTAAAATCTTTTTTAGCTAGTAAAGCATATTATGATGTAAATGCATTTTTAAGGGAATCATTTTTAAATTGACATGTCACTCTTTAATATATTAATTTAATCTGGAATGTTTGTGATTTGATAATGATTTTTGATAATGATGTTTGTATTGAATATTTTATTTTTTTTTGGACCTACACATTGACATTATTGTATTATGTTTTAATTTTTTTTTCGATAATTGAATATTTCACATTTTTGTATGTAACTCCCATCTATTTTGTATAAATTTATTAACTAATCAATTTAATGAAGGTTAATGAATGTTGTTTATTTTTTACTGTAAATTCAAACTGCCTATTAATATTTGCACACCATGACAATATGGTAAACATGTTAGCACAACTACATCTACCTATAACACCTTGCATGCATTTGTTTTCTTATAATTGTATGTACACACATGTTTGAGCAAATAAAGTTATCTGAATCTGAATCTGAGGTTAGAAACATATTTTGTTATTTTCGTGAAAAATATGCATTGCTTTGTAATAACAGTGATAGCATTATAATCGGAGACCCAACCCCTAAGTTTTTGATGTCGGGGGGATATCTTCATGGAAATCCTCCACCCTGGGGCGAGTGGAGGGGTCTGTAAGACTCTTACTGACTAAAACCATCTCCCACCTACACCGGGGATCGCGGGAACGTAGGCGACTTTCGCAATCCCCGGCTGGGGCCGGCCCGCCTCTGCGGGCCACCTCGCGTCGGCGAGGGGAGTGAGGTGTTTGAATCCCCTCGCTACGTCAAAGAGGGGCGCACGGGAATACCACGCGCCGCCACCTTGGGTCCGGATGAATGGGGGGCGACGGACGTACCCAACCCCTACCTGGTTTAACATTTTGTACCCCCAACTCTTGCCAAACGTTTCTAGATCCAACCCTCGTCTTCGCCTGCAGTCAGTGGGACGATCTAAGGGACGATTGCTATAACTTACCTTTGTCCCATCCTAAAATAGAGCT
The DNA here is from genome assembly GCA_002192655.3 of Mamestra configurata. NCBI lineage: Eukaryota > Metazoa > Arthropoda > Insecta > Lepidoptera > Noctuidae > Mamestra > Mamestra configurata. The sequence continues at coordinate 116,868 of NDFZ01005396.1, read as the reverse complement.
TTCAGGTTTTCAATCATGAACGTGGAACGACGAAAATACCTATACGCACCCATATAGGCCTATAACGCACTAGCGGCCTGCCGCGATGCGGTATGCCGATGCGGCAGGCCGCAGTATATACGGTCAGCCGTAACGGCACGCCGTATTCCGGCTAACCGTATGGTCTTGGCTCACTGCGGTCTGCCGCAATCGTCAGTGCTTCTAGAAATATTGCACATGATGGACGTTGAGGAAGTTGCGGCAGTCATTTATTTATATCATCGTAGAAAATATCGTCAAAAAAATAAACATAGATTTTGGATACATCCTCTATTGGTGACACGACATGACGGCAAAGAGTTTAATATTTTTATTTCAAACCTAAAGAAATTTGAAGATAAGTTCTTTGGATACACTAGGATGTCAGTAAAATCGTATGAAGAATTATTAACAAAACTATATTTAAATATTCGTGGCCAGGATACACGATTTCGGATGTCTATATCCCCGGAAGAAAAGCTCATTATAACCATCAGGTAAGAAAACAATATATTAAGTTGAATCACATTTATTTAAGGCACATAGAAATAGAATCACATTAACAAAAAATCTACGGTGAATTAAACAATTCAGACATCAACGAAGCGTCGTCTTGGCTAGCAGATTCCTGAGTTGCCTCTTCAGTTGTATCCATTGAGTGCGTGGATGTACCTGGTAGATTTTGACGGTGTTGGTAACCTGTAGTTGTGGGTTCTCTATTATTGAGTCTACTCTCATACCCTCGGTCAGTGTAGTCACTATCAAGTGTTTGATATCCTCTTCCAGCATATTCACTTTCATACATATGGTTTCGATACCCTCGATCAAATTGCGTATTAGGATAACTATAATGAAATGATGGTTGTTGAGCATTTCTAATAGCTCTTATGATTTCACATCTCGCTTCCAATTTATTGGATTCTGGAATTTTTTTGAACTCCCTTAAAAGGGATAACAAAAACAACTTGTCTTCGTCATTTTCCATTTCTTTTTTATACTCCAAGTTTTTGTTCAATACTGATACCAATTGTTGTCCAATAACGTCTTCATTATTACTTTTTTTCTTTTTTTTCTGATTAGCTACATTCTGTGATGTTTCATATGGGCCATCATGGTCTTGGGAAAGATTGTTGGCAATGTCTGACTCTGTCTCATTTACCATAGTAGAGTCCTTTAAGAATAATAAAATATTATAATAGGTATATGGGCTTTTATGTTTGGCACCTGAACCGCTTTTCATGTTTTTCATATTTTTCGAAGCTTTTACAAAACTATCTTTAATATTCCGCCATTTTTTCATAAGTACTTTACCTGTAACAATAACCATTTAAATTAATAATAAATAATTATGTTTTTAGATATTTGGCAACCGGATGTACATTCGCTGAACTACATTACACATTTCGAATTGGTGCGAGTACAATAGCTGAATTTGTTCGTGAAGTATGTTCGGCAATATGGTTACTGTTAAAAGAATATTGTTTACCGAAGCCATCTCAACAAGGATGGCTAGATATTGCAAAGGGTTTCTCTAAAAGAGCTAATTTTCCGAATTGCATTGGGGCTATAGATGGGAAACACATACGGGTAATAAAGCCGTGCCATAGTGGATCCATGTACTACAATTATAAGCAGTTCTTTTCCATTATACTGATGGCTATATGCGACAGCAACTACAAATTCATAACAATAGATGTCGGTGCTTGTGGCAAATTTGGAGACTCAGCAGTTTATCAACACTCTAACTTTTACAAAAAAATGATAGCAGGAGAACTTGAGATACCAGAATCAACACCCATATCACAAGTAAATACTATTCCAATGCCATATGTTTTAGTAGGCGATGAAGCCTTTCCCTTATCCACGAACTTAATGCGACCTTATGCAAAACCAAAAAATACTAATTTAAACACTACTAAGAGAATATATAATTATCGGCATTGTAGAGCACGGCGATATGTCGAATGTTCGTTTGGAATACTGAGCAATAAGTGGCGTATATTCCATAGACCTTTAAATGTGGATATTAGTTTGGCTACTGATATCATCAAAGCATGTTGCATTTTGCATAACTACGTTCGAGACAGAGACGGTTATAACTATGAAGATACTTTAACATGTTACATGCCGCCTGATGTACCAGAAACTCAGAGAACATATAATCGAATAGGTAATAATATCGCTGAAAGAATTCGTGACTCTTTCGCTCAGTATTTTGAACATGAAGGTAAATTGGAATGGCAAGATAAATATATATAAGTAAATATAATGGCATTAATCCGCAAAATCGCAGGAAATTGGGAATAAAAAGTAGGTATGATGATTGTAACATTGTAACCATGATTAATAAATAACGTAACTTACCGAGTTCTTTCTTTTCTTCCGATGTATCATCTTCCTTTGCATATATATTAATCATTTCCTCCCAACATTTTAACTTTTTATTTCTGTCTGCATAATCAGCGCATTTGCTATCCCATATTGCGGGGCGTTCTTTTATTTCTAAAATGAACTTTTCTGTATCAAAATCCATGACGCGCACGAGTAGTGTCTAGCGCGTGAAACAAGCGACGACGGACTGGCGGGCGGGACGCGGCGTTTGCGACTACCGCGCCGAGTGCGTGGTGGGGATGCGGCGCGCCGCATCATTCAACCGGCGCGGCTCGTCGCAGCTCCGGAACAACCGGAGCGGTTGACGGCTGGCCGCAAATCAGTGCGTCGTTATCGTGCGGTTTCATGTACTAATCGATGTGCGGCCTACCGCAACGGCACGCCGCATGGCGGCCAACCGCTAGTGCGTTATAGGCCATAACCTCACTTGACAAATAGGTACCTTACTATTTCTTTTCATTTCCATAGACAAGAGGGTCAATTCTAAACATTTTAAAGCAACGTTCACATTCGAATCTGGAACAATCTCATTGTTCATACATTTTGAACAGATTGAAATTGAGATGCGAATGTGAACTTTGCTTAAAAATTTGTAGAATTGATTGGTCGACTTCTGTTATGTTGGTTCCATAACATTAGAATTATATGAAAGTTGCTACATCACAGGGCCAATTTGACAAATTTTTAAGCAACTCAATATTTATACATTTGACTTTACCATTGTCATCATAGAACAATTTAAAATAAAGCCATTTTCATTTATTATTTTGATATTTGAAGTATCACTTTTAACCAATTACTTTTTTTTTTATTTAACGCTCTTCATTCCACATAACATCATCACACACGACAATAGTATGTCAATATGTTCATTTCAGACGACCTCGTATTGCTAAGTGCTTAGTTAGTTGGATAAAATAAAATATAATTATATTTTATTCTTTCAAAACAAGCTTTTTATTAAATAAAAAGTACAAAATACGACTAAGGTGCAGGTACCTATTATTTGAACATATCATTTAAATAAATTTATTTCTAATCTAAATTCATTTAACTGTCTCTTAATTTAATACAATGTTGGTTAACTTAATTTAATTTATTATTGTTATGTTCGTTTTGACTGATTATTGTACACCATTAATAATAAAAGCTTAACTATTTAATTTTAGTGTTATCTCGATATTATTTTTTTGTTACTTCTTTGTCATTTTTGTTATTTAATTCATTTAATTTCTATTCACTATATTTTAACTTTACTATTTTTGCTTTTATTGCTATTGTTAGTTTTTTTTTATTTCGAGGATGGAAAGTCATCGGATATTTTTTTCATTGCGTTCTAGGACCGCGGTGACTCTTTCGAACAATTGGGCGTCAACTTCTGTAGCGGCGGTCCTTCTGCGTATAGCGGACCTCAGAGGGCCTAGCACGAATGATATGACATGTGCTCCGGTTAGAGTCAATGAGTTTTACAAAAGAATCTATTAGGTAAATGTTTTTCTCTAAATTGCAGGAAATAAGTTTTATCCATCTCAAAAACAGTTTCACAGGTTCAAATTCAAACATCAAATTGTCGCAAAATATTTACATGAAAACTTAAATTATTGTTATGTGCCTTAAGTAAACTAAAAATAAAGATAAAAATATAGAGACACCATGTCTTACACATGCTCCAGGCGATTTTTCCAAATACAGTAAATTCTTCCCCGTGGTATAGATATTCTATTTCGCGAAGTCCGTTTGACTATGAATGTTGTAAGGTCTGTACGTGCACACTGTTTTAGTGTGCGTAACCTCGGGAGCGCTCAGTCACGATCGCGACACGGTCAGAGTCACTAGTGTTTTGTTTCCGCGCTAAAAAATTCAAAGAGTAACGTCAGCATGGCAAGTAAACGCAGAAAAGTTGTCCACAGTGAGGTAACATTTTTTTTTAACTATTGTTACTACTTTTTGTGTGCTATTAAGAGTTTATCTATCTAATATTATGAAACTTGTTACTTAAATAGGTATTTCGATTTGGTTTTGTTCTAGGGTCGAAGCATGATAGCTAGCGTTTATCATTTCCTGCGAGAAGAGTATGAATTCACAAAATCAGTTGCGGAACCTAACTGTGATTTGTCTCATTTACGAGATATTACAAGGCGTACAGCTGAGGCTACAGGTGTTTCTATGAAAACTGTTCAACGGATATTAAAAGAAGAGAAGGAATTGCCATCCTGCTCATCAAATTTCACTTCTCCTATGAAGAAAAGAAGAAAGCGGGATAGTAAGATAGAAATAGATAATTTTACAGCCGATGTTGTTCGCAGTACTATACAAAATTTCCATGTCATCCATAAAGAAATTCCAACGTTGGCTAAGTTAAAAACTGTATTAAATGAAAAAATTGGTTTTGATGGTTGTATCGAAACTGTTCGTCAATTGTTACTGAAGTTAGGTTACAAGTGGCGTAAAACAGAGAATAACCGTAAAGTTTTGACGGAGCGTCATGATATACAAATGTGGCGTTTAAAATTTTTGAAGAAGATGTCAGAATATCGCAGTCAAGGTCGCCCAATTGTGTACACCGATGAAAGTTATGTCCTTTCAACACACGTGCGAAACAACACCTGGGCACAAAAGAAAGAGAGTACACCATTCTTAAAAAAAATTAGCACAGGCACTCGCTTTATATTAGTGCATGCGGGTACAAAGGATGGATTTATTGAAAATGCTTCATTGATTTATAAAGCCAACTCAACAGCTGGCGATTACCATTCTAATATGAGCTACGATAATTATGTTAAATGGCTAAACGAAAAACTTTTACCCAATTTATCCCCACGCTCTGTCATTGTCTTAGACAATGCTTCATATCACAACACACGGACTGAAAAACTACCGACGTCGGCTACAAAGAAAGCAGACATGCAGCAATGGCTCAGGGATAAGGGTATAGCATTTGAGCAATCTCTCCTTAAATTGGAATTGTACGATATTATAAAAAAACACAAAGATGAACACATAACGTATAAAATTGATGATTTTATTAAGAGCAAGGGTTTTGATGTCATACGTCTTCCCCCCTATCACCCAGAATTAAATGCTATTGAAAATATTTGGGGTATTGTAAAAAATTATATCGCATCAAAGAATATCGAACAAAACATGACGAACATGGAAAGACTGATCTTTGAAAGCTTGGATAGAGTAACCAGTGAAACATGGCAAAAAACCTGTGCTCATGTTGAAAAAATTGAAAAAGAATACTTAAAATACGTCGACCTGGATTTTGAGTTCATAATTAACTTAGGGAACGATTCTGACGAAAGCGAATCAGAAATTGAATTTGATAGTGATTAAGTGCTGATTTTTTTGTTTCTTCTCTGTAATAAATAAAAATATTATTTACTTTCAACTGTTGTTTCTTTTCTCTGCAACTTATCATTCTAATAGCTAAATATTATTTACTTAAATTGTCTATATAATTTATTAAATAAATATATAATGCGTGTCAGATTTCTTTCCTAACGCTACCTACGTTTACACACACTAGCGCGCCTATCACTACACGTCACTACTACAACCAGAGCCAAACGGACTTCGTGAAATAGAATATCTGTAACCACTAGCTATTACCTCCTTGTCTGCACCACAGTCTCGCGCTATAAGGCCATCCACTAGAAATGAGCAGAAAAAAAAATGTAGTTGGATTGTTTTTTTTTGTATTCCAAGAGACCGTGGCTAAATAAAATTGGAGGTCAAGTTACGCTTGCCGAACTCGTTCTGTGGATGGCTGACCATCCATTACAAACTCGTTTCTCCTGAACCTCGGAAAGCACTTTAAGCCGTTGGTCACGGCTGCCAAGCAACCTACGCAGTTGTCGTTTTTTTTACCTTTTTGTAGTATCATAACTTTGGTTGGGCTTAGAATTTTAAGTACTAAGAAAAATCGTGATATTTTTAATATGAGTTCCAACGTAGAAACTATGTGTTTCAAAAGTCACACAATATCAAATAAGCCTACTTCTACGGGTGGTTCCAGGGTACAATTTCCCAAACGAAAACGATTGAACCAATAACGTACTTTACTCGTGTAAAAAAAAATGTATACAATATTGATATTGCGTGCTATTTCACAACCAAAATTATGGTTTCCACGTTGGAAAATAAAATATAACACAAGTTTTGCTTATAAGTTCATGTTTATAAATATTGCAATGTTATAAAAAAAACCAAACCCACAGAAATAAGAAGTTTATTTGATTGTTAAATTCGAACTGAAATCAGAGTTATCTTAGTTCAAACTTCAAAGTGATAGTAGACGATCCCAAGTAAGATCGACCTACACTCACTTGCTTAACTGATGTAAATGATATTTATTTTATCAAATAAAATATGTTTCTGAACATATACCAATAGGTCATATCAGCCAATTGCCGTCCACTGCTGAACGTAAGCCTCCCCCAAAGATCGCCAACCATCCCGGTCCTGAGCGGTCCGCATCCATCCGCTGCCAGCCACCTTCTTCAAATCATCGATCCATTGTGCCGCAGGGCGTCCCACACTACGTTTGCCCATACGCGGTCTCCACTCTACCACATGTCTGCTCCATCGACCGTCTGTCCGTCTACAGACATGGCCGGCCCACTTCCACTTCAGCATGCTCATTCTACGCGCAATATATATATATATATATATACCAATAGGGTTGCCTTAAAAAGCTGTCGTATTAAAAAGATTGAAAAAAATCCACCTTGTTGTTTACTTCGAAGTCGGTTGTATTTTTTTGTAAATAAGTTTTTATAGTGCATTGTTGGAATATACCAATGATTATATTTGTCTTATAAACCCCTAAAACTCATGTTTTATTTATGCATCCTGCAATTTTGCTATTGACTCTACCAAAGCTGTTTTGGGGTTTTAATGGAATTGAAGTATAGAAACATATTATAGGGTTAAAAGTGGAATGAATGTATGGACCGTGGAGTTTTGAGAACAATGCCCTTGGGGTTTAGTGGAATGAACCAGTAGTTCAAGTAGAAGTTGCATTTATATGTTTAGCACTTGAAAAATATATCAAAATGAAGGCAATTTTATTGTGAGTACATGTTTTTCTTTTATATAGAAAAATATTTTATCAAACAAAATATGTTTCTGAACGTAAACACTGAAGCAGGTAAGTTCAATTCGGTAAGCAGGTGAGTGAAGGTCGATCTTACTTAGGAACTTTTTTTTTTTTAAGGCTGGGAAATCATCAAATTACTTCTTCCGCTCTGGGTGGATCGGGAGGGCGTGTCAGACTCTTACTGACTAAAAAAAATCCGTGTTCCTTCTAAAGCCCTTTCCGTTCTAGGGCCGCGGTGACTCTTTCGAACAAATTCCGAAACCCTGGCAGGCTCTGGCCCTTCCGGGCCCCGTCTTCTATGCTGACATCTCTTTGAGGCGCGCGTGAAACACAACGCGCCATCGACCAGGGCGTGTTGGTGATCGGACAGCGAGCCACCCAACGCTCACCGTCCGCAGGGCCCGCGCCTACGGTGGCCGGGGATCTTGGAAAATGACCCGAAAAATAACGGCAACTTCATAAATAAATACTTACTACTGACTAGGTAGATGCAAGGTAATAATATTGATACTCACTCGTAACAATGCTACATACTAAAATGTTGCTCGGACATTTCTTTTTCAGCTTGGAGTAATCATCCAATCATTTCTTATTAGTATGGGAGTCACAAACGTAGCATTCAATTGACGAGGCTGGAATGTACCAAATAAAATAAAATTTTAAAAACAATACGACACGGTTGGCGCAAATATTTGTATGGCCTACAGATAGTTGTTCCGGATATGGCTGCTTGTGTATGTGAGTTTATATATTTTACACATACCCACGACACAGCAGAAATTCCTCAAAGTCAAAGTCAAAGTCAAAGCCAAAGTCAAAGTCAAAGCATTTATTTCAAATAAACCATTATCAGGTACTTTTGAATTGTCAAAGTCAGTCCGTCAAAAACATGAAGCTATTTGCTAGTGTGGGGCAAGGTTTTTTAAATATAAAATGAAAGAAAAGATAAAACAGTAACAGTCAAAATTTTCCTTTAAGCGTAAAATTCGAAAACACTACTTAAAAGCTTGTCATTCTTAGATTTTCTTCGTCATGATTATTATGAATTCTCTTAATCGATATGATTATTATATATCATACTAGCTGAACCACGCAACTTCGTCTGCGTCACATTTTTCATGAATGCTCGGCTCCTATTGGCCGTAGCGTGATGTTATATAGCCTAAAGCCTCCTTCAATAAATTGGCTTCCCAACACTAAAACATTTTTTCAATTCTATTTAAATTTCTTATCAATAGTCAAGAATAACTGATCAAGTGGTAAATGATCAATTATCGACCGCCGAGAGTAGAAAACAATTAAAGTACTAATATCGCGATACAAAATAAGGATTGGTGGTAGAAGGGTGAAATTAATAATTTAGGGTTGCATGTATTTTTAATGCCACATTAAAAAAAAAAACAAAAATTAAAAAATATCAAAAAAATGAAAAAAAAATGTTAGGGGTGGACAACCCTTATCACTTACGGGTACGACAAATATGTAGATAGTAGCCGATTCTCAGACCTACTGAATATGCATATAAAATTTCATAAAAATCGGTCAAGCCATTTGGAGGAGTATGGTAACTAACATTGTGACATGAGAATTTTATTTATAAGATTTATTAGTTTATTATTTTAGCATATATATGTATTTTATTAGTATTATATAGGTATATTATCTGTATATTCTTTTCTAATGTTAAAATTCAAATTTTAAACTTATTTTTATTTATTGTACACCTACCACAGTATAGTCTTTATAACCCAAAGGTTGACTGGTAGAGAATGCCTTGATGCACTAAGTCCGCCCATGTACCAATATTGTACATAAAGTTTAAATAAATAAACATTAACGCTGCTGATAAGTGAAGGCGAAGATATTTGCCCAGTCTCTGGAATGTTATTGATCGCAAAATTATTGTGACTAATGGATCATATAAAAAAAAAACAGGGAGAACTTCTTTTTTTTTTGGGCGGAACTCCTATTTATTAACTTAAATAAAAGTAGCCTAACGCTCAGTTTTAATAATGTACAAATCTACCTTTAACCAACTGCTAAATTAGCTACCCACAGTAGCTGAAACGTCATGTTTGAAAGGAAAATACGTCGTTTATTATAATATGACGTTAATTACTATCCCAAAAATACCCAGCGCCATTAAAATACCATAAAGAATTAGAAATTACTTGTAATAAAACTTACCATATTCAACAGACAAGCAGATAATCAAAGTAATTAAAAAACAATTTGCCGTTGCGATCTTCATAATTATTATTAGAAGAACACTTTATTGCTTTTTATATTTTTTTAGTTTTCGTGCATTCGACGCAACAAGGAATACTAACCGTGAAATAAATCAATATTTATATGCGCACGGGTATTTATAACTGCCTGCCTTACCAACAAGGAAAGCCTGCTGAAAAACCAACCTTTAAAATGTAATATAATTAGTGAATAATAATGTATGAGAAAAACAGCAAGAGGTGGAGAAATTATCTCGAGGAAAACCGAAATAGATTTGTTTCGAGGTGGCACAGGAAAATAGTAACTGCTAGAAATTGGAACTACGGAACCCAACATTTTGAGAAAAATACATTAAATAGTTCTTGACTTGCATGAAAACCTAAAAAACCTACAAATAGTACAGGAATGATTTTATTTGTTCGGAACCCTTTGAGAGATGCGTGATCGGTTAAATTATATAAAAAAAAATAAAAAAAAATATTGTTATAAAGGCTATATAAATACACTTCTGGACACATCTATTGGCCCACCTTAGAGTTTAGGTTTCGATGGCCCCTACCGAAATATGATTGCTAGATTGAACAAAAACTGTTGATGCAGTTTTAAACCTGATACATTTTACCATCTTTTTCGATCGTATTGTTTTAAATTTGAATTCAGAATACCATACGACATGGAGCTACGCCTAACAAGTCGGATATGCGCCTTGTTAAAGGCAATTGATTTTTGAATAAAAAACATGTTTTATCAAATAAAGGTTTAATTTAATAACGCGTGTTGCCTCCATGGGCATCTACCACAGCTCTCATACGATTAGGCATAGAGTTTATCAACCGCTCTATGCAATTTTGAGGGATCATCTCCCATTCCTCTTCTATGGCAGTTTTCAACTCCTGCATCGTCTGGGCAACTGGCTGACGAGCCCTAACACGTCTTTTTAGCTCGTCCCACATGTGCTCAATGGGGTTCATGTCTGGGCTTCTGGCTGGCCAGTCCATAACTGTGATGTTCACATCCCGAAGATATTCCCTGACGATGCCGGCCGCATGGGCTCTTGCATTATCATGCATAAAAAGGAAATTTGGGCCCACATAGTCCGCGTATGGTATCACGTGAGGTTCTAAGCACTCACGAATGTACCTTTCAGCATTTAATGTTGGCAGCCGTGGTCCTGTAACAACCTCAAGTTGAGTTTTGCCGCTCGCGGATATACCGCCCCAGACAGTCCATGAGCCACCGCCATAAGCAACCCTCTCTTCAAAGCAGCATTGTGCGAAACGCTCTCCCTTACGTCGGTAGACCTTCTTCCTTCCATCATTGCCATGTAACACAATTTTAGACTCATCAGAAAAGAGTACACGGCTCCAATCTTGCTGTGTCCAATTTAAATGACTGCGTGCGAAATGAAGGCGCGCTGTTCGGTGGGCTCGCGTTAGTTTGGGCCCATTAGCTGGCTTGTGTGGTACCATATCGCGTTCTTTTAACCTTCTCCGAACAGTTCGAGCGCTCACAGATACTCCGTGGAAGTCGCGAAGTTGGTTTTGTATCTCAATGGAGGTAAGGTGACGATTTCTCAAGCTGGTCGTCACGATGAATCGATCCTGCCTTTCAGTTGTGACCCGAGATCGTGGCCTTCCTTGGCGACGAACAAAGCCGCCAGTCTCTAGGTACCTCCGATAAACATTTCGGACCGCAGATCGACTTAAATTAAGTTGAGCACTCACGTTTCTTTGGCTGTGTCCGGCCTGAATAAGTGCCACAGCTTGGGCGGCGACTTCAGGTGAAGTATCCATAGATTATTGATAGAACCTCACCTTAATGTTAAGAATAAGTAATGTTTGTTGCAAAACCAAAGATATCAATCACTTTTTCAAGAATTAAATCCAAGTAAACCAATAAAACCAAGTTTTCTTAGTATTCGATTGTTTGATATCAACAAACAGGCTCCAAATTGTCTTTTGTTTCTTTAAATTCTGTGTTCGAAATTCAAAAAAAGACTATTGAATGAAATTGTGAATGTGCCAGGTTCAAAACTGCATAAAAACTTTTTGCTCGACCTAATATAAAATTTTAGCTAGGACCAAACGAAATTGAAAATACAAGGTGGGCCAATATATGTGTCCAGAAGTGTATTTTACAATAATTAAATTTACATTTTTTGCTGACGATCGGTCTCTTTTTTTAAGAACAGCTATTAACTTAATTTATTATACAAAAATTAAGTTAAAGTATAGGCAAAATGACCGGATCAAGGTGGCATAGGAAAATAGTAGCTGCTAAGGGTTGGAGACCATTACCCTGCATTTGCCCCAGAATTTGGTATAGATGTCTAAAAATGAATACCCAGAACTAGCCATCAAAGCGTTGGTATCTCTAATTCGCCGCATAAGCCTTTGTTAACTTAAATAGTAACGTTTAAATTACAGTCATTGTACTATAAGTGTTTCTACGTACGGCGGTTAACTTAGATCTACCTACAACTCATTAACGGTTATCTGTACCTATCAATTCTCTTTGTTCTAAATAACTTTTTAAAAAGGCCTGCAATTTTGTTAATTGGAGGATATCCAAACCTGTTAGTGGCTTACATTTAAAGATGGAAGCAGAGACTATATTTTTCCTTTACCTATCTACACATTTGGATATCATTCTTTTTCTTCTTTCCATGTCTTTTTATTGTACCGCGCCAACTAGACTGCTTCATCTTGATAACCAATGGTTGCCAGCTCACTGCTGTCCACCCTAGGCTTCTTGACCTACGGTTGACGGGATGTGGCAGTCGGCCGCGTGAATCCGGTCGTCACCTAACCGGACAAACCCAGGGTTCCTACCTACAAGCGCTGTTCAAACGCTTAAGCTCCAGTAGTGTTTACTAATACTGTTAACGCCTCCGCCGCAGGGAAGTGGCTGGACGACCCTGCCGTAGCGCTACGCGGACACGGACCATCTACCTCCAGTTCCCACTTCCTACGTCTAGAAGACTTGCAGGACAGTGGTGTTCCTTTGGCGGTCCTAACCCAGGCCCGGCTCAACCGGCTTTGTAATTTTAACTATTCAAATTAAACTTGGACTTTGTAACGTAACTTTTTTTAATTCGTCTTCTACCCACCACTAAACACTACACTAACCTAACGAAGTTACAATCAGTTTAGAAAAAAACGTACGAAAAAACCATTGTCCAAAATGTGACGTGAATGAATGAGTGCGTGAGTGCGTGAGTGTGTGTGTGTGTGTGTGTGTGTGATTGAGACATTTGCTACCGCGACGATGGTCTGTTTCTAACTGGAACTTTGGACTTCAAGTTTTTCGTCTTATTTTTATGTTTCTTTCCGCACCTTAAATCTGGAAGATCAATCATCTCAGAGCAAAATAAATTGCTTTTTACTTAAAACCATTTCAGTGTCGTACATTTTGTAGCGGTTAACGCGGAAGCTTTGAAGAGATTACTTCTCGATTCGGTTTGATTGTGGCCAAAGCCGAACACTCTAGACAGTTCGACGACCCAGTCTCTAATCTACAATCAGGTCCTTTTAGCTTTAAGACTAGTCTTTTGTACTTAAAAATATTTGATCAAGCTGTTGACGCATTCATTGAATTCGAAGTTTGTTAAAAGGTTCAGAGGAAGTTACGATCCAAAAGTGAGGGAGGATCTTTCGCCAACTCTAACAAAGCGGAATGTCTAGCTGACAGTCTAAAGTCCCAATGCTTTCCCAGCTTTCAACCAGTAGACCAAGCTCACCTCGATAAAGTGAATGCTGAAGTCAAACGTAGAGCTTCCCTCCCCCCAGTCGAAGATCCTGATGATCCTCTGCCCCCCGTCACTCTCGCCGAGGTACAGGCAGGGTTGGGCATTACTTGTAATTAGAATACGTAACTGAAATACAAATACGTATTTACTATTTGTATATCAATTACTTCTTAAAAATTTAATTTGTAATTGGTATTTGAAATACATGATGCTGAGGTATTTTATACTTAGAATTTCAAATACTTATGACTTCAAAATACATTTGAACATAAATACATTTAGCAAAATACTGCAGAAAACAGCGTTCGAGCTATCGTAAGCAAAAAGGCTAGCCTAACCCAACACCTGACAGTAGTTTGTAATTAGTATTTTGCGTTTTAAATGAAAATAGTTAAAATACTGTATTTGATATTTTAAATACACAACTAAAAAGTATTTTGTATTTCGTATTTTAAAAACATGGATTGTACTTTGTATTTTAATTAAGCAAAGCATGTATTTTGCCCAGCTCTGGGTATCACCAACAATGTCTTCAAATTCTCCTCCGCTCAACTCATAGTGCTAATGACAACATTGCAACAGTGCAACAACATGTTCCCCCAAGCATGGAAACAAGCCATCGCTATCAATATCCTCAAACCAGGCAAGTCTGATCCTGTCAGTAAAATCTACGAGAGGCCAAATAAATTACAAAAGGCTCAAAGATTATGCCGAAGCATAGAGTCTTAATCCCGACAAACAGTTTGTTTGGTTTTCGAACCGAACACTCGTGCATCCAACAAGTCCACCGCATCGTTGAGCACCTAGGCACTGGTTTCCAGCGTGGCTCGATGACGCCTTGTTCTTCGACATAGCGAAAGCATTCGACAAAGTCTGGCACAATGGCTTAATTAATAAGCTATACCAGCTTGGCATGCCAGACCGTCTCGTGCTCATCTTGTGAGACTTTTTGTCCATCCCCATCCGATCAGGAGTCCTCCAGGGCTCAGCTATCCCCAGCGACACGGCCATTTACTATACCGGTCGTTACCCTGACTTTATCGCTCGCACTCTCCAAACATCCGCAAACATCGCAACAAATGGAGAATCGAGGTAAATCCCGATAAAAGCCAGGCAGTTCTCTTTTCAAAACCGCTGACAAGGAGTTTATAGGCCGATAAACCCATTCTCCCTCGTCCGATCACCATGAATGACAAGCCGATCCCTTGGGAGAAGCAAATACCTGGTGGTCAACCTGGACATCCACCGTACCTTCCCCCACCCGTTCTCGCGCTGCCTTCTCTCAGGGTAGGCTCCACTTTATCACGACCGCCCGTAGCAAATTGTCACTCAGGTGCAAATTGTGACTTTTCACCGCAGTCCTTCGTCTGATCATGACATACGCTTGCGCTGTCTTTGCACACGCCAAGCGTCGTCACCTCCACAAGAGGCAGACACTCCAAAATCTTTTCGTCCGTAAAATCACTGGGGCTCCCTTCTAGACCTAGGTAGATCTCAAATTGCCCACCATACAGCAGTTCATAAAACGCATAGCCAAACGTTTCTTCGACACTGCTGTAAATCCCCGTAATCCCCTTATCGCATCGGCCGCTCCATACGAACCCTCCCGCATCTCCAAGATACACCGACCAAAACACGCCTTAGTCACCCCCGATGACTCCACCACCCTCCTCTAAGAGAGCCGTAGAGAAACAAGCACACTGCGCAAAACAAGACCACCGTCCTTCCGCCCTCGCCACCGAGGCCCGTCGCGACGTTCCCGTCGATGTCTGCCCCAACCCTTGCTCAAGCCAGCCCGGCCCGCTGAGCCTGTAGTCTTAAACTCGCCCTTAAATAATAATAATCCTAGTTCGATCCAACCCGTCCCTAGCTATCCTCCCCCCAGCGACGCTCTAAGCAGAGGCCCGTATCCCACAGGGGGTGCCATTAGCGTGAAGTTGCTTAGTTTGTAAGTTTTTAATGAGCCAGGCTTTAATATTCATATTAAGGCCGCCACAGGCAAGTCCGGTTAAGCAGTCGACAAACTCCTAGGTTGAAAAGGGAGCGGCCACTCACTAAAAAAAAACGGCTGACATGCGAATGCGAACGTTGCTTAAAACTAGTACAATTGGCTCTTTGGTCTCTGACCACTTATCTTTCCATAACATTTTTGACTTTACCATTGTTATCATGGACCAATTTAAAATAAAGGCAATTTCATTTATTATTTAGAATAGTATCAACACTTTGTTTTTTTTTTGTATAACGCTCTTCACATCACATAATATCACCACACACGACAGTTAAATAGTATGTCAATCTGTTAATTTTAGCAAGGCGATTTCGTATTGCTAAGTTAGTTGGATAAAATAAAAAATAATCTTTCAAAACAAGCTTTTAATTAAATAAAAGTACAAAATACTACTAAGGTAAACGTATTATTTTAACATATCAACCCCATAGTGGTGGAAACCGTATCCTGAATTGAAATACATTTATGTTAGTCTAAATTAATTTAACTGTATGCCCTTAATTTAATCCAATCTTAGGTAACTTAATTTTATTTATATTAGTTATGTTTTTATTTATTTATTATAATCGTACATAATTAATAACAACAGCTTAATTATTTAATTTTAGTGTTATCTCGATATTATTTTGTTACTTCTTCGACATTTTTGTTATTTAATTCTATTCTTTATATTTGAACTTTTCTATTTCTGCTTTTATTGCTACCTACCTTTTCTTGAATGTTTTTTTCGTTTATTTTAATGCTGTGGGTATCTGTAAGTGTTGCAGCAGTAGAATACTTTTTAGAATCGAATTGATCTTACAATGTTTTTATTCCATGAATACTTAACTAACTATTTACACTAGAAATAAAATAAAAACTCCTAACTAAATTAACCCTAAAATATGGCGTCAAAAAATTCATCCGCATCGCTGTCGACTGGAAGTGTACCCAAAAGACTGGCGGCATTGCCACGTTTTATGGCAATGCTTATTCTTTGACCCAGGTAAAAACCAGCCCTTGGGTCACGTGAAGTGTCACAATGTTAATAACATGAATGCAGTGGTAGATACAAAATGAGTTTTTAAGATGGAAACGTGGGTCTAAACAAAACAGAGGGCCTAGCACGAATGTTTTCACGTATGGTAACGTTACCGTATCGTTTTTTGGTTGAATTTTGAATATAAAAAACTGCAACCCTATAGTATTTTGGTTCAATTTTATGCGACATACACAATTATTAATTATCATACAAAAATATGAGTATAGTACCTATTCCAAATAGTCCAAATCAAATAAATATTTTCTGCGAAACGAGTGTTATAGTAAAATTTATGTTACGTTACTTTACGTCAAAAACATTTGTGGCTAGGTCCTCTGTATCCATGACATGTGGTCCAGTTAGTCAATGAGTTTTGCAAAAGAATACTATTGGGTAAATGTTTTTCTCTAAGTTGCAGGAAATAAGTTTTTTCCATCTCAAAAACGCTTTCACAGGTTCAAATCCGTTAATAAAACAACAAATTGTTGCAAAATATTTTTTTTAGGTTTAAGAACAACTTTATTTCTCATAAAGAAATTTCTCATAATTCACTTACTGAGAGACAATATCTAAAACTAAGATTAATAATTAGAGCGCATAGATGTACGTATATTTGCATGAAAATATAAATTATTGTTATGTTCCTTAACTAAACTAAAAATAAAGTTAAAAATAAAAACATAAAGACAACATGGTACTTGCAATCAACGTTGTCATCTGGGATGTATTCATCACCCCCCAGTTACACAGATCTGTCTTACAAGTGCTCCAGGCCACTTTTCCGACCGGACCGTCTTCTTCCCAGTGGTCCTTACCATCAGCGTTGTCCACACCACAACTTCGCGTTACAAGTCCCATTGCTTCTACTATAATATGTGCAGAAAAAAATTACATGTAGTTGGATTGTTTTTGAAGTGAAAACTTCTATAGCGGCGTTGTGCACTTTTTGGGATGGGTAAAAAATGTTAAACTCGCGTCAGGACACGTGACCTGATCGAAAATTCGTATGACGGAGGGAAAGTTCTGAAGTGTTAAATTTTTAATGTAATATATATTGTCATGTTTGTGTACGATAGCGCAATAAATGAATATTGTATTTTACCACATACATGATAGTACTTTTAAACTGATAATTAAAGCGATTCGTGCGAAATTATTCCCTAACCATTCCAAAATATCAAAAATGCACTACGTTAATGTTCAAATTTTCACTTCTGTCGGCACTCCCGGAGTGCAACCCGTTGAAAATAAAATTGAAGGCCAAGTTACGCGTGCCGAGGTCGGTCTATGGACGGGTGACTATCCAATACATATGGCATGTTAAGCCATTGGTCACGGCTGCCAGCCAACCTACAGAGTTTCCGTTTTTTTTTGGCCTTTTTGTAGTATGATAACTACGGTTGGGCTTAGAATATTAAGTAGAAAAATCGTGTTATTTTTATAAATGAGTTCCAATGTAGAAACTATGTGTTTCAAAAGTCACGCAATATCAAATCAACCACCTTCTACGGGTGATTCCAGGGTATAATTTCCAAAACGAAAACGATTGAACCAATAACGTACAATTCGTGCGATAGCAGTGCTTGGCCGTAAACAATATTGATATTAGGGACGTGATGTTCATGGTTATTATAAATGGTTCAATGTTACAGAAAAACAAAAACCCACTTTTTTATCTCCTCTCATTCTCGTCCTTTTCCAATGGGTTTCATTCTACTATTATTTTTTTTCGTTTCATAAATTATCGACCCTGGTCAAGTTTATTTGATTTTAAAATTCGAAGTGTAACTGAAGTTATCGTAGTTCAAACTTCAAAGTGACCCGAAAAATAACTGTAACTTAGATAAATACTTAATACTAACTACCTCTAGGTACCTGCTGGGTAATAATATGGTACTCACTCGACATAATGGTACAAACTGTCATGTTGCGTGGACATTTCGTTTTCAGGTTGTAGTAATCAACCACACATTTCTTATTATCAGCGTTACAATCGTAGCATTCAATTGACGAGCCTGGAAAGTACCAATTAAAATTAAAATTTAAAAAACTATACGACACGGTTGGCGCAGTAGTTGAGCGATTGGCTGATGTGCTGCGTGCGTTGCTGCGTTTGTTCTCGCACGGAACAAATATTTGTATGGCCTACAGATAGTTGTTCCGGGTGTGGCTGTTTGTGTTTGTGAGTGTATATGTTTTTAAACATACCCACGACACAGCAGAAATCCAAATGAGGGGGAAAGATTTTTTTTTAAAGAAAGTTAAAGAAAAACAAAAGAAAAACGCTGCCGAAAAGTGTAGGACATTTGCCCAGTCCCTGGAATGTCAATTATCGCAAAATAATTCTGACTAATCGATATAATTTTCTTCTTTTTCTTGCGCGGAACCTATATTCAGTATCTAAAATAATAGTCACTCCTTTAAATATCGGCTATCTGATTGTGAAGTCCCGTCAAAAAAAGGGCGGATAGATTCATAAATTACAAATAGTTTTTTTGTTATATGCACTAACATTTACAGTATTGTACAGTCAACTAAGCTGTTTGGTGTACAGGCATAATAATAATAATACAAAACCATCAAGAATTAGAGAGATAGCTTGTTATAAAACTTACCATATTCAACAGACATGCAGAAAAACAAAGTGGTCAATAAACAATTTGCCATTGAGATCTTCATTATTTGTTGATGTAACTTTATTGATTTTTATAAAAAATATAATTTTCGTTTATTCGACGCAACAAGGAATACTAACCGTAAAATAAATCAATATTAACATGCGCACGTGTATTTATAACTGCCTGCCTTATTAACAAGGAAAGCTGGCTGAAAAACCTACCTTTAAAATGTAATATAATTAGAACACGATTAATAATATCTGAGAAAAACAGGAAGTGGTGGCGAAATGACCTTGAGGAAAACCGATAGAACTGGATTGAGGTGGCACAGGAAAATAGTAGCTGCTCGAATTTAGAGGATACCTTTACCTTGCATTTGCCGTTGCCACAGACTGAATGGGATATGGAGGTCTTAGAATGTACCTAGGCACAGAACTGGACAATAAAGCGTTGGCGATCCACGATCCAGGTGGACTAACGGCCTACTTAAAGTAGCGGGCTAAGGTTAAATGATGGGGTTTTGGACCCGGTAAAGTGGCATGTAATGGAGGAGACCTACACTCAGAATTGGGTGGCTTCGGGTTGAGAAAGAGAGAGAGAGAGAGAGAGAGAGGCTATATGCCTATATGAGCTTCACAACTCAGTAACTGGCTAACATGGTACCCCTTGTTAGAACGAGTTAGATTTTTGGCTTCTATCTATCCTTAACCACTATCAATGATCCAATAATGACAGCTTGGACCAACGGATTAACCTGCTTTCCGATTCACGGAGTTTTGACGCGGTATCTCGATTTGTTATAGATGATCACCCATCTACGGACCGACCACGGCAATCGTTGCTTAACCTCAAAGATCGAACTGCAGTAATTATTTAGCCACTACTTCTTAAAGAAATTGAAAGAATATTATGTAGAGTACAACAGGGGTTCCCAAACTGTGCGTCGCGACTCCGCTGGGCATCAGCGGGTCTTTCCCAGAGGCGTCGAAAACCGCCTCGGAATTCATAAACGCATATGCTGCAACAGGCAAATACAATTCATTAAAGAAGAATTTAATATTGTAGATCATACGTGTAGGAATTATGCTAATTAACAAAGTTTGGTACAGTAAAAAAAAAAGTTACTTTATGCGCTGTTTTATAACAATAAAACTTGTCATTGGTTGTCACGCATCCAGTAGTTTTATTAACAGGTTATGGGCCCAGCACGCTTCCACTGCGCACATTGATATATAGACTCGGGAGCTAGTAAACATATGACTCCAAATGAGGATTGGTTAATAAACAAAACCAACCACAGTATCAAGGAATTGCAGATCAATAAAGAATACCAGTCACGCGTTGTGGTGATACTCAAGTTGATGGTCTTATTTTTAGGTTTCCTTAAATTAGGAAAATCAATCAACTCAGAGAAAAATAAATTGTTTTTTTACTTAACCATTTCAGTGTCGCACATTTTGTAGCAGTTATCGTGAAAGCTTTGAAAAAAATATTTCTCGATTCGGTTTGATTGCAGTCAAAGCCGAACGCTCTAGACAGTTCGACGACCCTGTCTCTAGTCTAGAATAAGGTCTTTTTAACTTTAGGGCTAGTCTTTTTACGTTTTCCTTTGGGATTAGAAAATATTTGGTCCAGCTATTGACTCATTGAATTCGAAGTTTATTGAAAGATTATTTTTAACTTGGAAACTAGATACAAATGAGACACAATTAATCCGAAAATAGACCTTACAGCCACATTTGCAGACGTCATCATCTTCATTTCAGCTGATAGGCGTCCACTGCTGGACGGACATAGGCTCCAAGTGTCTCCACATCTACCGATCCTATGCGTCTTGCCTCGCGTGGAATCCCTTGGCTTTCACCAGTTTATCAGTCTTCCTTGTGGGAGGCCTTCCAACATTTCTTGCACACACTTAGACTCAACATGATTTTGATGAGTTAAATTCGATGGTTTGAACCTGTCTTACTTCGTGTAATTCATGTCATTATCATTGCTCTCGAAACGACGAAGGAAACACTGGATTGTTGTAGAACTAAAAAAATAAATCCGCACTGGGCCTGCATGGTGCATTACAGTTACAGCCCACTCCCTACCATAGAGAGGTAGCCAGTGTCCCAACATTATAAGCTTTTGCTATTATTTATTTACAAAAGCCCCACAGACCTACTCGGTTAAATTGGTTTCCTAATTTGCCCTTCAACACCATACGAATTTCATGAATATATCACAATTAGGTAATCGAAAACTTTGTAATATTATAAGCTGTCGATTAATTGTGAATATTGTTTCTTGTAATACTTATATAATACGAATACGAATAAAAATTGTCTTGTTTATGATCTCGGCCCTTCTCCCATTATGAAACTCGTAGGATACTATGCTCAAGTCGCATACTAGCTGAATACTTGTTGTTGGCAACTCGACGTTCGCACATTACGCTACTGAAAAATAACAAAATGCAACATAACTTATTATGTATGATAGACAAACAAAATTATTATACCTACTTATATACTTAACATTACTTAGAGAGAAATAAAATAATACAACAGTTTGCGAGCACCGATACAAATGTATGTACGATACTCCGCGCCGATTAGTCTCCGAGACTCGCAAGATACTAGAGTCGCCTGGGCGTATCGTAATGGGAGAAGGGCCTAGTGTCGTTCTGAGAAATTGGAACTACGGAACCAAACATTTTGAGAAAAATACAGAAAATAGTTCTTGACTCATAGATTGCACAGTAAAACCTAAAAAAACAACAAATATTATAGGTATGGTTCTATTCGTTCGGAACCCTTTGTACGCGAGTCTTGAGAAATAGGTGCGTGGTCATATTAAAATAAATTTAAACTTTATTGCTGTTTTACAATAATTGAATTTACATTTTTTGCTGACGATCCGTTTTTTTTTTTACAACAGCTTTTATGTATAATGCACATAACAATATACATACGTTGATTGTGTTCAACACTTTTGCTCATACAATCACACATAATTCACATACTTACTTTTCGATCTCCTCATACCCAATACGATCACTCCAGCTTTTTACCAATTTGTTGACCCATATCCCTGTTATAATTAAAAATGGTTGATAATGCCAATAGACTAATGGATAGTATAGACCAAATATCTGTATCGGAATCCTTTTCTTGTAGTCCAGAGCAGGCACAACTCTTTATTAAGCAACCACAGAACTATCTAAAAATTTTCACACAGAACATATGATCTGTAAACTGCAATTTCCTAAGTTTACAAACTGAGCTTCAGCGAATATCCGTAGATTGTGACCTTATCGTATTAACGGAATGCTGACTCTCATGTTCAAGTAATATTAACATTTCTAACTTAGATAATTATTCTTTGTATAGTACCACAAATAATTTAAATCAGAGTGATCGGGTCGTCGTATATATCAAAACTGACCTTAGATTATCTTGTAAAGAATGAACCCTTAACAATTGTGCTACAGGGTTGGTGGTGGAGCTGGGAACAGATATCGCTGTACTTTGTATCTATCGATCACCATCAAATCCAAACACCGATCTGTTTACGTCTACACTGAACTATAAATTACCCACGTTTTCTCAATTCAAATCAGTTGTTCTAACCGGCGATATCAATTAAGATATAAAACCACATAACCTTGATACTCGTTCACAAGATTATCTCAATATTTTGGCATTCAGAAGTCCTAGCTGTCTTGACCATATAATAATAAAAACGAAATCTCCTACAATCTCACTTGTTTTCGACACAACAGCCACTGACCACAACTCATCTATACTGGGTTTACTTGTTAAAATAACCAAAGTCAATGATAAAAAATGATCAAATGATCATAAAAACCAAAGACAATCAACCACGATCATCAACATAGACTTCGACAAACTTGATAGATCAATGGAAGAAATAGATCTCACGCCCATTTACTCTATATTAGATGCTAACATTGCTGTGGAGACCCTAGTTAATGTTATGAATCACTAAACTACCTGCTAAGAAGAAAATTATAACATTCGGATTACTTCGGTGTATTGTATAAAGGAATTCACTACACAAAAAGGTAATACAATCCCCAGAAAATACTCCTCGTTTCTAGTTAGAACCGATAAACCGACCTTTTGTAACAAAATTCTTAAAAAAAAGTAAAAAAGCAGTTTGATACTGAAGAACTCAGTAAAGCTGGAAATAATTCTAAAGCTCTCTGGGACACAATCAAAAGAATTACACACACTTCAAAAACAAAAAAATCATCCACACAACCTATCGCAGGCTGATTCACCCACTCAATACTGTAACGCCACAAATAGGTTTTTTTGCTGAAATAGGTACGAATCTTGCAATATAATAAACAAAATAACACACCCCAAAAAGCAATTTGTCAACATCTTTCGTTCTAGATGAAACAGACGCGATCGAGATGATTTCTATTATTAAGTTTCTCAGAGCAAACGCAGCCACCGGATGGGATGGCATCTCACCACTCATCTTAAAAAGATAATCCTCATTGTTGGCACCTGGATTAAACCACATCTTTAACCTCTGTTTCCAGACTGCGACCTTTCCGTCACCATGCAAGAAGGCTATTATAAATCCGATCTTCAAGAGTGATGATAAAGAGTCTGTCAATAACTATCGCTCCAAAGCGGTACTTACTGCATTATTGAAGGTCCTTGAACATTTGATAAATAAGAGATTAGTTAGCTATTTTGATAGATTTAATCTGATTTCACCACAACAAAACGGTTTTTGAAAAAATAAGAGTACCACAGATTCAGTTCAGGAGCTAACGGGTTATATTGTGAACAATCTTAATAGCCATAAAAAGTTCTCACTATATTCCTCGATCTTGCTAAAGCCTTTGACACCATTACCATTCCAACACTTCTAAACAAACTCGAAAGATTAGGTGTTAGAGGCTTACAGTTAGAGTTCTTCCGGAGTTACCTTACAAACCGAACACAAATGGTCAAAGTGGGCGACCACACAAGTAATCCGATTTGCTATAGTGTGCCACAAGGCAGTATACTTGGCCCCACTTTGTTTCCCGCTTTTATAAATGATCTCTGCAACTTACCTATCACTAATGCAAAAATTGTGTCGTTCGCAGACGATACTGCAATAAATTTCTCTGCAGACTCTTGGTTGGAACTTCAGAACCAATCAATTCTGCATATGACTGGCTTCTCTCTCATGCGTTAAATACATCCAAAACTAAGCTTATAACCTTTTCACTAACATCTAAATCACAACCCGAAATTCCGATTCTCATAAAAGCTCACTCATGCCATACATATTCTCAGATATCTCTACCCTGCCGGTGTCCTCTTATTACTCCTGTTAACAATATAAAATACTTAGGCATAACTCTGGAAAAGTTTCTGAACTATAAAATGCACATTAATCTCCTATACTATACCAATAATTTAATCAATCTGCGACACGTCGCCGATATTATACGTAGTATCATGCTCTGTGCCAATCCATTTTTGGTTATTGTATTGCATGCTGGGGTTAAAACCACATTGAATCCGCTAGAAATAGCACATAGAGCAATAGTGAAGGTAGCCACATTTTAACCCATTTTTTACCCAACAACAATGCTTTACAAAAATGGGAATGTACTTAACGTCAGACAACTTTATATTTTGCAAACTGTTCTTTTACAGCACAGGCAGACCCCATTCATAACAGTCTCGAGGTGACGTAAGGATAGTATATGCGCTATTCCACGGCCGTCATTCAGTTTCACCAAAAGATGATTTTCTTATCTCGGCCTATATCTGTACAACCGACTCATTATGTTAGTCCATATATAGGTAGGGTGCAAAATGCAAAAGTACCGTTCGCTCGTTCCTACTCTCCAAAACCTATGATGAGACTGAGGCACTGTTGAAAATTCGCTCTTAACTCTCATTCACAGCAAAGCTTATTTATTATTTTATTGGCCCACATGAATTCATATTAATTACACACACAATCATAGTAGTACAATCATAGTAGAGTAGTTATTTATAATGCTGTAAAAATAAACAACCAAATTGTAAGGAATCAACATGTAGCATATTATTATAATATAGTACACTTATGTAGGGAGGCAACTGTTTCTCCTTAATACAGGTTGCTCAGCAATCTAGCAAGGAGAACAAGCAGCCCACCGAATAATTTGTAACAAATATGCTCATTTTTTGAAATACTGTGTTTACTACAAATACCATTTTTGGCAATAAAGATTGTATTATTATTCCATTCATTTATTTTACATTACATATTAATTACATTTTTAAATATTTCTATAAAATATATAAAAAAATAATATATATAAAATAGTAGCCCACTGGTATCGGGAACAGGGTCCAAGCTACCGGTGGTCAGGGCCCCTGAGAGAGAAACCTCCTAACTATGCGCGCCGTGTCCAGGAGTACTGCTTTCTGGACCAAACCCTCCAAATCCAGCTGCCCTACGAGAGCCTCCTCAGATGATGGTCGAGGCTCTTGGCGATTATTTCATTGGCCGTCACAACTATCGGCACAATGACTGCTGTGTTAGGATACCACATGTCGACAACCTCGCGAACCAAGTCAAGATTCTTAGTTAGTTTATCTTTCTCAGCCTTCACGAGGTTCTCGTCATGCGGGAATGCTATATCAACAATCATTGCGCGACGCTCGAGTCGGTCTATCACCACTACGTCAGGCTTATTGGCAACAATAGTCCTGTCAGTGATGATAGACCGATCCCAATACAATGTGCAGTTGCCATTTTCGAGAACTGGGTCAAGCACATACCTATAGTATGGTACTTCCGATTCTACAAGATTGTATTTAAGAGCAAGTTAAGAGATGATCCTGGCTACAAGGCTGTGCCTGTGCAAATATTCTCCGTTAGGCAAACAAGAACAACCGGAAATAATATGGCCGATGGATTCCCCGGGCCGGTGACATGCCCGACATATGTCAACCGTCCTTCACAAGTATTTCCGGTAGTTGTTCGTCATCATAACTTCGTCCATAATCGCACAGACAAAACCTTCGGTTTCCCCGAAGAGGTCACCAAAACGCAGCCAGGCTACGGACGCTAAAAAGTCTACATCGGGCCCATGTAGGACCCGATAAAAGCGCCCGTTAAGATCCTTGCTCTGCCATACCTCCCTGCGATCATTAGTATCTAATACTACAGGTTTACGCCAGTTCTCGTTAGCTAAGGAGAGCGCGGTAAGGCCTTTGTCCACTGCTACCACATCGCATATGTGATGCATACCCACGTCGGCCTCTAGGAAGAACTCCCTAAGGCTGCATATCTCGCGGTTGTGTAGGGTCTCAGCATTTAAGAAGCCACGACCCCCGCACTTCCGCGGGGTATACAGCTACATCACCAATGACCGTGGGTGATGCATCCGATTTGCGATAAGCAGTGAGCGTACCCTCCTATCCAGGGCGTCAAGTTCCATCTGAGTCCATTTGAGTATGCCGAAAGAGTACATCAATACCGGCCTTTTTTTTTTTTTTTTTATCTCGGGGGGAAATCCTCATGGAAATCCTCCACCCTGGGGCGGGTGGAGGGGTCTGTCAGACTCTTACTGACTAAAACCACCCCGGTGTTCCATCTCCCACCTACGCCGGGGATCGCGGGAACGTATGCGACATCCGCAATCCCCGGCTGGTGCCGGCCCGCATCTGCGGGCCACCTCGCGTCGGCGAGGGGAGTGAGGTGTTTGACTCCCCTCGCTACGTCAAAGAGGGGCGCACGGGAACACCACGCGCCGCCACCTCGGGTCCGGATGAGTGGGGGGCGACGGACATCCCCAAGTCCGCCGCCCCTGGACCCAGTTAGGGGGGCCGGAAGAGGGCAGCGTATGCCCTCCTCCGACGCCCGATGCGCCTGCTGCGGGCAGGGAGAGCGGTTGTGATCTCCCTCTCCCTTTCCGCAGCCTCCTTCTGCGCGATAACTGTCTCGCAGAAGGAGACCACCGCGTCCCAGGACTCCTCACCGCCGACCATAGCATGGACTACGGCCGGCAGCGAGAGGTCACCGCCTACAACAGAGATGAGGGCACGGCGCGGCTCCTCCCAAGCTGCACACTCTGCAAGCGTATGCCGTGCCGTGTCCTCCCGACAGTCGACGCAGTGGTGGCATCGAGCGTCCGGCTCCCTGCCTATGCGACACAAGAACCTCCCGAAGCAGCCATGCCCCGAGAGGACCTGCGTCGCACGAAACGACAGGGAGCCGTGCCTTCTCCCGAGCCAGAGGTCGAGCACTGGCCGGATGGCCTCGATGGTGATGAGGCCGGCGGTAGGGCTCGAAAGCCTGTCCCGCCATTCCGCCACCAGGACCTCGCGCAGCTGCGACCGACGCAGCTCCAAGTGTTGCTGCGTCAGTCTTTCGCCGCGCGCCCGCGCGCCCTCGCGCCACCTATGCAGTGACGCGAGCACTTTCGCCTCCAGGTCCCACGGCGGAGATCCGGCCAGTGCGCAAGCCGCCTCGTAGGAGATCGTGCGATATCCCCTGATGACTCTGACGGCCATCACCCTCTGCGGCCTCCGCAGAACAGTGATGGTGCTGGCCGTCAGGTCAGCCGCCCAGATCGGGGCCCCATAAAGGGCCATCGATCGCACGATCCCCACGTACAACCGCCTACAGGCGGTGCTCGGGTCCCCCAGATTGGGAAGCAGCGTTGACAGCGCCCCCGCCGCGCCCAACAACTTGGGCGCCAGCCGCCGGAAGTGGGGGCCGAAATCCCACCGGCTGTCGAGCACCAATCCCAGGTACTTCATGGTGGACTCGACAGCGATACGGGCCCCCCCGACCACAATGTGCGATCCCGGCGGCGGCGCTCGCCGGGGGCCATGAAAAACAATGGCCTCCGACTTGTTGAGGGCCACCTCCAGGCCGAGGCGCCGTATGCGGCTCACCACCTGTGAGACCGCAGCCGTCGCCAGCAACGCTGCCTCCCTGTGCGAGCTCCCCCGGGCAGTGACCAGTGTGTCGTCAGCGTAACACACCAGCTGCACTCCCGGCCGGAGCTCGGCCCTCAGCACCCAGTCGTACCCGATGTTCCACAGGAGCGGGCCCAAGACCGAACCCTGTGGAACACTGCACGACATGGGGCATCAATACCGGCCTGACCCAACTGTTAAAGGGATGGAGGGAGGGATCTAAGGTGTATGGAATCCGAGAGTTGGATTCTCCCCTCACTTCGCATGCATGACCACACATTTGTCTACACCAAATTCCATACTGATGGCGCTCCTGAAAGTTTATGTTACCTTCAGTAGCTTCATCAGTTGCATGTTGTTGGGGGCAAAGAGATTCAAGTCCATGTGAAGGAGGTGATATATGACCTGACCACCTTTTCTCAACCGGTAGCCTTGGCCCGAAACCTCCAGCAGTGTGCTGAGAGGGTTGGGGGCCAGACAAAACCACAGTGGACTCAGACAGTCGCCCTGAAATATGCCACGCTAGATCCTTATCGGATCTCTGTTCGCCTGGATCTGTCGACATCCCGGATAGCGAAGGACCGTCCTCCACTGCCCCATACACGACATCAGGAAGGTGCGTAAAACTGCATTAACTTTATACAGCTCCAGCACCCTCATGAGCCATGTATGTGGCACTGAGTCATAGGCCTTCTTGTAGCATATCCAAGATATCGACAGATCCCTTCGGGAACGACGAACCTGTTGGCTAATGGCAACATTGATGAGGAGCAGCTCCTTAGTACCGCGAGACCCGTTCCTACATCCATTCTGAGAGGCAGATATGATTGAATTAATACGATTGTTAATCTTTGCCCTCACAATGGATGTAAGAACTTTATAGACCGTCGGTAAACACGTGATGGGTCTATAATTTTTAGGCTCCACGGTACTACCTAATTTATGGAGGAGGTGGGTTATTCCTGTAGTTAGGAACTGGGGTAGCGACCCTGACTCTAAGGCAAGCTGGAATTGAGATGACAAGTGAGCGTGCGATCTTTTGAACCACTTGATCCAAAAATTGTGCAGGCCGTCCGGCCCTGGAGATTTCCAGTTAGGCAATGGACGAACTTCACGAGCTAGATCTTAGAGGCTGATGGTAATGCCCCCATTTCTGGTATCGGATTGATCGCTACACCTCCCGAGTCCAATCACCCGCGGTGTGACTAACAGGTACCGACCAGATGCTGCGCCAAAATGAACACATGGCGTCATCCTCCGGCAGGCGCGTATCAGCCACAACTTGGTCCGGTTGCTCTCAAGCTCTATAAACCCACCTTTCATTGCTTTGGAATATGCGATTCTGAGTGCATCGCTCCACTCGCCGCTTGTACTGACATATACGGTTTGCCCATGCATAGATTTTCTGCTTCAGGAAGTCAATACGCTCTGTGACGCGGTTTAGATAATTCTGAGGACTGATATCAGTCCTCGAGAACGCCCGCCTCACAAAGTGCATCACTCTACGGCGAGTGTTGCCCTCCCTGAAGCAGATCAGTTTGCCGATGAGTGCTCTGGCCTCACCGATACGACCCTCGATCCTGCACTGCCAAGCGTGTACACTGTACAGCTGGTCGTGTAGCTTTGTCACTGTTAGGATATTTGACATGAGCTACACGACAAGCCGCTGCAGCCGCACAGTACAAGATGGAATGGGTATCGGTGAGATCTTCGCTGCTATCAAAACAGTTTGCTAGCTGCGAATCTAGAGCACTCACCAGCGCCCTATTTTTATTATGCATGAGCAAACGAGGTCTGGCGGCGTGGACTGATACTCTCGGAAAGCATCCTCTAAAGCGCTCCTCAATCGCTCATTGCATTGGGTACTCACGGATATAGCCCCGTCGCCACCATCTTCACTGACGAGGTTGGGTCGCGGTGAAACCTTGTGTTTGCACCGCGGCCGGTGGCGAAGCAGGTGAGACACGGCTACTCCGTGATTGCAGACGCAGTCTATCAAGTAGGGCGTCATCCAACATACCAAGTACCTGAAACAGAGACAGCTTCTGACCACGGTACGCAGTCAGGTTAGTTCCCCAAAGCCTGTAGCCCTAAAGTTTGAGAGCATGACATTTTCGTTTATGGATTGCGTCCATCTCATGCGCTGCACACTTCCACCGATAGCGGGGTCCTCGCTATCGGTCAGAGGCCGGTGGGTCTGGAGGTCCCAAGCTGGTCGGAGGTCGGCCTCGTCCGCGCCGACGCGCAGGTGGTGGTGTTGTCAGCGGCGAAAAGTATTCATCGCTCGAGCTCGACGCAACTGCAGCTACCGGAATCTCTGGACTCACGGCTGGCGCAGGCGGAGCTGAGCGACGAACCCGAAGATGTTGGGTGTGTGTTGATTGTTCTTGCCCGGCTTCTTGTCAACTTTTCCAGTTTTTCATTTCAGTCGTCAAGTAATGTTTCCATGTTGTTTTGCTTGTAGTTTCGACTTCGATTCTTTTTTTGATATTTGTTATTTTGAAGACATCTGTGTCATGTCATCAGAACCTTGAAGACATCCTCCATTGCAGCCCTGAACAATTTAGGAGAAACGACGTATCTTTGCCTCACATCCCTCTGCAAGAGGATAGGTTTCGAGGTTTGATCCTGAAGTCGGACTGACATGGTGGCATTTTCATACAAACACTTCAACACCTCGATGTACCGATTGTCAATCTGGCACCGTTGGAGAGACTGCAGCACAGCCCAAGTCTCGATCGAATCGAACGCTTTCTTGTAGTCCACAAACGCTAAGCAGAGGGGCAGATTATACTCTTCGGTCTTCTGTATAACCTGCCGCAGCATATGTATGTGGTCTATGGTGCTGAAGCCTTTTCAGAATGCGGCTTTTTCAGGAGGCTGGAAGTTGTCAAACCTGCGCGAGAGACGGTTCGTGATGACTCTGGAAAACAGCTTGTAGATATGGCTCAAAAATTTGATGGGCCTGTAATTCTTAAGTGTCACCCTTTTTAAAAAAGAGTACCACCACACTTCTGCTCCATGCCTGTGGCGTTTCCCCTCGAGTATGACGGAATCAAACAGTTTTTGAAGGGCCTTAAGGACTGGTTATCCACCCGCCTTCAGGAGTTCACCCGTAATTCCGTCATCACCCGACGCCTTGTTGTTTTTAAGCTGCTTCAGAGCCATCCTAATCTCATACAGGCTGACGTCCGGGATGTCTTCGGTATAGTGCCGGGACAACCTAGCTCTTGGGTCGTTATCTAATTTCGCAGTGGGTTTATTCTTTGACGTCTATAGAAGGTCTCGATCTCCCTCAGAAGTTCCGATTTGGCGGATATGGTTCTGCCATCGTCGGTCTTCAGTTTTGTGAGCTGGCTCTGCCCAATAGACAGATCTCTTGCAAAGACCTTGGAGCTCTTATTCCGCCCTATCGCGTCTTTAATCCTTTCGGTATTAAAGCGCCGGAGGTCGCTTTTCAAGGACTTGGAGTCCGTCATTATTGACGATAAATTAAAGTACTTAGGCACTTAAAAAAAAATATACGTCCACAAATGTACAAGCGTTTTTGAAAAATTTGTATCTTAAAAATAAAAAAGACTGCCCGAAGTAAAATTCCACGCGGACGAAATCGCGGGCAAAAGCTTTATAATTATGTTCTTTACCTAAACGTTTTAACATTTGATAATTATAATTAACCGAAATCCATAATAAGTTTTCGACAGCTTTCCGTGTTGATACGGCGGCAGTTATAAATTACCTATTCATTTCATCATTAGTATTCTTCGTGTAGGTACGTCGATTACTCCACCAAAATATAATATAATCCATAAAAAAAATTGCAGAAACAATAATAAAGACCTCAATGACAAATTGTTTTTTGATCACTTTGTTCATCTGCTTGTCTGTTGAATATGGTAAGTTTTATTATAACTAATCTCTGATTCTTGAAATTATTGTTTATGGCACTGGGGAATGCAGCAGAACATACCGGCCTTTTTTGGGGCATGAAGGCTTGAACTACAGATAACTAAATTAATTTATCGCTAAACGTACTCCTGTTTAAAGTATCCCTATTTCTTTCTGTTTTGGTTTACTTTTTTCAAAAGATTGAATTATGTAAAAATAGGCAAAAGATTTAAAAGTCACTAATGTCGTTTTTCTTTTGGTATGCGCAATATATTTTTTTTTTCATTCTTTCAAATTCATTTATCAAGGTTGTGTTTATTGCTGTGTGTCAGTTAGTCTTTTTTCGGGTATCGGTGTCTAGCTCACAGCAACGAAATGCGCAAGTATTTTTATTAACAAACTGATTTTGAACTAATTTGTAAATGCAATACAGTTTAAATTAGCGCTTGATAGAAAGAAAGAAAAAATGTTTATTTGGGACTCACACAAGACAAACAAATCAGTAAAATAAAATTAATAACTAAACAGTTTAATAAAATAATTATCTGTGCGAGGCCAAAATGGTCCCTACCTCAGCTTATGCTGCGATATCTAAAAAATAAATAACGCAGCGCTGGTATTCTGATAGGGCCAGTCAGTGGTGCCACGGATACATTCACAGAGCATATATAACAGAAATATACAAATAAAATAATAAGTATAAATATGGGTAAAAATGAAAAAATATTAATATTAATAAAAAAATAAATAAAAAATCGGTACATACAAACAAAAAATAAGCTGACACCCAATAGCCACCCAACAGACACATGCTCGAACATTTTGTTGATCAGTGTGCACTCGGAGTAGAAATGCTTTCATTCAAAATCAATCATTAAACAGCTTCATCAAAAATCTATAGGGTCCGTTTAGGTAACGGACCCTACAGATTTTTGATGAATATCAATATTGGAAAAGGATTTTTCTATTTCACTTAAACAAACAATGAAGACGATAAAGTGCTTTGAAATTTCGCGTGACGTCACGAGTTGTTACTCTTTTTACCAGTTAGTGAGGCCCCCACCCCTGAACTTTGATGCGCTTTATTTTAATTTGATTGATCTGTAAGGACAAGACGCCTTGAATATGTGTTGAAATTCTAATTAACTCGTGGGGTCCGAATGCTCATAACTTGTTTAAAGATCTTTCAAGACGCTTAGTTGACACTTTGCGTGACCCAAGGGCTGACTTTTAGCTTGGACAAAGGATAAGCATTGCCATACAACGGGGCAATGCTGCCAGCCTTTTGGGTACATTACCAGTGGCCAGCGATGCGGACGAATTTTTCGACGATATATTTTAGACCATTTTTAGTTAGTTTTTATTTTTGTGTATATTCATAGTAAATAGTTGTAGGTACATTATATATAATAAAGCAATTACCTTGACATAAGAGAGTTACAATAATTTGCGATCATTAGTTATAGTCATAGTGTCAAGAAGGCATCGTAATAATTGTTTTCTAATAATTCCAGCCTCGTCAATTGAATGCTACGTTTGTGACTCCTTGTCCAATATAAAATGCGCCGATGAATACTCCGACCTGAAACAGAAATGTCCAAAATTTTCAAAATGCAGCATTATGAAGAGTGAGTATCATTTTAACAACAGCCGCACGAGTCGATCTTCAAGGTTAAGCAACGCTTGCCGAGGTTGGTCTGTGGATGGGTGACCATCTTAACATACCGAGACTCCTCCGTGCCTCGGAAAGCACGTTAAGCCGTTGGTTCCGGCTGTCATTTGTAGATCTTTGGCAGTCGTTACGGATAATCAGAAGCCAGATAATCTGACACCAGTCTTGCCAAGGAGTACCGTGTTACCCACCCAGTTAATGGGTTGTGGAGGTCTGGTAGGCAGCCGCTCCACGTAAAATACTGGTATTCAGCTGAATCCGGTTTGACTGGAAGCTGACCCCAATATAGTTGGGAAAAGGCTAGGCAGATGATGATGATTCATAAACTATAGATGCGTTACGTTACGTTAAGGTGTAGTAATATTATGGGATTATCTTACCTTGTCTCCAATGTCGACGCGAATGGCTGCTGCGCTGCGTGTCGCGGGTTCGATAACCGCACGCAACAAAAAAAAATTGAGGCTTACAGATATTTGTTCCGGGTCTGGCTGTTTGTGTATGTGAGTTTGTATGTTTGTAAACGCACCCACGATACAGGAGAAAATCCTAGAGTGTTTTTTGTTTTAAAAAAAGATGGTTTTTTACCGGTGTTTGTCGGGTGGCGAATGAAAATCTTCAGTAGTACAATAAGGAACATACATTTCATTCCAAAAGCTATCCACAATTAATACGCTCTTACAGAGATAGTTACAGAACAGTTATTTCGGTTTATTTACAAAATGCGCACACAAAACCATAATGAAAATCAACCATGGCTTTTGCGCCATAAACAGAACCTGCTCATAGGTAATTAAAACTGGCCCGAGATCCAGATCCGAAGCAGTACATGGCTACCGATTAGTACCGATTCTAGCGCATGCACTAGTGCTTTTAGAGCTGTGTTTTTGGTGCAACAACTGTAAGAGAATAAACGCAGCACCCGAAATAGGGCCATTACACTTATCTTTACAAACAAAGTTCACAATGGGACCAACACTGAAATTGCCAAAAAAATTGGAATTACCCATACATTCATGTGCGTATAGCACATGAATGTATGGGTCATTCCAATTTTTCTCGACAAAATGTACTGATCCGCCGATTTTTTTTCGCCAGTTCGGGTTTGGTCCCAGGTTAAAAGTTGTTCATAATAAGTTTATTTGAACATTAGAAAAAAAAAAAACAAAGTACATTAAACACGTAGACACTGGGTTGTACAATCTAGTCTTATATTATTGACAGATTTCCGGCCCCTAAACTAGGTACGCAGACCTGTATCTTAGGGGTCGGACATTTTTTTTCGGCTACCATATATGATTAAATACAACCGTGACATTTCAGTTACATACCTACTAAGATTATACACAATACATATTAGCACATTCAGCAGCAAGTGTATGAGTGTTTGTGATTGAGTGTCCAGAGGGTGAAGTATGAGTTAAGTGTGCCTATGTGAGGAGTGTGTATGTGTGTTAAGAGAGTGAGTGCATAAGCTTATGAAGGTATAGTCAAAATATTTTCTGTCTCGTCGTAAGTTAGAGGTAATAGCCATTATTTTAGTTTACTTTTAATTTCATGAGTTGTGAGTCTATAGATGTGAATACTTTTATTTATTTTATTATAAATTCGTGAGCTTTAATGATGAGTACAATGACTCATTTTCCGGTATTGCTAATATTCTGATACATATTGTATAGTCATTGTTTTATAACCTGCAGGTACGTTGTGACCATCGTAATACAAAAATGATGTTCGAAATACGAAAAGAGGAAAAAGACAATGTTTTTCATAGCCAATGGAATTTTCTTATTTTTAGTCGAACAACAATTTTATTCCGATTTGTCTATAGTTGTATAGAAACATCCTAACTGCTCTCAAAATTAAGGCATTTACACATGTTAATTTTGTAATTAACACGTCTGAGTGGAATAAAACTAATACAGCCTCAGGGTAACTTAGGTTTTTTCGAGAAAGCTTTTTTTTGCAAATAATTCGAAAAACCTTTTTTAATATGAGGGTAGGATTAGGGTTCGAACATTAGTAGGGTTCGAACATTTTTTTATGGGAGCTGGAATGGCCACCAGCCGCCGTTTTGATTTTAGAGACAGGTATATGTATATGGATAGAGGACAGTTAAGCAAACAATAATGTGAGCAAAATGGTGCCCTAAAGTGTCACATTGCCGAGATATTTGGAGCTTAAGACACCATGTGAGACAAAGAAAATAATTAAAAATTACTGAGTGCATTCTAATATTCGGCTTGATTCAACCATGTGTATAAATTATTTTGCGAAGTTCTTAATAAAGTGGTATTCACGTGTTCTTATTTTTACTTTACTATCATAAATGGTTAAATCAAGGCGAGAACTATTATTTGAATTTAATCTGAAGAAAATGGGAAAAAAATGGAGGCTAGAAAGCTATATTCTAACTCCTTTGCTCGTCAAGTTACTTAGGGCTTTCTATCTTTATTAATACATTATGGAAGTTCGTTGTTAACCAGATACATCCTTAAGATATTACTCATAATAAAAACATTAACAATACTAACTAACCATTGGAGTAATGTACTCTTTTCAATTAATAAATTAAAAATATTATAATCCTTTTTTTTCTGCACAACTCCAGCTGAAGGCTTGATAGCGCGCCAATGTGGTCCGGGATTGGTCACATCCGATGGAACGGACCACGGGGAAAGTGACTCTCCACAAGGGAAAATAACCTGGAGCAATTGTGATACTGATCTGTGTAACTGGGGGGTGATGAATAAATCCCAGATTTTGAAATTGATTGTAAGTGCCATGTTGCCGTTTTACTTTAAATTTGAATATTTTTCTTAAATTCAGAAGTAATTTTCGCTTAGTTAAGGGACATAACAACAATTTAAGTATGCAACCAGCAACAGCGACCATGTGATGTATTATGTTCTTAGCTATAAATGAAAGTGTTTTTGAGTTGGAAAAAAATTATACCTGCAACTTAAAGTAAAAAAAAAATACTTGTGCGTAATGTGTTTTTTTGGAAAACGTATTTCATTGACTCTTAGCACAACATGTATCATGAATTCAGGTATATTTTAGACCTACGTTTCCATCTCAAAAACTCATCTTGTATCCACCACTGTATAAATGTCACATGCCAACTAAAATAATGTATAAAATTTTAATACGACTGGTTGCCAATTTAAATTAAATCGTAAGCACAAAATGTAATAATAACATGAAATGCAATTTAAGTAATAATTATTTTTTCTATGCACAAAGATATTTTTTTTCTTATTATTTATTGATAAGGTCAAATTAATTAGGAGACCTTAGCAATAATATTTAATATAGGTACCTATTTATAATATTTTCATATTTTTATTAGGATTGTGACTTTTTTAAAAGCTTGGCATGAACCTCTGTCTTCACTATCTAAAGAATAAGCCCCAAGTTTCTTAGAAAATAATATACCTAGCTCTATGTTTTCGTACCTAAGTTGTTTTTAGTACTTTTTATTTAAATAAAAGCTTGTTTTAAAAGATTTTTACGTATATTTTATTTATACAAGTTAACAATGTTAGACGGCTCATATATAAGATACTCGTTTCTGTACACATAAAAATAATTTTAAAATAAACATTTTTCAAATGGATTTAGAAAATTGGTAAAAAATTACCATTGTCTTTTTTTCTTTGGAAATTTGAAGCTCAGTGGGAGCTTAAAATTTTGAGCAAAAAAAATGTTCCTTGCTTATAGATTGCAGGAAAAATAGGTTTCCAGTTGGGAGGTTAAATAAGTAAGTCACTCGAGAGTTAAAAGAAAACTCTAGTTTATGCAATTGAGCCTAAAGTGTCCATGTATTTGAAGAAATACGTTAAAACAAAGAATCTGACACAAATGAAACGAGGTATAACAGTCACACTTGCAGATATCATCATCTTCATTCCTTCCAAAAGACGTCAACTGTTAGACAAAGGCCTCCCCAAGTGTCGCCACACCAACCGGTCCTGTGACAGTGATTCCCGGGGTATTCACCACGTCATCGGTCGACCTTGTGGGATGCCTTCCAACGCTTCGTGCAAATAAATAAACTTATAAACATGATTTCAAAGGGTTGTGTGTTGCCCCGACTTACGAGTTGAAGCCGAACTTCAACTTCCTTTCGTTCCCCGTTCGAACCCAGATAAGTATTTTAGCTTGTGTATTTTATTTCATTACCACTGCTCTCGAAACGGCGAAAGTAACATTGTTACAATAAAAAAAGATGCCAAACAGTGAATAAAGTCCCGCAAACCTCCATTGGAAAGGGAGGATCCTCCGACCAGACGGTTGTTGTGTTTGTTTGGCAACTGCCCTTTAGTTGACACTTTGGACAGTTGTATACTGTCGCTGCGCAATGCAGGATTTCTTTGGTAGTTCATAGCTGACAGGATAGATGGCGTTGTGGTTCTTTTTGTTGGCGTACAAATTTTGTTTCTTAGTTTTGATGCCGCTACAACGAAACCAGCGAGTTCTAGACTAAAAGTTCGAAGATTTGTGACACCTACCAATCCGCATTGGGCCCGTGTGGTGCATTATAGCCCATTCCCACTTACTGAGAGGACTCCTGTGTCCCAGCAGAGGTGACATTATTGATTTAAGCTATGAATTCTGTAAGACAATATTCACTCACGGTATTTTATTCGGTTTCCTAATCTTCATCCCTTATTCGGGTAGGCCCAAATAAGGAAATCGAAAAAATAATAAAAATAACGAACTCTCTATACATTATAAACTGTACATTTCTTCTACAGTGATACTAATCAAAATTCTATTGTTTACAATTTCGCCGTGTCGTTCTGACAAATTGGGAATAGACAAAAGCTTGCGATCAATACGAAAAATCTACGGTTTATCCGTATGTATTCATATATACATAATGTTATTAATCATAACTCATTATATTTTCCATAAACGAATTAGGAAATCTAATGAGAAAATCAGTATGCGACTAGCTTAAGCGTTTTTTCCTGTCAAATATAACATACATTAGGTACACCACGCCCGTATTCCCCAAAGTGTAAGGCAGAAGTGCACCACTGTCACTGACTATATATATATGTATCCACATCTGCCTCCTTCTGCGAAGCAGAAATGATAGCAAAGGAGTAGCCGGGCCGCGTGTGGGAAAGGCAAGCCTTACGCCCCAACCGCCACAACAGAAGACGCCCCGGGTGTCGAGAGTCGCAGGGTGATTCGGCCACCGTAACCAGCATAGAAGATGGGGCCCGTTGGGCCAGAGCCTGCCAGGATCCCAATCTGGGGGACCCGAGCACCGCCTGTAGGCGGTTGTACGTGGGGATCGTGCGATCGATGGCCCTTTATGGGGCCCCGATCTGGGCGGCTGACCTGACGGCCAGCACCATCACTGTTCTGCGGAGGCCGCAGAGGGTGATGGCCGTCAGAGTCATCAGGGGATATCGCACGATCTCCTACGAGGCGGCTTGCGCACTGGCCGGATCTCCGCCGTGGGACCTGGAGGCGAAAGTGCTCGCGTCACTACACAGGTGGCGCGAGGACGCGCGGGCGCGCGGCGAGCGACTGACGCAGCGACACTTGGAGTTGCGTCGGTCGCAGCTGCGCGGAGTCCTGGTGGCGGAATGGCGGGACAGGCTTTCGAGCCCTACCGCCGGCCTCATCACCATCGAGGCCATCCGGCCAGTGCTCGACCTCTGGCTCGGGAGAAGGCACGGCTCCCTGTCGTTTCGTGCGACGCAGGTCCTCTCGGGGCATGGCTGCTTCGGGAGGTTCTTGTGTCGCATAGGCAGGGAGCCGGACGCTCGATGCCACCACTGCGTCGACTGTCGGGAGGACACGGCACGGCATACGCTTGCAGAGTGTGCAGCTTGGGAGGAGCCGCGCCGTGCCCTCATCTCTGTTGTAGGCGGTGACCTCTCGCTGCCGGCCGTAGTCCATGCTATGGTCGGCGGTGAGGAGTCCTGGGACGCGGTGGTCTCCTTCTGCGAGACAGTTATCGCGCAGAAGGAGGCTGCGGAAAGGGAGAGGGAGATCACAACCGCTCTCCCTGCCCGCAGCAGGCGCATCGGGCGTCGGAGGAGGGCATACGCTGCCCTCTTCCGGCCCCCCTAACTGGGTCCAGGGGCGGCGGACTTGGGGATGTCCGTCGCCCCCCACTCATCCGGACCCGAGGTGGCGGCGCGTGGTGTTCCCGTGCGCCCCTCTTTGACGTAGCGAGGGGAGTTAAACACCTCACTCCCCTCGCCGACGCGAGGTGGCCCGCAGTGGCGGGCCGGCACCAGCCGGGGATTGCGGAAGTCGCTTACGTTCCCGCGATCCCCGGCGTAGGTGGGAGATGGAACACCGGGGTGGTTTTAGTCAGTAAGAGTCTGACAGACCCCTCCACCCGCCCCAGGGTGGAGGATTTCCATGAGGATTTCCCCCCGAGATCAAAAAAAAAAAAAAAAAAAAAAAAAAAAAAAAAAAAAAAAAAAAGAGCCTGCCAGGATTGCGGAATTTGTTCGAAAGATTCACCGCGGCCCTAGAACGCAAAAGGCTTTTGGAGGAACACGGATGGGTTTTAGTCAGTGAGAGTCTGACACGCCCTTCCGCTCCATCCAGGGAGTCATTTGATGACTTCCTATCCTTAAAAAACCACATCTATCTTTAGTCCTGATTTTGGACGATTGTGCGTGAGCAATGGTGGCCGTCATTCCAACCATGCCAACCTCCCTCCAGAAGCAGATCAGTCTTCCCCGTGTGTTCAGCATATCAGTAAGCGAATTCGGTGTCCCTATTGTTTGACTCCGTATTTCGGCCACACCTGTGCACTCAAGGAGCACGTGCGATGAATGTACATTTCGCGAGTTATGTTTAAATCTCATGTAACAGGGAGCAAGCCTATTGCCATGAAGCTTGAAAATCCAAACTCCGGTTTAATGCTGAGACATTGTAGATGAAAAAAATCAGACACTTTTCCCAATTATCGAACCCTGGACCTCATGTTCGGCAGTAGCGCTTACAACCACTACACCAGTATAACACACAACGAGTAACAGAATAAACGCAACACCTTAAAAGTTACACTGAAATCGCGAAAAAAAAAATCGACTTCCCCATACATTTCTCTGCACATAACTCGACAAAATTTAATTAACAGCTGATTATTTCGCGATTTTGGGATGTTGTGTTGATACCATAGTAGAAGTTGTTCATAATGATGAGCACAATGACCCCTTTTCAGGTATTGCGTTTATTCTGTAAAACGTTGTATGAATAAATACTTGGATCATTTTGGGAATTATAATTATCTATGTCTACAAAATATATCTACGACCATTTACCCACACGTTAGACCCACAAGATTCATATTTTATTAGCAAAAGTCCTAATGTTAGTAAAAATCACACTTTATATACAATATTGAAACGGCTGACACCTACGTGTGCAGCCGTATCCAGTGAGCCAGCATGAGGCTGTCCCACCTATCATACAATACACTCATGATGCCGTGGGAGCTATTGCAAACAGTTCTCCAATATTATACAGCTATAAATAGTAGGACAGCAACAATGCAACAACTAAATCAATAGCAGACCATCCTGAAATGGCCTGCTTATTCAGTAGTATACCTATCTTGTTATTACAGAATATAGACAGATACATAATCGGATAGCATGATGGATCAATCAGTGGAGTGTTGATTGCTAGGCTTGGGCGTGCCTTAAGTACATATTCTAACGAGATTGAAGACGGCTGCCACTTAATACATAATTTTATGATCTTGTGGTTTTAAAATTCAGCTGTAATGGGTACATATTTGTACGTCAAAAAATCAAATACGTACGGGTAAAATATCTACGTTCAAAATATCGAAAACTTAACCCTCAAGCGGGCGCGTGGTTATTTGAAACGGCAGCGGTCGCGCGTAACCGAAATGACCTACAGAAGATTTCAGGGATTTAGAACACCGATTAATTGAAACTCATTTGTTATTTTTATTCTGAAATTATCTATTTTTGAGCTAGGAACCAAATTGTTTTAATTTTAAAACAAAATTCAACACTAACATATTATGCACACCCAACCAAAAAGGTCTCTCCTTCGAGAGTTTTGTTGTTTTACTTAGATGTTTTTAATTTTTACTAGCTATAATACAATCTAATAATTGGTATCGTTGTTTATTATCAACTCTAGTCTAGATTACTTCAGAAATAGTCATATCGTCAAGGTAAAAATTACAATCAGGCGCGTGTAGTCGTTTTGACGCCTACGCCGCCACTTAAACATATGCATTCTGTTCCCTTCTGGAGGCTCGGAGAAGGAGGGAGTGCAGTAGTTTTTATGCGTATTGAACTAATGACAGGCTACCTACTAGAAACGAGAAATAATTGTGACAAGAAATCTTGATATTATGAATGAAAATGTATCCAGTGCGGTCGATTCGACGCCGCGCGACCGCTTGAAGGTTAAATATCGAATGACTATATTACCGAAAATTACGTTATTTTAATAAAATTAACCTACGTCCAATACATCTCAATTCTAAATCTACAAAAGATGAACGACGGGGTAGTTTTAGTCAGTAAGAGCCTGACAGACCCCTCCACCCGCCCCAGGGCGGAGGACATCCATGAGGATTTCCCCGGACATAAAAAAAAAGGTTAGTCCCCTACGTGAATATTCGCACTCGATAATATGTAGGAAAAAATATGAATATGAAAAATTTCTCTATGGAATGCAAGTGAGTATTTCTGAGTTCTTCTATCTCCGCAAAAATAGCAAATGATTATGAATTCAAATTGTATAACCGTCCTTGGAAGAAATAAAGCCATTGTTGACATTTCAGCTTAATGTGTGTTTATCCTACACATAATATAACATTTCATTATATTAGTTAGTATTCAACGGATAAGATGTCTCACAATTGGTTAGATGTTACAATCGGTCGAAGGTATTTGATAGCAGGACTGACACCAATGTCACCGGAAAATTTTAGACTCCGTAAGATTGTAATTAATCTTTATTAGATTACAATTTCTCGATATATTATAAATAAATTGTTTTGTATACAATAAATCCCATCCAAATTCAATAGTTTTCAATTATATCCCTGTCTTATTTAGAAAAAAATTGTTTACAATTTCACGCGATATTGTACAATCTTACAGAGTTAGGAGGTTATTTTGGTTGCGGAATTTGTTCGAAAGAGTCACCGCGGCCCTGGAACGCAAAGGGCTTTAGAAGGAACACGGATGAGTTTTAGTGACTAAGAGTCTGACACGCCCTTCCGCTCCACCCAGAGCAGAAGAAGTCAATTGATGATTTCCAATCCTTAAAAAAAAAGGAGGCTATTTTAGATGCAGGTGCCTTGATCTTATTCAGCTAATTTAATGAATCAGTTGCCGCATGTATGAAACATCATAACTTGACTTGAGTGTTGTTTTGTTTGATAAGCAGCAAGTCTGACAATAGATAAAAGAGCAAAAAAAAAACAACGGGTTGCACTCCGGGAGTGCCGGGAGAAGTGAAAACTTGAACATTAACGTTTCGCATTTTTGATATTTTGGAGTAGTTAGGGAATCATTTCGCGCGAATTGCTTTAATTATCAGTATAAAAGTACTACCAATTATCCCTTTACACCCAAAGAAAAAAAGTTGCAAATATTTAAGAAAAAGTTAATTCAGGGGATTTTTAAGAGTATAAGGAAGCTAGAAAAAAT
Source organism: Mamestra configurata (assembly GCA_002192655.3). Lineage (NCBI taxonomy): Eukaryota > Metazoa > Arthropoda > Insecta > Lepidoptera > Noctuidae > Mamestra > Mamestra configurata. The sequence continues at coordinate 73,540 of NDFZ01005396.1, read as the reverse complement.
GCAAAAAAAAAAGTCCTGAATTTTCAGTTTTCCTGAAAAGGTGCCTACCTTTTTAAATACTTTTTTCTTAAAAAAAACAACGAATTAAGTACTAACCATTGTTGAAATACAAACTATTTTTGATATTTTGTTTTGTTAGTTAGAAACAAATTGTACCTAAACTTCAAGTAGCACGCTCGTGGCCCTTCGGTCGTAACCCTGTAAATTAATTTCAACGTAGTTTTTTGTTTATTTATTAAAAGCAGGTATTGTGGCTATGTAGTTGTTTGTTTTTTTTATTTTAGTCCTTCCTACATCTGATGACCGTGTCTTCGAACTCCGTAAAGATGGAACCGAGTCAGACATTGAAGAATTCCGACGACGAAGTAGATTCAGAAACAAAGCCGCGTGTTTTCGCTGAACTTGTAGGCAAGGACGAGAATTCTGAAGGTTCAGGCGATGACAGGTTCTACCTGAACCTCTAATTCAGGTAACGACCCCAAATTGGGGACTTTTTCGTAGTACTACTTTGCGGCAAATTGGAAGCAGAGGAAGTTCTTGTGGTACTACTTCGCAGCGAGTGCAATCACGCAGAGGACGTTCGAAATTTCACTCTTAGATAGGCCATAGGCATGTACGAAACCGAGTCAAAAACGATATTTTTTTACAGCAACTACAGCTGCTCTACAAGGCAACTCTATCAAAGACTTGTTTTATCCGCCATAGGTTAGTAGCTCTGCCAACTGAAATAGACATAAAATATTCCCCTTGCAAGGATTAATCACACTAAGCGGATTAGACAAGTTGTTGCATCGACTTCTAAATCGTAACTGTAAAAGCTTTAGTGGCTTTTTGTAAGCTTTGGAATTGACGTAGGTTTTTTTTAATGCATGATAATAGTGAGGTCTTCAAAGCATTAAAAGAAAAATTGTGTTAATAGAATTTAATAATGTGTAACATAATTTTCTTCATCTGTTCTGACGGCACGAGCAACAGCTTTATTTTTGAAAAGAGACCTAATCATCGAGCAAGCGAACGGTGAGAAGGCGAAGCTGTCAAACCAAACACAATCAATCAAACATCTATTTATGTTGTAAAATAAAACAAAAACAATACTTACACATGTCGCTAGTCGGATCAAACTACGCGGCCATATTTTACCTCCGATTGAGAAAAACTAACAACCGATTCTACGACTCGGGCGCCACGACGCGAAAGGAGACATCTCTTACGATCGATCATCGTCGGTTGCGTTCGCAAAAATGAATCCGCACGGACTTGAGATTTTTTCAAACTTACTCACACTATCGTATACCGTCGGGTGTAAAGGGGTAAGTGGTAAAATACAATATTCATTTATTGCGCTATCGTACACAAAATGACAATTTATATTACATTTAAATTTAACAATTCAGAACTTTCCCTCCGTCTTACGAATTTTCAATCAGGTCACGTGTCCTGACGCGACATAACATTTTTTACCCATCCCAAAAAGTGCACAACGCTGCTAGAGAAGGTTTCACTTAAAAAAAAAAAAAACCACCGGAAATTGAATTGTCAAAAGTTAAATATAGAATGTAGGTTCCAACACACATTACCCCTTGTTTTCTTTCCTTCCTTAATTCATTAGTTCATAACTTTTCAGTAAGTTAGATTATCGAAAAATATATTACGAATACATATTTTTTATTTTATGAAATAACAAAAAAATACGAAGATAAAACGTATCAAAGATAAGGAGTGGGGCTTGTAACGTCACTTTCCAGTAAAAAGTGTAAGTAAGTGACGTCACACGAGTTTTCAACGCACTGTATCGTTTTTTTTACGTTTACGTATCAAAAGAAATAATACGTGTCCAATATTTTTTGGAAATCAATCAGATATATTTTGCAAACAAAGTTTGACCTTTGATATTATAATATATATTATTATTGTAATATCTTTTATCTGGAAGAACTGATGCAATAATTTGCGAAAATTTTTAACAATAAGCCTTGTCAGAGATGGTATTTACCGAAAATACACGGCTGCGGAGTTTATTTTTTTTTAAGGATGGGAAATCATCAAACGACTTCTTCCGTTCTGGGTGAAGCGGAAGGGCGTGTCAGACTCTTACTGACTAAAACCCATCTGTGTTCCTTCTAAAGTTCTTTGCGTTCCAGGGCCGCGGTGACTCTTTCGAACAAATTCCGCAACCCGGGTAGGCTCTGGCCCTAGCGGGCCCCGTCTTCTATGCTCACATCTCTTTGAGGTGCGCGTGAAACACAACGCGCCATCGACCCGGGCCTGGTGGTGATCGGTCAGCGAGCCAACGCGCCTACGGTGGCCGGGGATCGCCCTGCGCGGAGTCATAGTCTGCGGGGCAAATCTAGTCTTCCAGATGAAACTACACATGATTTATATTTATCATTGATTATCCAGTCTTTATTTATTTATGGAGAGTACTGCCACATCAACTTCAGATACAATAACATAAAAATATTTTACAAAATTACTTCATTAGTGGTCTAATATTGTGACAATAATGGCGTACATAACATTGACAATTGCTTGGTGTAAAACACAATGTTAAAAAAATACCATACAATAAAAAAAAATAGCAATGAATACAATACAAATTTCCAATACAATTTAATATAAATGTTTAATTATTAAAAATAACAATAAAATATTCACAAACGATTAAACTTCAATTTAAATTCTAAATTAGGGTAAACTTTTAATTTTGTTTTTAAATATACGCAGCTTGTCGTGGAACACATCAAGATCTTCTTGTAGAAAACTTTCTCCAACATTTTGTTGCCGGCTTCCACCCGGCTCCACAAAGGTCTATTCAGAACAGCAGCAGGTGTAAGCTCTCGGAATCGGCGTGATAAATTAAGACTTGTTTTAGATGAAATCCCTTGATTAACAAAATATAATAAAAGCTGTTTAGCTATGGCTGTACGAATATACAAAAAATTACCAAGTAAACCTAAATTACTAAATATCGGACTGTTTAAAATTCACTTGTTTAAATGGCTACATGATAATATTTTTATATTAGTAAGGAATACTTTGAACATAAGTTGTGTTAATCATTTTGCATGCTTTAGTCTTAAGCAAAAGATCTCATGTAACACCTTTATATACCATGTTTTACGCAAATAAATAAATAAATACAACCCAGTAACTGAGTAACTGAGATACACCTTGGCAAGACTCTTTTCAGATTTTCTGACTTCTGAATATACGTCAAGAACTAAAAATGAAACCCGGGACTAACCGCTTAACGTGCTTTTTGAGGCACGAAACAGATGGCTTGGTTACCCATCTACGAATCAACCTCGTAAAGTGTAGTTTAACCTTGATGTTTGTCCCGAGCGGCTGCTATAACTTAGTCGCGAGATTCTCACGTCGACCTCGTAGATACTTTCCAAAAACATGTCCTGGGTCATTCATCACCAATTATAACCACAATTTTATTCCTTCCATAGGGGTAAGTTACAAAAGCAGTGCCATTTACTTTATACTTCCGCGGTCTAAGGAAGAAAAGAGGGTAAACTTACCCCAATCTGAGCGGCAACCAAATATAGCCCCATTAACACTGCATTCGGGTAGTTTTATGGGCTACAATTCATTCATTTGTGAATCAGACTGGTACAGACTTAATACAAACGCGATGTCGTTAAGATAAGAGCTCTAAGCGTATTTATTACTACGGCTACCTTTGCCGTATGAGCTGTGCCGCCGGGAAATTGCTGGTAAAGGTTGAGATTGATTTACGCAGTTACAGGCGTTTTTACTGTTTTTATTTTTTTGCCTTGTTCAGTTTTTTATTTGGAAGGTGCATCTCGGGGACGTAAACTGAATAAAAGAAAGAAACAAACTTTAGTCCGATGATATTCATTAGGTAAACAGAAAAATGTGACAGTAAAATAAAGGCGTTTGCTGTGACAGCGTCACCTTCTCACTGTTTGCTCGCTCGATGATTAAATCCCTTTTCAAAAATATAGCTGCTCCTCGTGCCGTTATTACAGACGAAGAAAAATGTTAACATATTTAAATCCTATTAGCACAATTTGCATTTTTTGCAGCTTAGTTTTTTTGCTAGACTCGATTAAGTTTTCTTTCTTGAAATGCACTGAAAGGGTAATAAGGTGCATCCTGGAAGCGTAAAGTGGATAAAAAGTAAGAAAAAACCGGCCGAGTGCGTGTCGGACCAAACACAGTGTAGTGTTCCGTAGTTACCTGTTTCCTAAACCATGTTAGAAAAATATAAAAAGTACTTTACTATTATTACATTACAAAGTTACAAATGCACTTGGTTTTAAGTCATGTTCCATGGAATTATTACTATTACTCATTAACTCGATAAACCTAGGTAGCGGTGATAGTTTTCCTTTTAAATTCGTTATGTATATATGCTACTCCTATGATTTTTTTCACGTCTCCAAAAACAACCGTTTAGCTGGCAGAGGGAGGGACACACACACGTGACTCTAACAAAAATTGCACTTTAAAGCTTCATATGTCGCAAACGGATCCTTGGATGGAAAAATGGTTTTAGCAATTCCTTAATATGTTTAAACGACCTATCCAACGACACCCCAAACCATGGGGTAGACGATACAAAAAATTCATCGCCACTTTACACCCTAAAGTAAATGTATTTCAAGATTTTATTTAACCACTTCATCGGCGTGATTAATATGTATAGCCATACCATATTTCAACTTTCTAGCGCTAAGCGTCTCTGAGCTAAACCGCGGACGGACGGACAGACCGATAGATAGACATGGCGAATCTATAAGGGTTCCTTGTTGATAACAGAACCCTAAAAAACATTTGTTTGACGACAGTTCATCACAAAAAAAAGTTGCAAAAAAAAACAACGTTGTTGTGGGCTGGTTTGACAGCTTCGCCTTCTCACTGTTCGCTTGCTCGATGATTGGGTCTCTTTTCAAAAATAAAGCCTTTGCTCATGCCGTCAGAACAGATAAAGAAAATTATGTTACATTTTATTAAATTCTATTAACACAATTTTTCTTTAAAAAAAAAAATCCTACGTCAAATCCAAAGCAGTTACGATTTAGAAGTCGATGGGACAACTTGTCTAATCCGCTTAGTGTGACTAGTCCTTGTAAGGGGAATATTTTATGTCTTATTTCAGTTGGCAGAGCTACCAAGCCGCAGGCGGATAAAACAAGTCTTTGATAGAGTTGCCTTGTAGAGCAGCTGTAGTTGCTGTAAAAAAATATCGCTTTTGACTCGGTTTCGTACATGCCTATGGCCTATCTAAGAGTGAAATTTCGGGTATAAAAAGTTTCACAAGTCACCTAGGCAGCTTTCACAAAATTTAAATTATATATTAAATATTATTAATTTTAAAAAAAATATTGTAATCAGATCCGACCAATGCTTTCAGAGATCCTCCTACACTCAAAAATTTTAATAATAGTTTATTCTGTAAACATTAGTTAAGATAGTGATTTTAACTGCATGCGCAAGTCAAACACAGTCCTTATTTCGGCCGACGTTCTATTTTGTAGTAATGCGCTGTACATACATACATAGTATGTATGTATGAGCTCCTAGCAACCTTCATGAGGTCATTTGCCAAAATACATTATTACGTGTGGGAATGGAGATGAAGAAACTAACTAAATGTGGGAAAACCTCGGCCTTTGATGTGCTGGCTGGCTTTATTAATATGAATATTGTTTTTTTTTAATAAGAGAATATTTCCTATCTGGAAATCCTGACCTGTGTTTCTGATACTCACCTTTACAGACGCATCAAACGATTCTTAGATAGAGTAGAATAGAATATGCTTAATCGTAAGTCGTTGATGATCTGTATCATTTTTAGGGTTCCCTACCCAAAGGGTAAAACGGGACCCTATTACTAAGACTCCGCTGTCCGTCCGTCTGTCCGTCTGTCAACAGGCTGTATCTCATGAACCGTGATGGTTAGACAGTTCAAAATTTTCACATACGATTTATTTTTGTGGCCTCTGTTACAAAAAAAAACGAAAAAAAACAGAATAAAATAAATATTTAACGGGGCTCCCATACAACAAACGTGATTTTTTTGCTCGTTTTTGCTCGATATTGATAACGGCAACAAGTAGACGCTTGAAATATTCACAGAATATCTAGTTATATATTCACTTAAAAAAAAAAACATTTCAGTAGACATGATTTTTTGTCGTTTTATTGATAATGGTACGGAACACTTCGTGCGCGAGTCCGACTCGCACTTGACAGGTTTTTATTATCATTTGGATACTTTTTAAAGGCGTTTTCGTAAACCAGTAAACCATAAGTTATATAAAGTTGCAGAATTCTAACTATAGACAGATCGATCCTCGATGACAATAAACATTTTATGTAACATTGCAGTCATATTATTCATGAATCTCATGAAGAAAGTCGTTAATTTTAACCTTGAACTTTCAATGTATTTTCCTATTACATTAACTTCGTGGTATTTACATGGGCAAATACAATTCAAATAGACGGCCCATATTTCAGTCGGTTTGAAAGAGCTGTAACTGTATTAATTTAAGTGAACTAGCGTCCGGCTTCGACTTCGCATGGATGTATATTTTTCGATTTCCCAAAATTTTCCATTATGTAAATCTTGTCTTGGCAGTTTCAAACACGAGAGAAAAAACAGTCAATTCAGTTGAACCATCTCATCACTTCCCGTGGGTGTCGTAAGAGGCGACTAAGGGACTCGCCTAAGTATGAGCAGCAGCATTCTCTGTGCATTGCAACAGCTACCTACACCGCGATCACCAACCCGCCTGCCAAGCGTGGCGATTATGGCAACCTCCCTCCCCATTTTGGGGAGGCCTTTGTCTAGCAGTGGACGTCTTTCGACTGATATGATGATTCCCAAGTGATGTTCCATCATACATGTGGCAATAGGTAATATGCATGAAAAAAATATTTATTATCTATACACTTAATCTGAAAATATACAAAAAAATTACTATTCTAAAGATTAGAGAGAAAGACTATTTTAAAGAAATATATCTGCCTCTCGTGGAGACGCCGTTTTCTATGGCAGCTGTATAGGCGACATAGTATTTGACGTCAGAGTTCGTATCGGACTTCTTTTTCTAATTAACATCTTTGAAGCTTCATAACTTCATCGCTGATGAAGGTATTTAAAAAATATTTCATAATTGTTTACTAGAGCTGTTTTTCATTATGCAAATAAAAAAAATGCATGCATATTCCCTATTAGTTTATATTTATATGGACTTATATACAGAAAGCTAATTCGAACTAACTTAAAGTAAGGCTGTTACTACCCTTCGTAATGGCGTACAGTAAGAATAGATTAGAATAGAAAATACAATGAATATTATCTATTCTAATCGTATCTATTCTTCAGCTACTAGCTACTAGCTACTAGCTACTAGGTCTGATTTTTTTGCTAGCTAAGCTTACCAAATGATAAATACAAAGAATAGGTATCAATGCATATAAAATTCTTCCGTTACTGACTGACTGAGTGACTGACACACTACGCACAGCCGAAACTACTGATCGCAGAAAGCTGAAATTTGGCATGTAGCTTTCCTACACTCCGTAGGGGAGCACTTAGAGAGAATTTCCCGAAATTCCTACGGGAAAGGGAAAAAACGGGATATTGCGTACGTAGATTTTTTTTAAATTTTAGATGAGTTTGCTCTTGACTCTAGTCTAGGTCATAGATGACAGAGACAAAGTCAACGATGGAGCGAGCTTACCCAGAGGAAGCTTATTCACTCTAATTCAGTTAATCATCATATAAGGTTCCAACTTCTGGGACACAGGCCTCCTAAGTGAACGAGAGCTGGTTATAATCTACCATGCAGGCAAAACCAAGACCACCTATTCTTCTCCACGGCAACTCCTGAAGGCCAGTATCAAAATTATCGACCACCAGAGAAGCGTCGAGGCAATGAAGCTCGACAAGTCCCGGAAAAATAGATTCAACTATCTTGGAACTCGCAATGTGAGTCATCAAATGAGCAGCAGAGCACCTCACGAATCAACTGTTAAAAAAGTTATGAAAAATGTATCAGCAACTTTTTTATGCTTAATTTTTAAAGAAACTAAACGCTCCTATATAACACACAATTTGTAACCTATATTTTCTTTTTAATAAATTCATTCCTATTCTTATTATTCTTAATCTTTACTAATATAATGCGAAAGTCACTTTGTTTGTTATGTTTTCATGCCTAAATCGCTGAACTGATTTTGATGAGTTTTGGTACAGAGATAGATGGAACCCTTTTTTAAAGGATGATAAATCTTCAAATGACTCCTTCCGTTTAGGGGAGCGGAAGGGAGTGTCAGACTCTTACTGACTAAAACCCATCCGTGTCCCTCCTAAAGCCCTTGCGTTCGAGAGCCGCGGTGACTCTTTCAAATAAATGACGCAACTCTGGCAGAGAAAGCCCTGGACCTGGTTTCAAGTGATTTTTTGTTGTGAAAATAAAACTCGAACGCGAGCAAAGCCGCGGGCAAAAAGCTAGTCACTAATACAAACGTGAAACTTCGAGTAGAGATTACCTGCAATAATTATGGATAGTATACACAGTGCGAGCTAGCGTGCGAGTCAGCTTGCCGAGTAGCTGCAGTGTAGTAACTCGCATGGTTTGTACGTATCTTACGAGTTACTGGCACGTGCGAGTTAGATAGTAGCTCGCATCAGAGTTACTTTAAAATTTTTTGTTCACACTCGCCTGCCCGCCGACAGTAACTCGCACATGGCAGCAGCTCTGACATCACTCGCATCGTTCGGACGCGTTCGGCAGTAGCTTGCCAGTGACGCATGAGACTGGGTGGCTACTATCATCGTGTGGACAGCTAAGGCGAGCCGAGCTACTGGCATACGAGTAGGTGATCCGAGTAACTGTCTACTGTCTAGTCAGTAGCTCGCTCTGTGTAAACTAGCCATTAGTACACCTCGGAATACATAACTCTTAGCACTATCCCAGTCCTTATCTCTTCTAGTGGTAGTTCTAAAGCTCTAAGAACGAGTTCTTGAAGTAAAGATTTGCAGTTCGATTCCTGTTGCAACTTATCTTTAAGCTGGTTCTTTGTGGATGTAAAGTCCTCAGAATAATTGGAGGTTTATCATTGGTTTTGCTGGCGTAAGTTTGAATGTGGTGAGAACAGATAGAAACCTTTTTTGTGTTGTTTTCAAATAGATTCTACCAGCGGCTTCCAGCTTTAAAACTTAAACTAAAAAATGTAATTAGTCCAAAAGATAGATTTCCAAAAAATATTGGATATGTATTTTTTCTTTTGTCACGTTAACAAAAAATGAAGACGTTACAGTGCTTTGAAAACTTACCGGTACACTTTTTACTGAAAAGTGACGTTACAATTTTGATGTTTGATGCGTTTTATCTTCGTATTTTTTTATCGATTTGATAAAATAAATAATACGTTTCCAATATTTTTCGATCGAACTGACGGATTAAATAGAATCATATTTTTGCAACCCAGGCAACATCCCTTTTATCACAAAGTAACACACTCGGGATAAAAAGTATCCAATGTCCGTTTCCAGGAAATGGTCTACCCATGTGCCAGTTTTATCCAAATCTGTTCAGCCGTTAACAGACAAACAGAGTTGCAGTTAATATCGCATTTCTAATATTTGGGATGGAAAGTCCTGCACCTAATTACTCCCCGGTCGTGTCGGATAGCCATCATCCTATGAGAGTAAAGACACAGAGTGTGCTCGTGTGCTGCATACGCACTTCTGCACTATAATAACTTTACATATTATTAAATTGACCTACGTGAACGAAATTCGGCAGAGAGGATTACTTTCATTAAAATATCTGTGACAGTATTACCTGTACCATTTTACAAACGTTTCATTCTAATCGCTCTGCACATAGAAACCAGCCTTTTTAATTGCCCTTATAAAACCCAAACAAAATCGTCCATGTTATAAGGAATAGCCCCACTTGATCGAACATACGTTCCAGTGGACAATCCCCCAGATTTCGTTGATATATCGGAAAAATGGTGGCTAAAAGTGAACTAGACATGAACGACAGCAATGTTTCGTTTAAAACTAGGGTTGTAACGGAATCTCGTCACCGCAATGCGGAATTTCCTGAAAAAATCGTACTTCCGCTTCAGCATCTGCCTCCGCAAGTTTCAACTCGAGTTGTACAAATACAAAAATATTTATTGGAACAAACAAAAACAGTTAACAAAAAATTTGTGTTCGTTAACAACCGCATTAGTATGGAATACTGTGTCGCGGCCATTAGCGCCCACCTCCAAGAGGGGAGACAACAGCGTTCCAGGCATATACACAGGAAAAAATAACAATATATATATATGTCGGAGACGGATATTAGTACCGACCGATAACGAAACGAAGCACGAGTTCCGGTAGATGGCAGCACCGTCGCCATCTTACAACTAACTTCGTGCTACAACAGAGCCTACCTAGTGGAGTGGTGTCGGACCAGGGGACACATTCCATTGGGCCGTCTTCGAGAACTCTCCACAAAGCTAGGAACTGTTCCTCACGTTTCGTTGTACGGTGTGATATAATTTGTGATTTGTGTTCAGAGTATTAAATCGTGTTGTGTAATCGTTGTCTCATTGCTCGATTACCCATTTTATACGCTCACTATGTCGGATGATGATCCTAATAATGCGGCCTCTCCGTCATATATAAATAAATGTTATATGGTTTAGATTTTGGAGAATAAAATATAAAAAAAAAGAAAATTAAATACTGATTATTATTAATTCATGTGAATGTGTTCCTACATTTGCGTACATGTAAGTGTAGTGTATGTATGTGTATGCGCGTGAGTGAATGTGTGAATACTAAATAATACTAATAAACTGAACTAGACGAGAATACGACAGTATTGTTACGTTTGAAACTGGGGTTGTTAGGGAATCTTGTCTCCGTCACAGCAATGCGGAATTTGTGGAAGAAATCGTACCTCCGCTTCAGCATCTGCCTCCGCAAGTTTCTACTCGAGTTGTAATGTAATAAGAAGGCTCACGTTTGACCACAATCTCACCTGATGGAAAGGAATGACGTGGTCGACGCGGGAGCATAATTTCCTAGAAGGAACCCCCATCTTTAAGTTAAGAGTGAATATATTACAATTAAGGTGGTGCTATCAGGAAACATAGACCCCGGCAGGGCATTCTACACCATAGCCTTGAAGGTTCCACGTACAATGAAAGTTAACAAAAAAAAGCCGAAGATATACATAAGCCCAAGAGTCCAGCTAAGGTGAGGAGCTTGCACGGGTTCTATGGTGAGTGTAAAGTATTTTGCGTCCATACTGTAGTGAAGGAGCGGCAGGCTAGAGTCCCGCCACAATAATTCACGACGCATTTTAGCCACCTAATCGTGTGGGCCCTTGTTACTGATGACTATAGACAACGCACAAGTTGCATGACAACGGGATCGTGTCACTGATTTTTCGAGGTGTCTCAAGTGAGCACAAAATGTAGCCAATAAAATGCCTAGAAGGTGATAAAGCTGAAGAAGCTTATTTAAAAAAAATGGTTTTTCCCTTCTAAAATATACCTATACCTTTAAAAATGCCTTTGTTTCATTCCTTTTCAGATCCGCGTCTGTCTCTACAGAGGTCAAGCACTGCACCTCCGCCTCTTCCTCCATTACATCCCTAAATGAAACGACACAATCTCAAATCGCCGTCGCTTTCTGAGACATATTTCCGTTTGGGTTCCCCACCTTGAGAGAAATAGTTTCGTAAGTCGGTAGTGCTGAAAATGATGCCAGCTGTTTCATTTCGAATGTATGTGTGTTAAAGGATATTTTAAATTTTACACTCAGACTCAAAGCATTTAAGTCGGTCAGTCAAAAAGAGAACAATGCGCTAACCCGAAGTTTAGTCGGACACATTACGACGGTCAGCAGTAAGCAAACGACTGAAGGAAGAGTCCATCATATTTTTTTTTTTTGTGAGTGGCGTCTCGCGTTTCAACCTATAAGGTTGTCGACTGCTACACCTAGCTTGCCTGTGGTGGCCTTAATATAATATTAAAGCCAGGGCTTATAAAAAACTAACAAACTAAGCGACTACACGCTAAGGCCCGTACCCCACAGGGGGTGCCCCCTGTGGGGTACGGGCCTCGGCTTAGGGCGTCGCTGGTGGGAGGACAGCTAGGGACGGGCTGGATCGAACTAGAGTCCATCACAATAAAATCACTTGTATTATATTCTCGAACAATCAATCTGCTTGACCTTTTTAACCAACTTCAAAAAAAGGAGGAGGTTCTCAATTCGGTTGTATGTTTTTTTTGTATGCTTGTTACCTCATAACTCAGTCATTTATGAACCGATTTGAAAAAAATATTTTATTGTGATAGGATATAATTTCCGATTGTTCCTATAGAAATTTCATCGAAATCGGTTCCGTAGTTTGGTTTTGTAATCAAAATAGCTGGAAAAAGTGATGTGAACACACGTGAAACATGTTTTACTTTCCTGTGACTTTCCAGTGGTGTTGTTCGGTGTGGGGTACCAGTAGAAACCGAAAATTAAAAAAAAAAAATACAAAAAAATACAACCGACTTCCAAATAAAAAAGCACAACTAAGTTTGCATGTTTGTGGTGTTAAAATACGAAGAAACAATCAAAAACACCGACTTCCAAAGTTTAAGTTATTTTATAATTTTCCGTTCTTTTTTATTTGCAAGTCGGTTGTATTTTTACCCAATTTATTGGAGTCGGATTACAGTGTAACCGGCTGTAGCAAAGTAGCAGTATTTTACATGAAGCAACTGCCAGATCTGACCAACAGATCTGGAGTGTCAGGGTCTTACTGACTAACATCCACCCGTGTTACTTCAAATGCCCTTTGCGTTCCAGGGCTGCGTTACTCTTGCCAACAGTTCCGCTGCCGACCTCTACAACTTAATAACTGGGTTACACAATATGTACTTCTTGGCAAGACTGATGTTAGATTTCCTGGCTTCTGACTATCCGTCATGACAGTTAAAAATCAATTGACAGCCGGGATCAACGGTTTAACGTGCTTTCGGAGGCACGGAGGAGTCTCGGTATGTTAGGGTCGGTCACCAATCCACGGATTGACCTCGGCAAGCGTTGCTTAATGAAAGAACAAGTGCAGCTGTTATGATTTGGCGCCGGGAGTCGCAGGGCGATCCCCGGCTATCGTAGGTGCGGGCCTGCGGACGGACAGTTTTGGGTGGCTCGCTGTCCAATCACCACCAGGCCCGGGTCGATGGCGCGTTGTGTTCCACGCGCTCCTCAAAGAGATGTCAGCATAGGAGACGGGGCTCGCTAGGGCCAAAGCCTGCCAGTGTTGCGGAATTTGTTCGAAAGAGTCACCGCGGCCCTGGAGAGCAAAGGGCTTTAAATGGAACAGGGATGGGTTTTAGTCAGTAAGAGCGAAAGAAGTCATTTGATGATTTCCCATCCTAAAAAAAAAGCTGTTATGATTTAGTTTCCTCTGATTTTCACAAATATTATTGAAAAATAAGTCGAGTTGTTTCTGAACATAGGAACCGGGAAACGGAAAATAATTAATGACATAATAAAAATCAGGGTGACCAAATCGGATGTAGATTGTAGGTACATATTTTATAACTTTAAATCTCATACCACATTTTACAATATGTACGAGTACATTCAAGTCTAGCAGGACAAAGTGAAACTGTATTAGCGATAACGACTGTATAAAAGTCCAAAATGTATGAGATTCACTTGCGTTATCAACGTCAAGGGGTAAAAAAAAAGAGGTAAGTCAGCTTACGTTGACATCTGCGAGTCTCTGTCAAAGTACAAGAGTATTTTGATACTTACTCGTAAATTTATTTTAAGCCTTTGTTATTACAGATATTGTTGTTGTTGTTTGTATTATTTCTATTTTTTTCAAATGTTAAGTTTCAATGTCCTGCTTGTTTAAATTTTTGTGGCGTCTCAAATTCTGTCTTGAGACACTGAACAACGCCATTAGTACTGACGTTTCCGCCAAACAAAAAAAAACTGGCCAAGTGCAAGTTGGACTGGCACACGAAGTGTTCCGTACCGTAACCCGAAAAAAACATGTTTCTTGTATGGTTCCTTTTATTTTTAATTTTATTTCATGTTTATTGTGTTATTCTAGCAGCAACAGAAATACATTATCTGTGAAATTTTCAACTGTCTAGCTATCACGGTTCATGAGATACAGCCTGGTGACCATAGAAATTGGTGACAGACGGACAGACGGACAGTGGAGTCTTAGTCCCGTTTTTACCCTTTGGGTACGATCCCTAAAAAGACAGTCTAGTCGAATCGGTCCAGAACATACGATATTAATTCGAGGAATTGTGGTAAACATTTGAAGTAATAAGTGAGAGTAGTGGATGATTAGTGCTCGTATCCCACGTGCTTGTACTATTTCTATGGGATACATTGGAGAAACGTCGTTTACGTCATTTTCCGTGACTTAAACTGATTAGGCAGTTTGTGATAAGGACGTAATTTCCAAAATTTTGGTCGTAATTGGTTAATGAATGATTTTTTTTTAAACGTTGCCCCACTCTAGGAATTTCTCCTGTATCGTGGATGCGTCTGCAATCATACAAACTCACATACACAAACATCCAGACCCGGAACAACTATCTGTAGGCCATACAAATATTTGTTCCGTGCAGGAATCGAACCCGCGACACGCAGCGCAGCAGCCAATAACTCAACCACTGCGTCAACCGTGTTGTTAAAAATGACGCTTTGCCAACAGAAACTAAAATACTCGTAAGAATTTAAGCAGCAAAATAAAGTGAGAAAAACTTGCGAAGTAGGTAAGCTTAGGTGCTTGCAAGTCATCTTATTTTCCTATGAGATTAGTCTTTGACCGTTCTTAGGATCTTCAAAGGGGTACTAAGCTGAGTGCTTTTTAAAAGCACCAAGAACAGTAAACTAGTTTTATAGTGTCTTAAAAGCAGCAACTTCATAAATATTGCTAGCGGACGTCACGCGGTTTCACCCGCGTAGTTCCCGTTCCCGTAAGAGTACAGGGATAAAATATAGCCTTCGTTACTCAGGGTGAATGTAGCTTTCCAATGGTGAAAGAATTTTTGAAATCCGCACAGTAGTTTTTGAGTTAATTCATGTCAAACATACACACACACAAAAATACAAATTTTTCCTCTTTATAATATCAGTGTAGATGTAGATTTCACTATTTATAACTAGATAAGTGACGCGGCGACGTCTAAATATGAAAACAGCTTTTACTTAGAGCAAAAAAAATGGACAGGAATTATATTTAAAACTTCAAAATACGTGGGCGTACCAGCCGTATTAGATCCAACGGCCTGGTACGCGACGATGGCAAGCGACCGGACGGTATGTCTTTATTCCCATGGAAGTTGGGTAGGCCTTTAGTGTGGGATGCTACTTGTGTACTTGCGCTATCCCATCTTCCTAGCTCGTCGTGCTGTCCTGGTGCTGCCGCTGCGGCTGCGGAGAACCTCAAGCGGCGCGGCGGAAATATAATTACCTAGTTGGCAATTATATTTTCGAGCCGTTTGGGGTTGAAACTCTTGGACCGTGGGGTCAGAGTGCTCATGCGTTATATAGAGAACTTGCTAAACGCTTAGTAGACACTTCGCGTGACCCAAGGGCTGACTTTTACCTTGGACAGAGGATAAGCATTGCCATACAACGTGGCAATGCCGCCAGTCTTTTGGGCTCACTTCCAGTCGATAGCGATGCGGACGAGTTTTTTGTTTGTTTTTGTGTTTTGTTTTAGTAAGGAATTTTTATTTTAAGTGTATTTAGTTAGATTAGTATTTGAAATATAAATCCTGAAGAAAAAAAAAAACTTCAAAATAACAAATTTTAAAACAAATGATTAATTGAATGGAAGCAATAAATATTTTTAGAATATTATTAGAATAAATCAGAATTGAAGTCAAGTTAAGCGTGGTTGCCAACATGTAGGATGTGGACTCAGCCATCTTTGGCCCGATAGTCGGGTCAGCCAATAGCTTGATAGCCACGAGCCTCGACTAACCCCTTAAGCTGGGTACTGACCTGTGTTACGAGTTGTAATGTAACATTCGCAGCGAGCATGATATGCTACGCTGTATCCGAAAATCCGTGTAAAACAAAACACATACACATCTTGTTCCTGCTCATTTCCACGTACTGACTGCACGAATGCTCGCTTTGTAACATGTTACATTACGCCCCGTAACACCGGTCTGTACCCACTTTTTAGAGGCTCTCGTATGGCGGCTGGATCAAGGGCCTGATTCAGTAAGCGTAACTGCTGAATACAGCTTGAATTAGGAATTAGGAGGTTTCTTTGTCTGGAGTCCTGATCACCGGTAACTTGGACCATGTCCCTAATACCAGTGCGCTACTAGTAGTATAATCTTGAATATTTTTATTTTTTTATATTTTTGTTACGGCTAAACAGAAACGATCTACTTAGTAATAGAAATAAACTTAAGATTACACACAACCGTAGCCGGAACTTATATAAATATAATGTATTTATACAATGACAGCACGGTTGGCGCAGTGGTTGAGCGATTGACTTCTGCGCTGCCTGTCGCGGGTTCTATTCCCGCACGGAACAATTATTTGTATGGCCTACAGATAGTTGTTCCGGGTCTGGCTGTTTGTGTATGTGACTTTGTATGTTTGTAAACGCACCCACGATACAGGAGAAATTCCTAGTGTGGGGCAACGTTTTTTTAAAAAAAGTGTAACAGAATAAACGCAAAACCTTTTAAGGGGTCATTGTACTCATCATTATGAACAACTTTCACTATGGGACCAACACTGAAATAGTGTAAAAGAAATCGACTGCCTCATACATTTTTCTGCGCATAACTCGACAAAATGTACTGAACAGCTGTTTTCTTTACGATTATTCTGTAACACGTTGTATACAATGAGTAAACGGGAACAAAATATCACATCAAACTCGACTTAGACATTTAAACTCTGTGGCAGGTTTTTTTAAATAAATTATTTAAATCATTGTTATTTTTATTGAATATATTCAGGACAAAATTGTTATGTTAATTTCCTTGAATAAAGGGTAATTTCCTGTGCTTCATTTTATCTAAAACATCAATACATTTTCATAATTTTTGCCTTTTTGTTGGTGTTCTACTCAGTATCCCGTATTATCATTTCATCATCGGTCCAACTTTCAGGAGGGCTTTATATCTTGTTACTCAAATCTAGGTTAAAATAATTTCAACAGGTGCACGGGTCGATCTTCAAGGTTAAGCAACGTTTGCTGAGGTCGGTGGATGGGAGACCAGTGAGATTCCTCCGTGCCTCGGAAAGCATAGTTGTCATTTATAAATCTTTGATAGCCGTTACGGAGAGTCGGTAGCCTAAAATTTTTAGACCAATCTTGCCAAAGGGTATCGTGTTACTCAGTTACTAGATTGTAGAGTTCAAATAGGCGCTTCATGTAAAATACTGTTAACCAGCTGCATCCAGGTAGATTGGAAGCTAGCCCCAATATAGTAATAACGCAATAAATAATTTGAAAATTCTGAAATTTTGAAATATGAAATTTAAAGTTTGAATATAGTTGGGAGAAGGCTTGGTAGATACTTTGAGCCTTTCGAATTAGCTATTGTCGACTAATGTTGAGAATCAGTTCTTTAAGCTGGGTACTGACCGGTGTTATGGGCCATAATGTAGTATTCGCAGCGAGCATTATACTTTTATAACATTACGGCCCGTAACACCGGTCAGTGCGCATCTTTAGGCTAATAAGCTCGGTAGATTGATGAATACACACCTCGGTACCTTTAATATATTTGTTTTTAACCTAACACGACAGCAGAGTCGTTGGTAATACTTTGTTCCTATAAGTAGCATACTCTGGGTGCATCGTCCTCACATAATATTAAATAAATTTTTGGATACCAATTATTGTAAAATATTTTTTTTTATTTGAGATGACTTTGCTTTTGACTCTAGGTCATAGATGACAAAGTCGACGATGGAGCGAGCTTACCCAGAAGAAGCCTGTTCACTCTAATTTTGAAGATTTTTAGGGTTGTATGCGTTCGGAAACACAGACCAAGGCAGAGAATTCCACTCCTTTGCTGTGCGTATTATAAAAGACGTTTAGTGCAAATTGGTGGAATTTAAACAACGTAGGGATGGTTACTTGCAGTGCATCTAGATGTCCCATGGTAGAAGGGGGTCGGTGGGATGAGGTCGTGGAGTTCCTGGATACTCTCCCCGAAGTACAATCTGTAGAAGACCCACAAGCAGGTAACCTTGCGGCGATGAGCCAAGCTATGAAGCTGGGCATCCACCAGTATTACGTCGCCAATGAGCCTCTCAGCTCTGCGTTCCACCGAGTCAAGCGGGGCAAGTAAACCATTATTTGAAAAGAGTAACTATGGAGTTTCTTCTCCGTTCTTCTCCATAAGAATCTACCTTTCCGAATGGACAGTAGAGTCACTTTATTTATTAAATACTATTATCTTACTGAACTGTAAATGATGATGTTCAAAAGTGCCGTTTAATGACCTAATTGAAATAAATATTTTGACTTTGTTGTTCTCCCAAAGCACAGAACAACTATGTGATTTTATAGCTTTGTGCTATATTCCCCCAAAGGGACTTTGTTTTACTTTATTTTCTCATTACAGTTTCATGTTTCGTGTTTTGTTCGTTTTTGGACCTGAATCCGAGGTTATCGAGATACCAACACGTATCTAACATAATCAACTAAAGTAGCTTTAATAAAGCCAAAGGAAAGTCAACACTTCGATGTCAATAACGTCGTAAAATTGTAGTGAACAGGATTTTTTTATAAACCAAAGCAAACGTTTATTGTATGCTTGTAAAAGTTTTCCTGTTTTAACTAATTTTATAGATTCAAGTTATTTTAAATTAAAAGACAGATGTGCTGAATTGACATGTATATTTAATTGGATAAAGAGAAGCCTTAAAAATGTCCAGTAACCTATATCGTTTTCAATCATTTTCAGCGTCAAGTTGCAGGCAATTTTCTCTTTCACAGAACTTTATCCTCTGCACTTCAGTGAATAACACAGAGCACGGAATGAGCATATGCTGGCAGCTACTACAGACGCCATTTATAAGAACTTCTTGGTCGTGGGTAAAAATTACGTGGCCGCGCAATTCTGCCATGCGAGGTGCTTGCGGCTAACTATTACCAGCCAAATCGTGCATGGGTTATCCATTACATACCAAGATTCCCCTATGCCTTTTAAAGCACGTTAAGCCTTTGGTACTGGCTGTCATTTGTAGATCTTTGGCAGTCGTAACTATCCGTATAGTTAGAAAACAGAAAGTCTGACACCAGTCGCCAAACAGGCAGTTGTTCCATGTAAATTACTGGTATTCAGCTACATCCAGTTACACTGGAAGCCGACCCCAACAAAGAAAAGGCTACATTGATTACAATTTAACTAAGCACAAGTTTTGGGTATAACACTAGAAAAATTAGCTTTTATCCGCGACTTCGTACGCGCATCCCGTTTTTTTCCGTTCCCGTAGGAGTTTCAGGAAATCCTCTTAGTGCTCCCCTACAATTCCCAAGGAACCTGCATGCCAAATTTCAGCTTTCTACGAGCAGTAGTTTCGGTTATGCGTTGTCTGTCAGACACTCAGTCGACTGAGTAACGGAAGAATTTATATAATATATCGGCCCATGACGATTCTGACAACGATTATTAGTATCATTGTCAGAATCGTCACGGACCGTCAATTTGCAAGCGTCAATTTGTAAGCGGTTACATCAGTTTTGACAATGCCGTCGTCGCCGGCGAGGTGTTTCAGTGCTCTGTGATCCCTCTACTTAGCATAGAATTTCCAACTTCTGACAGCGATTCAAGAAGCAACGTAGGTATAATTTAAATAGTTGATTTGCTCTTGATACTTGATATGCTCTTGTGGAACTTCTCCTTTCTATAGAACCGTGATTTTTTCTGGAGTAACTTTTGACACAACGATAGTGTAGCTTTCTATCAAGGTTTTTTTTTTAAACTTTGCCCCTCACTAGGATTTTCTCCTGTATCGTGGGTGCATTTACAAACATACAAACAGCCAGACCCGGAACAACTATCTGTAGGCCATACAAATATTTGATCCGTGTGGGAATCGAACCCGCGACATTCAGTACAGTAGCCAATCGCTCAACCACTGCGCCAACCATGTCGTCATTCGAATTAAATCAGTAAGAGGTGGATGTAATGGAGATAATGTATTCGTATTTTTAGTACAAGCCTATCTTTGACAATATGACAAAGAAACTACGATGATATATTATATTATACATCAAGCAAAAACTTATTCCATTGCCGTATCCCCCCGTGGAGCCAAAGTAAATGAAGTTGTATTCAACATTTTCAATATAAGTTTTGTCGAATGAGACGAAGTGAATGACACAATAGCACGGATCCAACTTGAAAGTTTTCATTAATTATTTACATTGTGCTGGGAGGCAGTCGCTCCGTATAAAATACTGGTACTCAGCAGCGTTCGGTTCGACTGGAAGTCGACCCCAATTTGGCTTAACAGCGGAGGAAGATTGATTGGCTGAGAGCGGAATATAATGATTGATATTGAGTTTAGTCGTTCACTTTCAGGGTTCTATAACCAAATAGTGTTAATAGAACCCTTGCTTATATCGTCCTGTCACAACAAAGGCCTGTATCCTTTCAGCCATAACAGGTATAATCAGTGGAAAAGACATTTTATTGTTAATCTGGCCTCTGCTTTGGCTAATAGGTAATTGCAACAAATGCCGATAGTGTACAATTCCGACGCGCAATCAGTTCAAATGATAGACTTTTGTAGAAGTGAAATCGACAGACACGGTTTACAGCGACGAAACACAAATAACGTCCACTGCTGGACTCGTCCTGTGTCCCTGTGGCCCTCACCCTTCGGAATAACTTGTAAAACCTAACGTTTTCGGGTACGCGGTCGTCATTCTACTTTACCATTCGTCTGCATCGGACATACATTCTGTGTACAATTTGGCCTGCCAACTGCCACTTAAGTATGGCAATTCTTCGAGTCATGTTGGTAACCTTATTACCTAATAGGTAATTCAATTATTTGCTTTTGCATGAGGTGACCGAGTGACGACTTTCGACTTCGTACAGGTAAACCTGTTAGTAGGTACTAATTAGGATGTTCAACAAGGAAGTGTACTGCACATTTGGGAAATCGATATTTATAACTTGTTTTTCGAGTGAGCTAATCTAACTAAACGTTTGCAAATTTTGGTTGTTATCAGAGCCATTTCATACAGTTACGCTGATTAAAACCACAGTTTCCTTATTTCCTGTTGTATGTGCCAAAAACAATTCCATTTGGATTGATCGAAGGGCATTTACCTGTTAACATTTTCGAATTCTAGGTAAATAAAGTACTCAAGATAAACCCCTCGATTTTTGAATAAAAAGTACCCAAGTGATATAAAATGCAGCTTTTTTTTACAATATTTAATAAATGTTGAATTCAAATGTCCCTATATGGAATAAAATACCTAAGTCCAAAGTTGTTTCATGAAAAATCCCTAAGTCTATAGTGTAGCAAACACCTATTATACCATATTCACCTTAATATTATGTCAACTTAATAAAAAAATAGTATCGTAAAACAAACTTTCGACATATTTTTCGTAGAATAAATCTGAAAAGAAACCAGGCTGATGAAATCATTATTAAGATAAGAATTACAAGGGTTTGTACGACAATCATTAAGTCAGTTCCTAGCATTTCCCAAACTCGAAAGATAAAGTTCAGTCAGATAAATCGTCTATCAATGAAAAACACCATGACAGTACCATTAAAGTCCTTTGCTTTATATCGTGTTGGCATCGGGAGAAATTCACGATGTGATGCCTATGAAGCCCCATTACCTTTGAAACCAGGCAAAGTTAAGGATATCCAACATCTACTAATTTCTGTAACCGATATTCAAAAATTATACTATGAAGATTTTGTTACTATTAATGTTAATACACTGCCTTTTTTTTTAAGGATGGGTAATCATCAAATGACTTCTTCCGCTCTGAGTGGAGCGGAAGGGCGTGTCAGACTCTTACTGATTAAAACCCATCCGTGTTTCTTCTAAAGCCCTATGCGTTCCAGGGCCGCGGTGACTCATTCGAACAAATTCCGCAACCCTGGCAGTAGTACACTGCCTTGGACTTGCCACAAGGAGGGTGTTTTTTTTTTAATTATTTGGAAAAGGCTTTAGACAATTTTAACTTATTATAAGAGTAGGTCACTACAATACAAACATATGGATATACCTATAGTATGTAATTCAAATAAATGTTATGTGTGAAACGAGTATTATAATTATAGTAAAATTTTACGTTACGTTTACTATACGTCAAAAACACCCGTGCTAGGCCCCTGTAGGAGGTTCTCTCGATGTCCCAACACTTTTCTCTTTCAAAACTGCACAATCTAAACACTAATAGTTACAATAACAAACAAATAAAAATCACTGAACCATTTTAACTGACATTCAAAACGCAAGCAGAAATTCACTTTAAGCTATCAAACACCATTGTAAGCGTATCGTTGCTATGCGAGAGATTACAGCCGCCATCTTAGATTCTCATATGCACTCACAGAAACACAAAAGGATTGCTATTTTGCATGACATGACAGTACCTACAAAAATTAAATATTGAGATCTGAGTGCTTAGCACGAATGTTTTGACGTATGGTAAAATTTTACGTTTCGTTTACTATACGTCAGAAACATTCGTGTAAGGCCTCTGTAGGAGGTTTTCTCGATGTACCAACACTTTTCTCTTTCAAAACTACACAATCTAAACACTAATAGTTACAATAACAAACAAAAAAAATCACTGAACTATTTCAACTGACATTCAAACTCAAGCAGAAATTCACTTTAAGCTATCAAACACCATTGTAAGCGTACCGTTGCCATGTGAGAGATTACAGCCGCCATCTTAGATTCTCATATGCACTCACAGTAACACAAAAGGATAGCTATCGTCATATTCAATTCTGCTCTTGTTAGTCGTGCGAAGTAATTACTTGAGCCAGTCGAGCGTATGTTGAAGCTTGGCAAGAGATAATTGGAAGTATTTAGTTGTAAGTTGTACTGTACTTTGGGATTGTTATTTTCCCATAGATAAAGTAGATATATAGTATCTGTGTATATGTCACCGGAAACTATAAAATATCTCGTGAAATTGTAAACTATTTTTTCTGAACTTCACGACCTCATCCCACTGGCCCCCTTCTACCATCGGATATGATCACTCCAATGTCTCGCTGATGGTGGCGCGTGTATCGGATCATTCAGTTCCCTTCAAAATAGTTGAGCTGAATGGTGCTGATGCACGCGCCATGTTCGTGAACGGGCACCGTCAGTGGAGACCGGTCATCCCTTAGTTGCCACTGCCCCATTTTAATATGTGATACTATATATTGTTTTTTCTTTCTTTACATTTTTCTCATATACCTATAGAAGCAACAAGGTTAATGTAACCAGGATTTTTGTAAACAAAAAATGATTTAAAAGAGTGTCTGTGGAGTTTCTTGCTCGTTCTTCCCCATAGAGATCTACGCTTTGGAACGTGTAAATAGCTTCATGTTTTTGACGGACTGACTTTGACATTTCAAAAGTACCTGATAATGGTTTATTTGAAATAAATGCTTTGACTTTGGCTTTTACTTTGACTTTGACATCTAGACGCGCTGCAAGTTACCATCCCTATCTTGTTGATATTCCACCAATTCGCACTAAACGTTTCCAAACGGCTTTTATAATGCGCACAGCAAAGAAGTGTAACTCTCTGCCTGCGTCTGTGTTTCCGAACGTATAAAACCGTAATCTCTTCAAAATTAGAGTGAACAGGCTTCTTCTGGGTAAGCTCGCTCCATCGTCGACTTTGTCTCTGTCATCTATGACCTTGACGAGAGTCAAGAGCAAACCCATCTCAATTAAACAAAAATAGTACACGGATATATTAGAAACCATAGAATTTGGATGGGATTTATTATTTCCAAACGTTTTAAAAAAAAAGTAAATAAAAAGTATCCTTTGTGTTTTTCCAGACTAAGTATAATCTACCTCTATGCTAAATTTCATCAAAATCCGTTAAGCCCTTCTGACGTGAAATAGTAACAAACATTCATCAAAACATACTTTCTTATAAACTTTCGCGATTATAATATTAGGATTAGGTACTAGCTGCGCCCCGCGGTGTTACCCGCGGTTTATATATATATAAAGTAGTCTATGTGTTAATCCAGGGTGTCAGCTTCCTGCATACCTTTCTTTCTAATTATTTTATCAAAATTGGTCCAGCCGTTTGCGGGTGAGGAAGTAACAAACACACACACACACACTCACAAACTTTAGCCTTTATAATATTAGTGTGATAGAGTACTATGTGTGACGCAAACCGTATTTTCCATAATTTGGTTAATACTTCTGGGAATACATGTTTCTTGTACAGTTAATAATTTATTTAAGTGTAAAATTGTAATATGCATTTTAAAACACGAAAGTATTCATCGATTTTTCCTGAACCCAGATGTTACTAAAACATATTTTGGTATCTGGATTACTCACAAAATGCTTACTTATCTAGCCTGATTCATAAATCTCATAATAAGTTGAAAGGAGGAATTTTTCAGTACTACCTTTCAGACGAGAATGTAACTAAGCGTTGTTTTAAAACGACGGTAGTAATTTATCTCTTGCATTGCTGGCTCTTTAACTGAATTATGAAGTAAATGTCTATTAATTGAATAAATGTTTTGTTTTTATGTTTTTTTTTACATGGTCATTTATATGGTCAAGTACCATTCATTTCGATTGATCCATAAAAACACTTCAATCAAATTTAAAGTACAATTTGGTAAATAAAATAATAAAACCCATCCAACGACCGACCTAGGTAAGCGTTGCTTAACCTTGAAGATTGACACAGTATTACGTAGTCATTCCTTAATGTTCAAAATTATTATTATTAATAGTTTTCTGAAAAACGCTAAATAATGATTATTTATTGGTAGGTATTACTTACAGCTTGACAACAACATGAACTACTATTTTTAGTATCAATTTCATTTGTAATACATAGACCGGTAATTCCCGTTCGGTTTAAAATAAATATTTTTGTAACCGCGTCACTCGTGTTGCCGGGTATTTGCAGTGGTGGTCAAAACTGTTGGATACTCAACTGGAATTTTCGTTTACGATATCAAAGGAATCGATAGGTTTTTAATATCAAAGGTTCCCGAATTAACTATGTTCGTTGAACTATCCTAAGCTATTTTGATACGAGAGAACTTTGTGTCGTTTTGAACCAATTTATTTTTAGAAGACTGCACACCGGTATCGGAATTGAATGTTTGAAGTTGAGCATTTGTCAAACTGTACTTTTCTTAAGTAAAAATTCTTTAGCGGCGTTGCGCAGTTTTTGGGATGGGTAAAAAATGTTAAACTCGCGTCAGGACACGTGACCTGATCGAAAATTTGTAAGACGAAGGGAAAGTTCTGAAGTGTTAAATTTTAATGTAATATAAATTGTCACGTTTGTGTACGATAGCGCAATAAATGAATATTGTATTTTACCACATAAATTATAGTACTTTTATACTGATAATTAAAGCAATTCGTGCAAAATTATTCCCTAACCATTCCAAAATATCAAAAATGCACAACATTAATGTTCAAGTTTTCACTTCTGCCGGCACTCCCGGAGTGCAACCCGTTGTTTTTTTTCTTTTAACCGGGTACTAATCAAAATTCGGTATCAAGGTAGCTGACACGATCTTAACAATGCATTTGTAATGAATAACCTGTGATATTTCTAAGTGAGTTTGACGTGATGGCTTTTCCGTTGACAGACTGGCTTCTCAAGCAACCGTAGCGTAGGTTAAATATGTTACTCTGTGACTTTTGAAGCAATGAAAACGTTAGTGAACAGCCTACCTGTTTTGTGTTTTGCGTTTGCATAAAATTCAGTGCAGTCATTACCTACCAATATATCAGAGTCTTATTAAGAAAAAAAAGTTTACAATTTCACGCGATATTTTACAATCTTACGGCGTTTGCAATTTTCCGGTGACATATATATATTTTCTGCAACAAATGCAAGTCTACTCATCGATAAAAAATATTTTTACCGAATTAAAGGTAACAGACCAATTCCCACTAAGGTCAAAGGCATTAGGACTTGACAAAGGGGTAATAGGGAACATGATAGGGTAACGTGGGTCTGACGTGACGACTACGACGCGTGCCTTCGTTACCCTGTAATAATGCATGGTGTATGGTGAAGTGTCGTACCGAATTCCGGCACACGGTAGGCAGGTAATGAGCGCCTTGCTAGGGATGATCCGTAGAGGAAAAGTAAAGGTTTGATAACCCTTTTTTAACCAAGATAAACAGGACCAGGATATCGGTTCACGCTTTACTGAACTGTAGCTTAGTGGCAATCTACATTATATTAATCTATACTATATAATATATTAAAGCTGAAGAGTTTTTTTTGAACGCGCTAATCTCTGGAATTACCAGTCGGATTTGGAAAATTCTTTTTATATATGATAGCCACATTCATGAGAAAAGCTATAGGCTATAAGGGAATGGGAAAAAACGGGAGATGCGCGTACGCTTAACTCGCGACTTCGTACGCGCATATACAAATGAATGTACCTAATTAACTTCCCACTTTTTGTGTACAATAAAGTATAATCTATCTAGCTGCGCATCCCACTGCTAGGCGAAGATGACCCACATGTTGTAGCGCACGTAGGACGGTCAGGTTTTAGGGTTCCGTGCCCAAAGGGTAAAACGGGACCCTATTACTAAGAATTCGCTGTCCGTCTGTCACCAGGCTGTATCTCATGAACCGTGAAAGTTAGACAGTTGAAATTTTCACAGATGATGTAAGTATTTCTGTTGCCGCTATAACACCATATACTAAAAAATAGAATGAAATAAATATTTAAGGGGGCTCCCATACAACAAACGTATTTTTTTTGCCGGTTTTATAGATAATGGTACGGAACCCTTCGTGCGCGAGTCCGACTCGTACTTGGCCGGTTTTTTTATAATCCACGCTCCGTTTAACATAAAATCGTAGCCTTTGCCCACCATTATTGCTTGAAAGTATTTGTAAAGATTATACTATGGTCGACACCAGATAAACGTACAATAACGGTCATTGACCCTCACACATTTATCGACATACTTAATTTTGAAAACAGAAATAATGACATAAAGTTGTCCTGAATCGACATCTATCGTGATCCTTTAGTTTTTGTAGTAAAGAAAAATTATTCATAATTTATTTTCCGGGGAGAAATTAAGGAAAGGGCAATGACCTTTATTGTAAGTTTATCTGGCGCCCACCATAAGCATAAACATACATAGTCTATAATGTTTCCACTGCTGGGACACAGGCCTCTTCCCTGTGTGAGGGTGTGGACTGTAATTCACTACGGAGGCTCAGTACGGTTTTGGTGTATGTCTGCCGTTTATCGGTTTCCTCAGGGTTTTTGTAGTGAAAACTTCTTAAGGCGCGTTGAGCACTTTTCGTGTGAACAAAATTCATGGAAATTGCGTCATCGTCACCGAACGTTTTACCTTTAGCTTAGTTTTCACTACTATCGGCAGTCCACAAAAACTGCCCCGCATATTTTTTTTCTCAGCGCTTAGAGAGCTGTAGTAATTTAAAGAAAGTAAAGAGGAGACTAAGGAACTCACCATAGAATGAGCAGCAGCATTTTCTGTACATTACAACAGCTACACTGCGATCGCCAACCCACCTGCTGAGCGTGGCGATTATGGCAAACCCCCCCATTTGAGGGCGGCCTATGTCCAGCAGTGGACGTGTTTCGGCTAATATGATGATGATGAAACAAAGTAAAGAGAAGAAATAAAAAAAAAACAGTGATTCGAAGCCACTGGGCCACTCAACAAACAGACACAGAAGGGCAACAAAAAAAAAACATCCGAATCGCGTTCATCTGTCGCTTGTCGCATCACTATTTCAAGAGAAAATTCCTCTTAAATTAAAGATGTTAGTACCTACTGCTGAAGACAATAAAACCTGTAATATATGCTATTTTATTTCAACTAATTTAGAAGGTAACTCGAAATGTTATTAACGCAATTTTATGACAGCCATTTCTTCGTTCAAGCTTCTCTAATTGTTTAGTTCAATTTTGAGTTTTAACTTTTGTTAACAGGTAAATGTAGGGTAAGATTTGTAGATTTTCATTTGTTTAAATTTCGTTGACAGTTTAGTGTTGTGTTTATTCCTATTTTAAATTCTAGAATCGCGTTTAATTTGCCGCTAGAGGCTCTAGTGTAGCGTGAGGTCTTCGAAGTGTCAAATTGCATTGTTTGTAGTGTAGGCTTCTGGGGAAGGCGAGTTTATTGTCTTTTTTATGATTTTTGTGTGTTTACTTACTATAACCGATAATTATAACAAATTATTATTATTCTTCTACCAACAACTTCAGATCTCTGATATATTGACGTTATAATATTTGGTCGCACTTTCACGTTATTAAAATGATTTTA
Source organism: Mamestra configurata (assembly GCA_002192655.3). NCBI lineage: Eukaryota > Metazoa > Arthropoda > Insecta > Lepidoptera > Noctuidae > Mamestra > Mamestra configurata. The sequence goes on along the minus strand of NDFZ01005396.1, from coordinate 44,980 downwards.
ATTCGAACTTTGCATTCGTGCACGTAATAACGTCTTTTAATTTGCAAAAATACAACCCCATAGTATTTTTGTTTAATTATATGCGACATACACAATTCTATCATACATACTTATGAATAAAGTATCCAATTCAAATAAATAATATGTGCGAAACGAGTATTATAGTTATAGTAACATTTTGCTTTATAAAAGTCACGGGAAAATGGCAAACGCCGTAAGATTGTAAAATATCGCGTGAAATTGTAAACTCTTTTTCCAAATAAGTATATATGTTGGAAACTATAAAATTCGGATGGAATTTACTGTATGCAAAACGATTTATTAATAATGTATCAAGAAATTATAATCTAATAAAGATTTAATAAAATCTTACGGAGTCTGCAATATTCCAGTGACATATATGTCTAAAACATTCGTGCTGGGCCCTCAGATCTCTATTGTTCCCCAAATACTTTGGACACAAAAAAGAAACTGTTAAAAATTGTATCTATGCGTCTGGCCTAAGAAAACTGAATACGATATAAATTTAATGTGTAGGTATCGATTATTTTAAAATTTTAATTATACTGTCTAATCGCCATTTACGTTTTGCACGCAGATTTGGTTGTCTTTGATGGAGTATTCTAGGAATACAGGGAGTCCACAGGTGAAGCTGTTCTTAGGTGTAACTCTTGGAATTCGTGGAATTAGACAATCAACCTTTTGGGCTCGGCTTCAAGTATATTGCATTGAGCGACAGTCACAATCTCTGCTCTGCAACCCAGTAACTGGGAAGCACGATACTTCTTTGCAAGACTGGTGTCAGATTTATTAGAGACAGAATTATAGACTCGTAACGAAGTATCAAAGATCTACAACTGACAGCCATATTTTCGGGGGCACTGAAGAATCTCGGTATGTTAAGATGGTCACCCATCCACTGACCGACCTCAACAAGTGTTGCTTAACCTTGAAGATCGACCCATGCGGCTATTACTGACTGATCTTATTTGACAGACATCCTTAAATTCAATTAGTATTAGCCATTCACTTAGGTATATGAGGATGAGGGTACATTGTAGTTGCGGTAAGCGGGCTGTACTCACTTCACTAAATCCTGTTACGACTACATAAAACGAAATGACAAGGATTTCCTTAATAACATTAGTCTCTTTTATGGTAAGTCCTTAGTAAGAGACCAGTTAGGGAGTAACTAATGACTCTGCCTCGCTTTGTATGGGTGCAAACTACTAATTTGCAAATTAAACAATAGGGATGTTACCCGTGTTAAAAAATATGACTCGATTTAGTCTGTCAGTTAGATCAAGGAAAAACATTGAATTCGTATTTTTATTTTATCAAATTAATAAAAAATACGAAGATATAACGCATCAAAGGTAGGGGGGGGTGGGGGCTTGTAACGCCTTTCCAGTAAAAAGAGTACTGGTAAGTGACGTTATACGAGTTTTTAACGCACTGAATCGACTTCATTTTTTCTTATCGTGACAAAAGAAAAAAAACAAGTCCAAAATATTTAGTGACCCTGACTGCTAAACCGGAGGTCGTGGGTTCGATTCCCACCCAGGACAAATCTTTGTGTGATGAGCATGATCATTTGTTCTGTGTCTGGGTGTAATTTGTCTATAATTAGTATGTATTTAGAAATATATAAGTATGTTTATCAGTTGTCTGGTTGCCATAGCACAGGCTGTGCCTAGTTTGGGATCGGATGACCGTGTGTGAGTTGTCGCAGGATATATTATTATTATTTTGTAACAGAATAAACACATTACCTGAAAAGAGGTCATAATACTCATCATTATGAACAACTTTGTCTATGGGACCAAGCTTGAAATCAGGTAAAAAAAACAGTAGTTATTTTATCGAGTTATGCGCAGTACGGGGCAGATGTTTTTTTTTGCAATTTCAATGTTGGTCCCATAGTAAAAGTTGTTAATGACGATGAGTACATTTAAACCTTTGCACAGCAATGGGTCAGAAAACACTGTTTTTTTTTAATATATAGGTCCTCCAAGAAAAGATCATTATTTATTTACTAACACTTTACGCACACAAATGTATAGAGGCGGACTAATGCCTGAGGCATTCTCTACCAGTCAACTTTTGGGTGATGCAGAGAATGGTGGTAGGTGCAACATGGTGAATAAAAAGCGATTTATATTTAATTGCATACAAACATTTAAATAAAAAAAATTTAAAACTATACATGCAATATAAATATATAAAAAAACACTCAAATTAACAGGATAAATAAGTACACGAAATACTTAAAAAATTAGAACAAATAGGTAATTGGAAAACATTAGCGATGTGATGATACTACTGCCAACTTCTAACGAATCGAATCTTCTTCTTCATCATCTGCCTTGCCTTTTCTATTCAGCTGAATACCAGTATTTTTCGTGAAGCGGCTGCCTAACAGACCTCTATAACCCATTAATTGTAACACAGTAGTTCTTGGCAAGACTAGAGTCAGATTTACTGGCTTCTGATAATCCGTAACGACTGGTAAAGATCTACAAATGTCAACTGGGACCAACGGTTTAACGGGCTTTAAACTCGGTATGTTAAGATGGTCACCCATCCACAGACCAACCTTGGCAAGCCTTGCTTAGCCTTGAAGATGCGACCCATGCGGCTGTTATTCTTTAGTCACGAGCTCCTATTTTTTGATCTCCAACAAAAGATGAACACATAAAATTAAAATTTTTGTTTACTTGCTTTTTTTTAAGCATGGGAAATCATCAAATGACTTCTTCAGCTCTGGGAGGAGCAGAAGGGCGTGTCAGACTCTTGCTGACAAAAAACCCATCCGAGATCTTTTTAAAGCCCTTTGCGTTTCAGGGCCGCGGTGACTCTTTCGAACAAATTCCACAAGGCCACAGTTAACTTGCTTTTGCAACTATCCAGCTGAATACCAGTATTTAACGCGAGCAGACTCTGATTTCGACAACCCAGTCACTTGGTAACACGATACTGTAGCGGCATCAATGCCGCCACATGAAAAACTAAGAAGCGAAATTTGTACGGCAACAAAAAGAAACGCAACGCCATCTATCCTGTCAGCGACGAACTTCCAACGAAATCCTGCATCGCACAATCAAAGTTCTCCGTGTGATTTGAACATACACAACAGTCCGAATATCAACTATCGGGCAGTTGCCCACCAGACACAACCACCGTATGGTAGGAGGATCCTCCCATTTTCAGTGGAGGTGTGCGGGACTTTACTCTCTGTTCCGCAAACCTCTATAATACCATCTCCTGGCCCAAGTTTTAAGCAAAACAAATAATGACGGAGTCTTGAGCACAAAATTCCAGAAGACACTGCAAAACTACCCTCATTAAGCCAATTACAGCTGCGCTAATTGTCACTGCAAACCGTAGGTAAATTGAGACACAGACAGACAAACAGACATCCCAATTAAACCGTACTTCGTAGTTTGTGTAACTTTCTCAAGATTTATCCAGCAATTAGTAGTTTGAAGTTCCAGTCGGCCGTCGGATTACCGAGTTTCTTTTTAAACTGTTGTATACGAAGTTTTTTTGTTTTATTTTCGGAGGTGTTTGTGCTTCTTTTGGTGTGTTTTATCTGTTTTAAATTAACTGATCTTTATCGGTACTTTACAACCAAATGTAATTGAAGAGATGCTCATCATCATATCAGCCGAAAGACGTCCACTGCTGGACATAGGCCTCCCCCAAGTTTCGCCACAACAACCGGTCTTCTCGCATCAATCGGCTACCCAGACCCTCACCAGGTCATCGGTCCACCTTGTGGGAGGCCTTCCAACGCTACGACTTCCGGTACGCCGTCGCCACTTCAGAACGAGAAGAGATTCTACTATAACTTAATTTTAATGAAAATTTGCGTACATTTTGTGTTGGAGCTCCTCAGTAAAAATAAAATCAAATTATGATCCATTGTTTTAAACGCATTCTGTCATCAATCTTGAATGAACACTGTAACTATAATACAAAAAAAAAACATAAAAACAATATTGCAGAAACATGTACAACTTTTACAGTAATTCTTATATAGGGACCTCCTTTTAAATTAAATAAATTAATGACTTTGAAATTTGGGATACATACGAACTTTTGTGATCCACACACGAACGCGTTACGTAAGTAAATTAATTTCGAGTATGGTCACTTTTATGGGATAAACTTTTTTTTTTTTTAATATTTTTCATACTATACCGTGTTGACTGTTATTGTGGGCTTATTATTAAAACCCTCAGGTTTCAATTATATGTAGTCGAAGAAGTACATTCGTTGACAGGAAATACATACTTTAAAATAATTTTAATTATGTTAATATTAATTAAAACTGTTAATGTTTATTGCTTCTTATTTTCCTTATTGTCGATATTGGCAAATATTTTCAGTTCGGACTAAAAATAATTGCAGTCAGAAAAATAATTAAAACCTATTCATTTTGCTCGCAGTAAAAATAATCAAATTTCCTTATTTTACAAGTTAAAATCACAAGCATTTGTAATATGCAATTCTTTCATCATGAAATAAACATTTCAACATCTATTAGAAAAACCCCGTTAAGGCCAAACAAGCTCTGCTTACTGGTGCCTACAGAATACTGTAAAAAGGAATGTATGAGTATCGCAGTTGAGCAGTAAGCGCTAATACATAATTATATTCATTTAAAATAGGCACACCAATGACTCGTTTACAAAACAATATTTTATAACAACATTTACAAGACGATCGATCGACGATCCTGTGTAAACAAGTTACAGGTCCCTATTATGACGGCCCTATTATGACGTGCTACTAATGCCATCCAATTCCGATGTTGTAAAAGGGATAGTGCTATTCGCTATTTATAGCTCTCTCTCTCTTAGATCGGAATCATGATCGTTTTAAGACTTCGTATTAGGGCCCCAGGTATGCACATCATTCTCGAGGTAGGTCTAATTAATATAATTTAAAACAAATAATAAACTTTCAGATTCAGATTCAGATTCAGATTCAGATAACTTTATTTGCTCAAACATGTGTGTACATACAATTATAAGAAAACAAATGCATGCAAGGTGTTATAGGTAGATATAGTTGTGCTAACATGTTTACCATATTGTCATGGTGTGCAAATATTAATAGGTAGTTTGAATTTACAGTAAAAAATAAACAACATTCATTAACCTTCATTAAATTGATTAGTTAATAAATATATACAAAATAGATGGGAGTTACATACAATAATGTCAAATATTCAATTATCAAAAAAAAAAAAAAAAAAATTTTAAAACGTAATACAATAATGTCAATGTGTAGGTCCAAAAAAAAACTTCAATTCAATACAAACATCATTATCAAAAATCATCATCAAATCACAAACATTCCAGATTAAATTAATATATTAAAGAGTGACATGTCAATTTAAAAATGATTCCCTTAAAAATTCATTCACATCATAATATGCTTTACTAGCTAAAAAAGATTTTAATTTCCTTTTAAATGCTTCTATGTTTAGCTCTTTCCAGTCTTTGGGAAGCTTATTGAAAATAATGGGAGCCATACAAAAAACACTCCTGCGCATAAGTGCAGTCCGAGACCTATGTTGACAGAGTTGACTGTTATCACGTCTATTTCTAGGGAACCGGTCTGCCATGCAGGGAAATAGCTCAGGATTTGATTTAACAAATATAATGACTTTCAAACAATAAAAGGAAATATTAAATAAATATACAACTAAATTTAACGTAATTGAATGTCCTAACTTAGATCAAATTTATTATTAGAAACTAAATTAAATTGAAAAACATTCACAGAATAATATTTAATTGACAATCATTTATAAGGTTTGAAAATATGGCAGTTGAAGAATAAGTAGAGTTAGGCGGCTCACAAGTCGATTTTAATTACTTTTGATTTAAATTTTGGCGGGCTATATATTATACAAAGATACCATTTCTTTGTATTTTAGTTTGCATTAAGGGACTTATGGGCTGCCATAAATATTATATTCAAGCCCCGAAACTAAATAAAGGAAAAAACAAACTGTGTATTATGGTCTGATCAAACAGTAAAACTCTTTCAAAATGAGGCCGAAAATATTTGGCAGTTTAAAAATCCTGATTCTGTGATAATAATCTAGATTTTCCTCCAACTTTTCCTAGTTCATGTGAATGCATATAAACCCCGTCAAAGGGCAATTCAGTCCATTTTTGGTGATTCGTTTGATCGGTGATAGCTAAAAATTATAATGTCCATAATATCTAATCTGTTACTGGTGACGTTGGTCATCTGTTTATCTGTCAAATATGGTAAGTTTTAAAAGTAATATTTTGGCTATTTGATCGAAATATTTAAGAACGTCTTTTTTAGTCTAGCTGATGGTGGCGCATGTGTTGGATCATTTGGTTCCCTTCAATATGGTTGAGCCGAATGGTGCTGACGGGTGCGTCATATTCGTGAACGGACGCCGTCAGTTGAGACTGGTCATCTCTCAGCTGCAATGGTTTATTTTAATGATTTGTTATTTGAATCGTTATTTTTCCTACTCCGGACCCTTTTATCGTGCACTTTTTTCTATATCGTTCTCATATATATGTATGTACAAGAATGATGTAACCAAAACATTATAAAACAAAAATTATTTAAAAGAGTGTCCGTGGAGTTTATTGCGCGTTTTTGTCCATAGAGATCTACGCTTTGGAACGTGCAAATAGCTTCATCTCTTTTGACTTACCAACCTTCACAATTCAAAAGTGCCTGTACATGGTTTAATTGAAATAAATAATTTGAGTTATGAGTTTTTTAAATCATCACCGGAATGCCTATACCGATCTGCTCCGACTTTTCGTCGTACTGAATGGATCAGAATGTTGGACTATGAAAAAGGTGGAAGAGAAAAAATTGCATGTAGCGGAGATGAGAATGTTGAGATGGATGTGTAGAGCATCGAGAATGGATACAGTACATTAGAGGTAGTTTAAAAGTGGCACCAGTGACGGAAAAGTTGAAAGGGAACCGCTTATCTTGGCATGGTCATGTGAAGAGGAGGGATGAAAGGCATGTAACTAAAAGAGTTATGAATATAAATGTGGATGAATGGACAGGGAGAGGGAGGCCAAAGAAAAGATGCATGGATTGTGTTAGGAGTGATATGAAAGAAAAGGGAGTTAGTAGTAGCGTGACGGCTGACAGGACAGAATGGAAGAATAAAACGTTTCCGCCGACCCCAAGGAACATGGAATAAGGGCAGGAAGATGATGATGTCTTTTTTTAAATAGTTGTCTTTTCTAGTCTGATAGTCTACCTCCTCTAGAAAGACTATTTTTTTACATTTTTTTTTTGCTTAACTTGATGTGAGCCCACTAGTCTGTCACATCAAGTTAAGCAAAAAAAAAATGTGTCATATTGAATTTAGTCCAAGGAACCTAAAGAAGATTGTCTGACAGAAAATTGTAGTATCTTATACAGCATACCCAAATAATAATAATAATATAATATCTTGGGACAACTCACACACGGTCATCCGATCCCAAACTAGGCAGAGCCTGTGCTATGGCAACCAGACAACTGATAAACATACTTATATATTTCTAAATACATACATATTATAGACAAATTACACCTATTACACAAATGTCCTTACTATGGTAATATTCGTCGGTTGGTTGAGCTCAGAGCATTACGCGTGAGTCCATTAAAATCGGTTGTTCGAATTCAAGAATATGATCTGTGTTGAGCTACACTTGCTAGGGAGTTTGTTGCGCCACTTCTTCTTCCCAGCTAAAACACTAGGAAGTGGTGACGGCGGTCGTTTTGGGGGACTGTCTTTATGTAGAACTTAGACGTTCAAAAAGTGCTGGCACCCAGACTAATTTGAATAAATTACTTTTGATTTTGATAACTGGCGAATGGTTGCACTGTCTGCATAGGTCTAATCAAATCTGTGTAAATCTAATCTTTTTTTCCTCAAAAACAACCCTCAGATGTCACCTACATGGTTCTAATAATTATAATGACTATTATATTGCAAAAAACACGGCCAAGTGCGAGTCAGACTCTCACACGAAGGCCATGAACCAAAAAAAAAACGTTTTTGTATGGGAGCCCCCTTTAATTTTTAATTTATTATTTGTTTTTATAGCGGCAATTGAAATACACACTCTGTGAATATTTCAAAAGACTATCTATTACGGTTATTGAGATACAGCCCACTGATAGACAGACAGACAGACGAACGGACGGGTGGACAGCGGAGGCTTAGTAATAGGGTTCCGTTGGTTACTTCGGGTACGGAACCTTGTAAAAGAGACTGTGTTTGTTTTGGTATTTCTTCTCATAGTAGGTAGCTAGGAAACATTGACCTCACCTCGTTTAAACACTGTGTTATTTTTAAACTGCTCCATTAGTCTCGCGGTCGTTAGCGCGACTGCCGAGCGTGGAGTCATGGGGTTCGATACCCAAGTCGGGCAAAAACTGTAATTGGGTTTTTCCAATAGGAATTTCCCAGTAACAGCCCAGAGTTTGAAAGTTGGTGGTGTGACACCCCCGTGCCTCGGAAAGCACGTTAAGCACGGTAAACACAATACAATTTATCATTAAAACAGTTAACAGTTACTAATCCATACTTATTATTTTTAAGTAAAATTCGTTTGTAAGTTTCCAGGAAGAGGGGACATTAAAACTAGTAATCATTCTAAAAACAAACTCTGTTAAAAGGCTACATTATTCCTAAGTGTTAATATAATAGTTCTTTGTGATACTAGTGTAGTAAGTTGTTTTTTTACAAACGAGTAGACGAATGTAACATACGGGCTTATATTTTAGACTTTCAAAAGGAGGAGGTTCTCAATTCAACTGCATGTTTTTTTAGTATGTTCGATCATTCCGTCAATTATGAATTGATTTTGATGTTTCTTTTCATAAGACAAGATTGTAGCGGCTTTCCGACTGATATCTAAAAACAAAAAGTTTGTTTCATAACCTATTGTAGTGTTTTCTCGCAAATGTGTTGAAAAACGTTGTATGACACACGTGCGGGATTTTTTTATATATACTCGTGACTATAGTAGCCTGAGACAAAATAAATAACTAGTATTTCACGCTAATTTAAAAATGACAATATTGTCCTTAAAATGTTAGGTAATGCTGTTTGACTATTTTATTTATTATTTATTTCGTAACAATTGCTTACTATAAGTACTGACAGTTTGCATCAAATATCACATGTTTTTATCACATTGCAGTCTCATCTATTGACTGCTACGTATGTGACTCATCCGAAGCAGCCCCTGACCACATAAATGATGGTTCCTCTGAAGAAGACACTGACGACACTAAAAGTGGCGGATGTAATAAAGTCAAAGAAGAAATGATCAGGACATGCGCCAATGACGACGTGTGTAGCATTCTAAAGATGGAAAAACGTGAGTACCTATCCATTTAATAACCAACAGCGGCATCAATGCCGCCACATAAAAAACTAAGAAATAAAATTTGTACGGCAACAAAAATAACCGCAACGCCATCTATCCTGTCAGCGGTGAACTACCAACGAAATCCTGCATCGCGCAAGCAGAGTTCTCCGTGCGATTTGAACATATACTACAGGTCGAATAGCAAATATCGGGCAGTTGCCCACCAGACGCAACAAACGTCTGGTTGGAGGATCCTCCCAGTTCCAGTGGAGGTATGCGTGACTTTACTCTCTGTACCGCATACCTCTATAGTTTCAACAACAAATTCAATGTCATACGAGACAAATCTACACATTCAATGAAAGGAAGACTTTCTGAAATCATCGCAATTCGAGTGCTATCCATTTTTTTCACATTGGAATCATGACAATGCCGTTATGATTCCCCAGATTTTCTTAATCCGCAGGTTTCAGAAGCCGTGTAAACCATACGACTTCAGTTTTGGTAGCACCCCTTAAATTTTAGTACTGCATTCTATTAAAAACACTTGAATTAAAATGATCAACTTGATTGGTTTTACTACCTACCACACAAAATAAATATTGATATCGTGAGAATTATCAATTTTTTATTTTTCGCAGATAATGGAGTTGTAGAAATAGCAAGATTATGTGGAATACCTGATAATGATCTGAAGGAAATGTGGGAAGATGGTAAGACAGAAGGGGAATTAGAAACACCTGAAGGCATAGCATCATGGAGTGTCTGTGAAGAAGATTTGTGTAACTGGGGGGTTCTGAACAACCCCCAAATGATAACGTTGTTTGCTGGTGCAATATTATCTGTGTCTGTTTATTACACATTCGTTTAGTTTTTATATATTTTCTGTCATAAGAATATCGATGACCCACAAGTATTATAGTATTATCAATGGGTACTTAAAATTATTTCTATAGATTGCCATTGCATTTTTGACCCCTAACTACACCTATAATTTAACGTTTTCCTTGAGCATAAAAACAGGTGCTTTTCTCAAATTAAGACGTACTTACCCGTACTATTTTCATAAAAGTAATGTAATATATACCTACAACGGGGATGTATTTCGCAGATTGAGTTTTTTTTGACGTGACAACGTCTAATAAATCGATGAACGCCGGCTGCACGCACGATGGAGGATGACTCATAGTAACGTTACGCTCATTGTAACGTTATGATCATTTAATAAATGTTTTGTTATGACGTTGTCACGTTAAACTATCATCCGTAAACCGACTTTACAGACAACCAATTTTTATCATTGTTTAGTTTTGTTTGGCAATCGATGTGTTGCTGGGGAGTTTGATGCGCCGTTTCTGATTTAAGAGTGATCAAAGTGCTATTTTAGTATATAGGTACTCGTGGTCGTCAGATTAAAATTGAAATATCTATCAGTCAGTGTTTTACTATTCCACTGTTGAAAGACCTTTCCTAAATCTTTTCCAGCATTGTATTTTGTTTCCTAGATGCAGGCCAGCTTCAGCGCCGTCCATTAACACCCATTGTATGGACACTTGTGACGGGTCTATAAGCATGGTTTGTCCGTTTTAAGAGTAGACTCTTAAAATGGATAAACCATGCTTATAGACCCATCACAAGTGCTTCAAATGCGTCAAATTGTTTTCAAACAATTTCCATAGATAGAGTGGATATCAATAAACTGTTGCATAATTCGTGATGCTTGGGTCCGGGCTTACTCTAGTGGATAACGACCTTTGGGTCCGATTAGCTCCGTTTTGTCTCCTGCATGATAAAGGAAATTTAAATTATGTTTTTCTAACTCCTCAGCTGTTCTTTGTTAAACAAAAATAGTTAAACAAAACTATTTTTGTTTGCATGTTTCATCATCATCATATCAGCCGAAAGACGTCCACTGCTGGACCTTTTTTGTTTGTTTGTTTGGGTCAAATTAAGGAGTTGAAATATTACTGATCTGATATTTGGTTCTAACCTTAGTTCTGATGACAATACAATTAATATATTCAATATCATTGTAAATCTAAGATGGCCGCCGCTACAAAATGGCGGATTACATATTTTTTCCACAAGTCACTCAATATTGATATCAAATGAAAGGGCTTGACTAGTAGTATAGAGTACACTATGAAAAAAATTCAAATCCAATATGGCCGCCAACGAAATGGCGGAATACATATATTTTTTCACAACCCCCTCAATATGGGTCTCAAATGAAAGGTCTTGACTAGTAGAATACTGTAAACTATGTCATGACTATGTTATAATCTTTGGAAAGATTATGTATTAAGGAGATTGCAAAAAAAAAAAAAAACAAGAAAGAACCTTGTAATAATGAAGCACTAAATAGAATGAGAAATATTAAGTAACGAAATAAGTAAGTTAAGTAATAAAATAAATTAAATAAAAAAATATGTTGACGGTTTCATTTAAATTTAAAAAAATACGTGTGGCACTCGGAGGTTGCCACGGTAAAGCTATTGCATACCATTTTTTATCAACTTATGCAATTATAATTATTTATTTATTATATTTATGCAGTTTTTTTTTTCTTTGATAATAATTCAAGTTTTTCTTTGATAATAATTCAAGTTACACTTTTTGAGCGTGGTGACCGATAAGAAAACAATTTTTTTTTTTATTGAATAAATGAAAAGTTAATATTGTTTAAAATATTTTTATTATCTTACAATACATGTAGGTTATTCAGGATTTTTTTTCATTGAAACTATAGGTTTATGGTAACTGAAATAAGAATCATAAGTTTGAGACTTGATATCCTCTAAATATCTGGAAAATACCGCGTCAGTGGTGGTCCCATATTTTGTTGTGGTTTCTTGTGGATCATTATTCATTTTCAAATTCAATTTTTCCGAAAGAAAAGTTGTCAACCGCTCTGATTTTTTATCAGCGAAGTTGATGTTCAAATCGCCAGCCAAGATAAGTGGAAATTTATTACCATTTGTACCAAGTATTTTCGACCCTTCTTCAGTGTACTCCAGTAAAGTGCGATGAATAAAATGCTCTACCTCGTCCAATTTTGGTTTCGGAGAAATGTAAATTGCTACCATGACTATGTGTAGGCCAGTTCTAAGTTTGCATAAGCACGCACAAATATCTCCAACAAATGAGCGCCTAACATTAACATCGCTAACGTGTGCAATATTTATTTCAATATTCGGAGTCATAATATTAGTAACATTATTATTATTCTAGTCGCAGGCTCGAACTCACTCGTCTAGTCGCACGCACACAAACACCGTGCCGAAGTCTGCCGAACTGAAACGACGTTTGACGATGCACGGCTTTTAACGCCGCACCGCTGTGCCGGTCGGAGTTGAGGGGTGTTAGGTTTATTTTCGTTACGGAATTTCTTGATTCGGTCGTCGCGCTCAAAGCCCACGACAAAAGCTACGCAATAGCTTAAAAATAATGACGTAGAAAAAAACTTATTAACAAAAAAAAAAAATACAACGGACTTCCAAAAAAAAAACAACGAGCATTGGGTGGCTCGCTGTCCGATCACCACCAGGCCCGGGTCGATGGCGCGTTGTGTTTCACGCGCGCTTCAAAGAGATGTCAGCATAGAAGACGGGGCCCGCTAGGGCCAGAGCCTGCCGGGGTTGCGGAATTTGTTCGAAAGAGTCACCGCGGCCCTGGAACGTAAAGGGCTTTAGAAGGAACTCGGATGGGTTTTAGTCAGTAAGAGTCTGACACGCCCTTCCGCTTCACCCAGAGCGGAAGAAGTCATTTGATGATTTCCCATCATTAAAAAAAGGGGATTATTTTCGAAAAATCCAAATATTTGTTAGTCTTATTTTTTGTTTCAGAGAATGCCTTGAAACATTAAGTCCGCCCATGTACCACTACTGTACATAAAGTTTAAATAAATAAATTAATGCCGTGTTTAAAGTGTAATTACATGTACATAATCAACCTTAATTATCAAACAATTTAAATGTATAATTTCTTAATATAAAAATCATCACTTTTTCTTTCCAACTAGGCTTTGATTGAATAATTTAAAAAAGCGGTTATTGTGACTTAACCACACTAGTGAGACAGCCTTGCAATTTTTTTCTACGAGTTATCGCAGCGCATGCGATTAAAGACATTTTATTACAATTTTTTATACACCTTGGGTTACATAATTCAAGTTTTAGAAGGGATCTCTTATTATTTCTGGAATTAAACATAGCCTATGTTACTCGGTGAAGATGTAGCTTTCTAACGGTGAAAGAATTTTTAAATCAGTTCAATAGTTTTTGAGCCAAATCGTAACAAACAAACAAATCTTTCCTCTTTATAATAATAGTTTAGAAGGTTAGATTTATTTATTAAAACTTTACGCACACAAATGTACAGAGTGGGATTTAATGCCATAGGCAACAGGCATTCTCTACCAGTCAACCTTTAGGTGATGCAGAGAATGGTGGTATGTGCAATATAAAGAATAAAAAGCGATTTAAATTACATAAAAACATTTAAATAAATATCACAAGTATTTAACTTTACATACAATACTCGTGTGTGAGTTGTCCCAAGAGATATTATATTATTATTATATATTTTGTCATATAATAATTCTCAAAATAACAAGATAAATAGGTACACGAAATACTTAAACAATTAGAACAAAATTAATAGGTAATTGGAAAATATTAGCGATGTGATGACACTACTGCCAACTTGCGAATGTGTTCGCGAACTTTAACTTTGAAGGCTAATCGGTTGGTGACCATCCTGATTTCCTGAGGTAGCGTATTCCACAAAGAAATAGACTGAACAAAGAAGGAAGAGTGAATAAAGTCAGTACGGTGAGTGGAAATTGAAAAATAGATTCCGATTGTGGTTGGCGCAAATATATTGAAAGTAAGGGGCTAGATAACTGGGGGAGCTAAGAGAGTCGACATATGAAAACAAGGTAGTAAGAGCTCTTTGCTCTCTACGCTCACGTAAATACTTTAAAAGCGACCGATGAGCAGAGACATGATCGTATTTACGCAGACTGAAAACGGCGCGAACCGGGAATCGAACAAGCATTTGCGACCACTACACCAAACAGATGGTATAAGAATTAACTAGATAAAAAAAAAACATAAAAAGATTAGTAAATAACTACTTTATTTATTAACAATTAAAAAAAAATGATAGCTTTTGATTTGAACGCATACAATACAACTACAGCCACTTCGTTGCTTGTATATATCCTTGTTGTGTATTACTAACACTAATTATAAGGTATTTTTACAAAAAAAGGCCAACGTTTGCCAAAAATATTTAATAAATAAAATTAAAATAAATACAACATAATTCAAAATATTTTTATCATATATTTGTTGTACTAATACAGTGAATAAAAAAATAGATTTATTTTCTGCATGAAAATGCACATTTATTGCAAAATATTTGATATCATATTCAGACGTAAGTTGTATATAAGTACTCAGTTTACTCAGCAATTAATAACAATAAAAGTTCCAATAAGATTTTTTAAAATACTAAAACATTGTGTAATACACAGATAGAGACATCATTACACCTACAAACAATGTCACCATTTGGTATTTGTTCATGACCCCCCAGTTACACAAGTCTGTGGTACATGTGCTCCAGGATAAGTCTATTCCGAGGCGTGTCAATTTATCATTTTTGGCATCCTTACCCTCAGGTACCACTGAAATGAACTCGTCGACATCAGGACCATCGCATACACGTTCTATCATATCTTCTCCTCCAACTGTAAAAAAATGAAGATAATCTATTCTCTATACTATATTACAGGTAGAATATAATAATTATAATAATATTATAAATGCGAAAGTTTGGTTGTTTGTTACTCAATCACGTCAGAACGGCTGAACGGATATTGATAAACTTTGGCACAGAACTAGATTGTTTAAAGTGTGCGTGAATGGTTAAAACCGAAACGATGAGGATTATCGAAAAACACTGAAAGACTCAAGACTCAAAGCATTTATTTCAATTAGACCATTTACAAACACTTTTGAATTGTCAAGGTCGGTTGGTCAAAAAGATGAAGCTTATTGCACGCTCCAAAGCGTAGATCTCTATGGAGAAAAACGTCCAGGAAACTCCTCGGACAGTCTTTTAAAAATATTTTTTTTACGAAGTTATGGTTACATCTTTCATGTTGAAATTATACATATATGTGAGAACAATGTTAAAGACGTGCAAGATAAAAGCGTCCGGAGTGAAAATAACAATTCAATGAAACAATTAAAATAAACCGTGGTCGCCGAGAAATGACCAGTCCAAGCTGACAGCGCCCGTTCACGAGCATGACGCATGCGCTAGCACCATTCGGCTTAACCATTTTGAAGGGCGCCAAACGATCCAATGCATGCACCACCATCAGAAAGAATTTTGAGTGAGCATGACACTCCCAACTGCTATGGTACATTCGAGACACCCAAAAGTTATAGTTATAATTTAAGTTTAAGGTACACTGTACTCACACATGTGCCGTTAATGCATGAAATTTATTGTATAATTTCTATTTAATTGCTAAATAAATAGAGTCTATAAAATGAAAATATTGCGTTCTTACAATCTTCAGTCGGTCCAACAATGTTTCCAAATGCTAACAGATTAGTTTGTGCGCCCTAGTGGCTGTAGAGCAGGACCAGCATTGAGCCAAGCATTTTTATCTTCAATATAATCCCCCAACTTATAATATGCTTGCCAACATAGTGTGCGTTTAATACAAGATTTAAATTTTGTCTCATTTAGTTCCAACAGAATTATGGGGAAGTATTTTATTATAACATTCTAAACAGTACCCCACGAAAGATGAGGCTACTTTAGCCAGTCTAAAACCTGGTTGAACTAATTGGTCTCTATTTCTAGTACAATTATTTTGTCTGCCGCCTCTTTTACTAAAACGATATGAATTCTTTCTGACATACATGATGTTTTCGTAAATGTATTGACAAGGTACCGTCATGATGATTTTTAAACAGTTCTCTTACAGAATCGCGCCGGCGGAGATTGGGTATGGCTTTGATGGCACTTTTCTGTAGAATAAAAATAGAATTGATGTCTGCAGCCCGTCCCCACAATAAAATACCGTAAAATAGACTAGTCTCGCGGTTTCAACATCTGTAAACTGGTGGATTTTTCTAACAGCATATGCTGCTGAACCTAGCCTTCCTGCAAGAGATGTTAAATGAGAACCCTATTTACGAAATAAATATTATTTATCATTTATACTCACAAGATACTTTAAATATTCTACATGCACCGTAAGGGCAAGTAGCAATTACCATGTTTGTTCCTTTAGCGCATTTGTCAACCTCATCATATAAACTGGATGAACACACGTAGCATTTGATATCCCGTTTATCTCTATGGATTTCTGCAATGAAAGAAATGACTTGATTTGATGACTTTTATATTCTGGACTAGACTAGACTACATTTCATTCATACAGACATTGTTTCTCTCAGTCCTGTGGATCGATTTGTAGTTTTCATATGTTCCTACTATTATCCAAATTAACAATTTAATAATAGCACTTTTTGATCAAATTGTTCCCATTTTTAGGGAGACGAATAACGCAAGTGGAGTTATAACTTGACTTACCAGAGCGACCAAATGGACTAGGACGAGAATGGAGCATTCCTTCGATTTGGCGACGGATTCGATGTTTGTGCGTGATGTCCCAGTTGCACAGATCTGTGGTACAAATGTTCCAAAAAACAAGCGCTCCGTAGTCAAAGTATTGCCCGTGATCAGCACTTGTAACCTCCGCACCGATCACAGTTCCGTTCGAGTGCGAGCCACAACCTCGTGTTATGGAACCTTTCCCATTATCTGCAAACAGAGAAAATACCTTTAAGTATGGTAGTGCACCCCTCCCTAGTCAAATTCGTAATGATATCAGTACGGGTTTTATGAAGGTCAAATCATAAATAGAATAGAAATAGGAAAACCAGGAGTTTTTATTGAAAGACGCTAATTTACTTTTTAGTACAAATTGACGTTGATATTTACTTTACGTTTAAAAATTCCGGCTAAGGCTTCCAGGAATATACAATATTTTTATCGCAGACTTGTAGTGACAGTAACGATCAAACGCTTAGTGTGGGAAAGTGTAGACTTCTGTTTGATACAAAAGAAAAATCAATTAAAATTAAATTTGAAGCTGGACTCTGCGATACCGAGTGCTAGCTGTCTAGGCATTTCCGGGCGTTTTGAATTTCAATACGATGTTGTTACAAACACTTCACACGAACAGAGTGGCCGGTCAGGAAATTTCCAAATTGATTGCGAGCTTAGGTTGGTCACTGCAGAAACAATCTGGCGAAATGAAGTATTCCAGACCCATCAGTGTAGAGTCCCTTCGCAGGATATACCCTTTAAGTTCAACCACCGTACCTTCCAGAACCTTTTTTTTTTTTGTAGATAGGAAATCATCAAATGACTACTTCCGCTCTGGGTGGAACGGAAGGGCGTGTCAGACTGTTACTGACTAAAGCCCATCCGTGTTCCTTCTAAAGCCCTTTCCGTTCCAGGCCGGCGGTGACTCTTTTGAGCAAATTCCGCAACCCTGGCTGGCTCTGGCCCTAGCGAGCCCCGTCTTCTATGCTGACATCTCTTTGAGGCGCGCGTGAAACACAACGCGCCATCGACCCGGGTCTGGTGGTGATCGGACAGCGCGCCACCCAACGCTCGCCGTCCGCTGGCCCGCGCCTACGGTGGCCGGGGATCGCCCTGCGACTCCCGACGCTCGGGGCATCTTCTCCTGTAGCGGCGGTTGGGGCGAAGGCCTTGCCTTGCCGCGCGACACTCCCAGGGCCAGATGCGAGAGGTCGCCGCCGCCGATCGCCTCGATGAGGACACGGCGGTGCTCCGCCCAAGCAGGGCAGATCTCCAGCATATGCTCCACCGTATCCTCCGTGTACCTTCTAGGACCTGCATATCGCTGATAGACCGGTCCAAGTAGCCACATAACGATGGGACATGAAAATTTGAGTCAACAGACACGAAATCAAGAGGAAGATGTCTGTAGAGTACCATGTTTAAAAATGCTACTCACCGTGGGTCTTCACTACAATGCTACATACGGAAGATTGACATTCACGGGTCAAGCTATTGCCAAACTTATCCCTGCATGCGTCTTCAGCAGTACCGCTCAGTAGGGTAGTGTTACAATCGTAGCATTTAATAGATAAACCTGGTATGGGGAAACAAAGTTCAATTTTATGGTTAATAAATCTTTTAAACTAGTAAATCAGTTCGGATAAAACATAGGTATATACGAAATTATCAAAAAGTTAGAACCTATATCCTCCCAATTCAGACTTAGAATCGTACCAATATTATAATGAGTTATGTTATTATGAGCGAAAGGAATCAATACAAACACGTTTTTTTTTTTTTGAGGTCCTTTAGAACGTAAGTCTTTTAAATAGAATGACGCTGACGCTGTTTAATAGAATGACCTGAACAAAAAATACGGAACATTTACTTTCGACAGAAACGTAGTAAACTACCAGATACGTAAATCAATATCCTAATACATAAAACTAGCAGTTTGCCCGCGACTTCGTCAAATTGGGTTCCGGCCGATTAATAATGACAGTCAGAAGCCAGAATATTTCAAAAGGCAAAATCTTTTCGAGTCCGGGCATGTCTAAGAAGTAAAAAAAACTGTCAGTAATAATAAAAATACAGTAATAACTGGCTTAATTGTAGCTCAAACGAAGATGTCTAACGTTTATGATGTCAAAATAAGTGTTAAGAATTTTCTGAACTCGTTTTTCACGTAAATATTTTGTCTATGTTACTAGTTATGTTTACTGAAACAAAATCATTTGGGGTTGTGTTTACATAGAGATTTGTTTGTATTGAATAGTATTACTACATACAAACCTTAGCTATTTTTACAAATAACATTATTAGTAACTTGTAAATGTTTTTGAAACGCGTTTTACATAAATATGTATGTATCTTTTATATATTTATATGTTTTTTTCTTGCATTTATCCACTTTTGTCATCTATCACATAACCATAGAAAGTGAGTACCTACTGTTTGAGGGAAAGTAATAGAATTTTATACCATTTGACTTTTTCTATAAAGTGTTCGAACATCCAGACATGCAACAATACATTTTCACTTAGTTACATGTTATTTTTTCACTTATTTAATTTGATTAATCATGTGCAACATCTTTCTTCTCGCTTTCCTGCAATCTGTGGGAGTGATTTCGTGAAATGGGACGGAAGTGTGTAACAGGAAGCTGAGGAAGCGCGTCCTATTCTATTTGACCAATGAGTGCGCGCAGCGTTCGATTTGACTGTCAGTTGGTAAGTACCAACTAATTAATGTTAATGTTGCTTTTTAAGGCGAGATGTCAGATGTTACACATCCTATGCGACTACTGTAAGACTCACTCGTTTTTTAATAACGTGAAGGAATTATTTGGACATTCTTTTCTGAATAAATAAGTAATCCCGGGTTTCCGGGATTGAACGATTTTGTAAAAAAAAACTATAAAAACTTAATGAATTATAGCAGTGGTTATTTTGATTTAGTATCTTTATTTTATTCAAAACAAATGGAATACCTATAAAACATAACAATGAGAGTTCAAGGCGAGTTCTAACTACATATATTTTTAGCAATCTCAGGAATTTTGAACGATTCTGGGATCCAGGATTCTGAAAGGCATGTTCGTATTATACTTTCGTGGGAATAAAAGTGAAGTTTAGCTACATAAGCGCCCGATTTTCCGATCACTGCTTTTTATATACTAAATAAGACATAAGTTTATTTTGTTCAGTACACAGAGCAAATATCACAAAGCAAATATCAAAACTTGACAAAATGACATTTTTACTCTGGTATTTTTGGCCAATGGAATGGATAAAAATTTATTAATACTATTTCTGTATAGAAAAACATAAATTTCTGCTACGCAGTTTAAGGAACACGGGCTTCAAATATTCTCAAAACTTACCATGTTTCACAGACAGGCAGACGAGAAATGTCACCACAAACAAATTAGAAACAAAGGACTGCATAGTAAGGCCAGAACCTTGTGAAATGCGAACTAAATTTTAGGTGGACGGGTTTTATTTACTCTTTGTCCTAGTTCCTACTATAATTATTTTTCCTGGCCATTATTGCTAATAGGTAAAATTGCTGGTTTGTCGATCAAGGATAATGCACATAGAAAACCAAACATATACGCTGCACCAAATGTTTAATCATTGTGAATTAGACACAGTATTTCTAATTCTTTCATAAAACGAAAAATTTAACCTAAATGAAACACTGTACTAACATAATAGGCAGACACTGGTCCGAACGGAATAGCCGTAACAACTGCCAAATATCTCCAAAAGACGGCTGGGACCAACGACTTGACATGCTTTCCGAGGCAAGGAGGAGTCTTGGTATGTTAAAGTGGTCACCCATCCACAGGCTCGCCTCGTCGATCGCCACAAAACTGTGATATGACGGTCGGTCGGACGGTCCTGGTTGTCATTTGTAGATCTTTGGCGGTCATTACGTTACGGATTATTAGAAGGCAGAAAATCTACCAGTCCAGACCAGTGTTGCCAAGTGGCACCTTGTAGTTGCTCCACGTAAAATACTGGTATTCAGCTAAATCTGGTTTGACTGTAAGTCGACTATAGTATAGCTGAGTAAAAGATTCCCGAAAGAATTTTTTTTACAAAAAAAAAAGCAACCGACTTCCAAAAAAAAAAAACACTAGATACAAAGTATAAAATAACTTTAATTTCAGAGGTCGGTGTTTTTGGTCGTTTCTTCGTTTTTTGACACCGACTTCCGAAATTAAAGATACTATGTAGTGTTTTTATTTGGAACTTGGTTGTTTTTTTCGTAAAAAAGGTTTTTTATTTTTAACTTTTTACTGGTGATATCCCACTACTAAATTGACATTATTTCCATGATGAGTAGTTGCGCTATTTCCCAATAAGGAATTGCTTCTTGTGCCTTCGCAGTCCAAGTCCAGACCAGCTCATAGTTACCTAAACATCTACTTTGCTTTGGGATTGACATGAACCTAACAATATACTATAGATTTTGTATTTAGATTTTAAGTTCAAGGGGTCACTTGTTTATCTTTGAAGTTCAACGTCCACTGCAAATTAAATATACAACTATACTCAATGCAAAAAGAATTATCAAGACCGGTTCATAAACAATAAATCCATGTCCGAATAGATAACCCCAAAAACATGGGTGACTTGCACAATTAGTGTAAATAATAAACATACGATGTCAGCAGTCCCGGAAGATTTGCTATCATTTATTGAAGAGTTCAGCAAAGTAGCCTATCTCCGAAGTTCTCCATCAGATCTTCACCAAAATGAAATGGGACCAATATGGAAAAATATTCTTCCAAACAAAAAAAGAATCATCCAAATCAGTTGACAGCTGGCGAAAATATTGCTGAACAACAAAAGAAAAAAAAAAACATTCGAATTGAGAACCTCCTCCTTTTTTTAAAACCTCCCTCCTTAATATCTGGTAATAGTCGTCGATTAATCGCAAAAAATTGTTTGTTTTCCTATTTATAAATAGATCAATACTATTTCCTGTTCCTAGAAATGTCAAATAGAATATTCTCATTTGATTTAGTTCACAAACATACCAAGGGCTGTTTCGAACGAAAACTTTGAGTTCTCCTAGATTGGTCAGAAGTTTCACGTAGCGACATTTTCTATTGGTGAGTCTCACTGACCGATTTGGTCTGTGTACAAAAAAAGATTGGCTCTACAGTATCTAGTTAATATCTAATAATATCTTGGGGCAACTCACACACGGTCATCCGATCCCAAACTAGGCAGAGCCTGTGCTATGGCAACCAGACAACTGATAAACATACTTCTATGTTTCTAGATACATTCATATTATAGACAAATTACACCCAGACAGAACAAATGATCATGCTCATCACACAAACATTTGTCCTGGGTGGGAATCGAACCCACGACCTCCGGTTTAGCAGTCAGGGTCACTAACCACTTGAACAACAAGCCAGTCACCAGTTGTAGCCACTATATAGTTTACTAGCTGCAACCCGCGACTCCGCCCGCGTTAATTTCGAAAATTATCCCAAGGGAACATACTCCCGGGATGTATCCTATGTGCTATTCCAGACTATAATGTATGTATATTTTTACCCATGTTTGCAAATAAATAAATGAGTAACAAACGTAATTGAGTTACAAACGTCCATCCAAACATTCACACTTTCGCATTAAGTCTACACTATAGTAATATTATAAAGAGAAAAAAAATGTATTTTTGTGTGTGTGTGTGTGTTTGTAATGAATAAACCCAATAACTACTGTGTCCGATTTCAAAAATTCACTATTGGAAAGCTACATTATCAGCGAGTAACATAGGCTATATTTTATCCCCGTATTCCCACGAGAACGGGATATCCGCGGGTGGACCCGCGTGACGTCCGCTAGTATAATATAAGTAAAAAAAAAAAATCATAAGGCGCATACGGATCTTGACCTTTAGCCCGTTATCAGCTTACGCACCATTCGGCTGCATACACGCTGATCTTTTGTCAATATAATTATCATTCCTAATTAACTCTTCAAAAACTTGAGTGTTATCTTCCATTTAATATTGACTGTTAAAACTAGGGTTGCCAACCGTACTCTAAAATAGAGTATTGTAGTCTATTTCGTAGAGACGTACTTTATAATTTAGAAAAGAAATAGAGTATGCTAAAAGAAATCCATGGCTTCATAGAATCAAAACTGGCCAAGTGGGACTCGCGTGTAAAGGGTTCCGAACGTGTTAAAAAAAAAAAAAAAAAAAAATTAACACTTTACTTTACAATCATAGACTTCTTATAGGGTTTCCTGTAATCTTCAGGTATAGATAGACCTATTTATTATCTGTATTTTTTTCAAAATTTTAGGCTCGGTAGTTTCGAAGATAAGGGGGAGGGGAATTATCAGTATTCATCTATTTTCTTTAATTACGTCGGAATTGAATATTTTAACATTATATCAACTATGTTGCAGCAGCTAGTATTAGTAATTTGCAATTTACTTAAAGCTAATCATGAACCTGTAGTTAATTTTGCTACCAATGAAGGCATAAGGTTTGTGTTCTCTTCCCTGTATGCTCCACATTTCGGCGGCATCTGGGAAGCCGGCGTTAAATCCGCGAAATACCATTTGAAGCGCGTCATGGGGAGCAATAATTTAGCTTTTTAGGAGATATATACTCTTTTCACACAAGTGGAAGCTGTACTTAATAGTCGACCTTTATGCCCACTCTCCCTTTCCCCTAACGATTACACTTTCCTAACTCCCGGTCACTTTCTGATAGGGCGTGCCCTAAATGCATGGGAAAACAACCATTAAAATTTCACGCTGTATTTTCCTTTATAATATAACTTATTGCGAAACCAAAATTACCATTTTAAATTACTCTTTTCTAAGACTGTAATCTTTATTTACCCTTTCTAAAATACTCTATTTCTTATAAGAAAAAAAAAATTGGCAACCCTAGTTGAATCTGTGTCTCATCTCTCACTATATATACCTATTGTTAGCAGAAAGACTGGATTTTATTCTCAATCTTCAGTATAATACACTCGTAACTGACGTAAGTACAGAATTTATTCGTAGTGGCATTCTGTCTCCATTGACACGATAGATAGAAAAATGACGAGAAGTTTGTTTATGATGGCGTTGTGCCTTTGCTTGTCAGCAAAATATGGTGAGTTTTGGGCTTATCTGATATTCTGTTTATAAAATGATTGAATGACGATGAATTTAAACTAAAAACAAACAAATAAAATAAACTGACAAGGAACTAAAATACGTTATATGTATATCAAAAATCCGTCCTTAACGCTGTCACCTAATAATGTGTCCCGGCAATAGTTAACTCGCCCTTTCGAAAGGGGATAGAACCTTTGTGGCATAGCCCAGCCATTTTGAAAAAAAAAATCAACATGGCCCCGCTAGCTCCCATAGAAAAATATTCAAAGGGTTTTAACACCAATGTTTATTTTTAATCCCATATTTTATTTGCTAACTTTAATTTGTGCTTAATAAATAATC
Organism: Mamestra configurata; assembly: GCA_002192655.3. NCBI lineage: Eukaryota > Metazoa > Arthropoda > Insecta > Lepidoptera > Noctuidae > Mamestra > Mamestra configurata. Next base: position 20,472 of record NDFZ01005396.1, on the reverse strand, counting down.
ATAATTGAATGCATAAAAAATGGTCCTGTAAAAAGTATTTCTATAAATGTTACCAAAGTACTTTAGCAGGTTTCACATTAAATATGATTAGTACCTAGCAGGTCAAAATTAGAGTTAAGTTTACCATTTGCATCAGTCAGTAGTCCTTTTTTCTAAAACGAATTTTGGAAACCATTGATTTACAATTTTAAATAAATAAAAATTCCAACCATTCCAGAAATATGTAACAATTAATCTTAAACTTAATATATTTTTACAATCTGTTAAAGTCTTGTCTTCGTCGTAATGTTTACAGCTGTTTACATTTTTAAATAAGTTCCCCCCCTCCCCCTCTTTTCAGTTTCTTCTATTAAATGCTACGAATGTACAAGCAATACTGAATCAAATTGCAGTTCAATATCATATGCTGGAACAACCAGTGAATGTTCGGATACTGCGTGCATTGTTATCTTCGAAAGAGCGTGTAAGTATTAATAAATCTGTATCTTCTTTTTTGTGGGTCTTCCTGAGATTATCACACCGGGATCCTGCCGTTTTGCCGAAAAGATTTTGACAAAATTTCATTACCCAAACAAATTTGAGCAGCTATATTTCGAATGATTTTAGTACGCATATTTTTATAGCATTGCAATATTTCGAATGATTTTAGTACGCATATTTTTATTTGGCCAAATTTTTACTTGGCAAAATATTACCAAGTATAATATCATTATGGCATTTGGTTTTTAATCAAATGATTTAATACAGCAAACAATCTTCAGACAATAAACGTTTGGTGAAATGATTTGTTAAGACAAAAAATAATATATTGTTTTTAGTAGGTTACCCGGAACTCAACTATTTAGATTAGGATAATTTCTTCTTTACACAAAATGGGTAAGTTAGGTTAGGTTAAAACTGTGACCTCCTAACAGAAACAACTTGCATTAATAGAAAAAAGAGATTGTTTTTAGTAGGTTACCCGGATACAAAATATTTGGCTTATTTGATTTTGCGTATGAACTGTTATTCCAACTGAAATATTTGACTAAATAAAAAATGTTAAAAGTACTAGTTGGTAAACAAGTTATAGTTTAAACGTTCATTTCCCAAATATTAGGTTTGCGTTACAATTTTTTGGGAAGTGAAAATTTGTCAAATTCCTTTCGGTCCAAACAAGGGAGACCCATCACACCATTTATGAAGGCAAAAAAAAAAACAAAATAACGAGAGGTGTTATGATTAATTATTCATCATTAGTCATTTAATACTGTCATTTGACTGGCCTGTTGGTCGAGTGGTTTGTGACCCTGACTGCTAAACCGGAGGTAGTGGGTACGATTCCCATCCGGGACAAGTCTTTGTGTGATGAGCATGATCATTTGTTCTATGTCTGGGTGTATTTTGTCTATAATATGTATGTATTTAGAAATATAAAAGTATGTTTATCAGTCGTCTGGTTGCCATAGCACAGGCTCTGTCTAGTTTGGGATCGGATGACCGTGTGTGAGTTGTCCCAAGATCTTTTCGATTGATTATTATTAATACTGTTTGAGAAATTGTAGCAAATGTGCAAAAAATTACGTCCCCCCCATTTTCTACGTAAACTGGAACCGTAATGTTCCGAGACCAACACCAACTGGGCCGGTTAATTTTACCATAGCTCTCATTCAACAAGTGTCTCAAAATCTATCAAAAGTAAATCAGTCACATAAAGCTGTGTGCCAGCACTTTTAAAACTTCAAGATTCTGTACAAGGTCCAATTAAAATAGGTGGACAAATTTTAACACAGCGTTCAATAAATACGTCTTGCCAAAGATATCCAAGCAAAAAAAAACACTGATTAAAGTGTAGTATTCTGACCTAAAATAATAAATTTCCGGAACACCAGAATAAACATAATATCCATGATGGGTAGGTACTTGACGTGGTCACGTGCGCCTGCACATTTGTAGTAACAGAATTATGAGACATGGGTATGATTACGCATTGGGTAACCAAAGAATAAACATTTCGAAATCGTCTAACTCCTCGTTAGACGTTTTCTGCGAGTTTACTTCGGCCCCTCGTATGCCTGCCTTCCAAAAGTCCGGGCTTCAGTGTACCCAGAATATCTAAAGGATATAAAAAGAGTAAATTATAATATCGTTTTCTTTGCATTGCAGCTGTAATTCGGTCATGCAGGCTAGACAAAGTTAATAATTTAAATGGGAGGTTTGATATGACTGCAGAATTTAGTGGTCGTATAACTAAATATGAAGGAGCAACCACGTATTGGAGAACCTGTGAAACTGATCTGTGCAATGGGGGTTTGGGGGAGTACAACCAAGATTACAACCACCCAATCAGAGAAGCTAAAAGAATTAGGGAAGAATTCTTGCATCCTAGCACTATCCAACCTTGGGAAATACGTCCAATGAACAATGAAGTGGTTTATAAAAGCAACATTATGCTTACCTTGTTAGTGGTAATGTTTTGGGTCACCCGAATCTAAACAACTGTCGTGCCAGCGAGCAAAAGAAGAAAAATACAGGGTTTTTATCGTCATTGAAAATTTTTAAATCTATTTTTGTGACCAACCCTGAAATCACGTGATCCAAATATAAATGAATGGTTTGGAAAAATAAATGTGTAACCGGTGAATGATCTTGTATCCTGTGGGTCACTGGCTCAGTCTGCATCACAATATCCATCATAGTTGGAGTCATCTTTGATATAACATAACTTAAGGTCCTTGATTCCTTGTAGGTATCGGGCAGTTGTATTTTGTTTCGTGATTTCAGAGTTTCTTCCTGAGGCAAAGTTGTTCACAGCGATTAGTACAATGACCCCTTTTGCAGGTTTTGCGTATTTCTGTGACACCCTGTGTAACTTTATTCTTATTTCATGTCTTTATTCATAATCAAGTTGATAGAGGTTATTGAATTTTTTATTATTTTTCCGCCATTGTCTTAATTATACATTGTATCTACTTTTCTCATCTAAAACTATCGAAGGTTTTCTTGAAGTATCTTTTGAATAAGCAGAACATTCGTGCTCTTATACTTTGGCCAAAGGTGGCCAAACCCGATACATACATTTAATTGCAATATTTTTTTTACTAAGCAAGAATGTCCAGCCGGTCTATTCTGTAAACATGTCGAAGTGAAGGCTTGGGTGAAGTGATCGCGAGGTGAGCTGTCAATTCATATAGTCAAGATTGAATGACAGCTCACTTCGTGATCCCGTGACATCTTGATTGTATGGATTGGAGGAGTAATAGAAGGAAATGTAATGGATGGATGTGATATATACAAAACAGGTAGATACGGCGAAGCTTGAGAGTTGACTATGATCAGCAGTGGAAGAAGGGGTAGCAGTTGTAATTATAATAAATCTGATGTTTTTACCGGCCTGTTATTGCAATTTAGTCAGTTAAACAAAAAATAAGATGCATGTTGCTTGCACAGGAGGACACGCCCGGGTGTCAGCACTGTGAGGATCGCCCGGAAGACACGGTGGAGCATACGGTGGAGGTCTGCCCTGCTTGGGTGTCCTCGTCAAGGCGATCGGCGGCGGCGAACTTTTGCGTCCGGCCCTGGTTGAATCCATGGTACGGAGCGGGGAGGCTTGGAAAGCGCTCACCTCCTTCTGCGAAGCAGTAATGCTAGCGAAGGAGGAGGCGGGCCGCGCGAGGGAGTGATAAGGCCTTCGCCCCAACCGCCGCTATAGAAGAAGACGCCCCGGGAGTCGGGAGTCGCAGGGCGATCCCCTGCCACCGTAGGCGCGGGCCTGCGGACGGCGAGCGTTGGGTGGCTCGCTGTATTACAATTTACGATTCATGTTCTTGTAGATAACTGGGTGTAGTATTTTAAGGTTCAGTAGGCTCATTTTGATATGAGTAGACAGGAATATTTTTATTAGAGAATCATGTCTTAATTGTATGTAAGTCTGTAAGGTATACAAAGGTCTATTACGGGTCTTCATAAACATGTCAGTCGAAAAACGTCCTCTGCTGGACATTCTCCCCAAAGAGTCGTCTCGCGTCCAGCCATCCGGCGCGCAGCGGATTCCCGCGGCCTTCTCCAGGTCATCCGCCCACTGTGTGGAAGGAAGGCCTTCCAACTCTTCGTTTTCTGTACCGTCTTTACTTTGCGTAGAATGGGGTAAAATGGTGGGCCCTCCGACTTAGGTATTATCTACCCGTCAACCAAATGTAGCAAAGAGATAACAAGGCCGGTACATGATCCGTTTTTGTCATGATACTCCTTCACATTTTGGAACTAATAGGGTTTTAATATGTGATAGTGTTAAGGGGTTTTTTTTTCAATAGAGTACCTTCATCAAGAGATTCAAAAACTAATTGGTAAATTAATAATAATAATATTTTTTTAATGTTTCTTTTTTGTTTTTTTATTAAAGAACTATTTAAAAATGTAAATTAGTATGTAAGGAAAAATAAATAAAGAGAATATTAATTTACTTATTTCTACCGCCAATAACAGAGGAAGGGCCAACTATGACTTCATCTACCCGTTTGCGAGTTATCAATAGGAAATTCAAATATGTCTTCATGCAATTTGCAACACCCAATATTTTAGAAGTGAAATTGCTTTTATACAATAAAATTGATAAAAAAAAACAGTCCACTATCAACAATTGCGCACACTTAACCCACTGTTTCTTTTGTGCTATATTTAATATCAATACTTCAGCATTGTGTCGGAGCGACCAGCATATAAACCTACTAGACACTATTAGATGCCTACTGTGGTGTAAGGCGGCCCCCGTTAAGCCTTTTGACTGATAAAGTCCTTCCAACCTTAGGCTTAACAAGATATTTAGCGGAAAGACGTTTTTACGAGCTGAGAAGATGATTTTCGGTATTGTATCTTAAATTTCGTCGTTTTCACTATCGCATCACGTTTTGTAATCGTTTGAAAATGAACCTACCTATATTACTACTGTACTTATTATAATAATTTATGATATATAAACAACCCACATTACACACTTTACCTCATATAAGAATTAAACCTTTGCTAAAATAAGGAAATCGGATTGAAAACTATCCGGAAAAATGGTATTTTGCGTTCACGCAGTAAAGATTTCGCATTTTTTTTCCGTATGCCAATATGGTTCTTGCAAATAGCTTTCTTATACAATTTATTTACCATACCTACGGACAAAGGTAAATACCCTTTTTTTTTTAGAAGTGATATCATTAAATGACTCCTCCCGCTCTGGGCGGAGCGGGAGGTAGCATCAGACTCTTACTGACTAAAAATCCTAATGCCCTTTGCGTTCCAGGGCCGCGGTGACTCTTTTGAGCTAATTCCGCAACCCCAGCAGAGGTAAATAAGCTTAGGAATATAATTCAGTTGGTGATTGATGTCTGACTCGTCATGTCAGCCCAAAGACGTTCACTGCTGGACTAAGGCTTTCCCCAAGCTCCACCACATACCTATCATAGGCCACCACCCTAGTCATGACCATCATATTTCCGTTCTGAAAAGGGGCAGCGCTATTCGTCCTATATAGCTCCGTCTCTCTTTCACAACGGAATCATGATGGCATTTATATTTCATAGTAAGGAGCAGTTTGTTCACTCACCTTGTGGGATACTTCTCTACCAGTAGGTACACAAAACTCCAGGACCTCATGATCCCAACGGCCACAATTTCGAGTATCTACTGCCAATAAAACAAAGAACAAAAGATCAAATTTAGGTATAACATAAAACAGACCAATTAAAAAATCGTTGCCACCTGACCTCAGCCGAGGACCCTCAAAACCCGAGTTAGAATAACTCCGCTTTTCACTGTGAATTAATTTGTGACCGAGGTTACTGGGACTCTCGCCGACAACAATTAAAGGCAATAAGCTCCTTCCACAATAGGGTAGGTATTTGAATGGATTTTATAACATTTCTGAAAACCTAGAGAGCAGACCAGACGCACTTAAAAATATTGCTTAAAAATCTCAAAAAATGGCTGTTCCCGGCGTTTTAAAATCTGTAATAAACAGAGACAGCACTAATTGTGTGTGGCGTCACTCACAAGTCCCGCCATATTGAATTAAAGCCATCCGGTACAAATGACATTTTGTGTTACAAAGATAGAAGAATAACTTCAAAAGTGTAGATAAATTGGTTAAAACTGGTCGAAAACAGAGAAGTTATTCTCTGTTTTCGACCAGTTTTAACCAATTTAAAAAACAGGAGTACGTTCTCAATTCGATAGAATTTTATTTATTTATTTTTTCACAAATCGTAATGTTTTAATATCATCTATCAAATAAGGATTCATTCATTACAATTCAAATTAATGGTTTATATTATTATTATTTGTATGTGTTTGACACTCTCGGGACCCTGAGGTCCCGGCCCTTTGGTAGGCGTACGAGGGGCCGAAGCCAACACGGAGAGGCCCCGTTAGACATTTAAAATGGAATGGGGCACCAACCGACGATTTTTGCACGTGCACTATAAAAGTATACCCACAGACAATCCCCGGTTGGTGCAGGTCTATTGCAGAATATGGAAACATTAAGAAACGCTATGGGTTTGGGTGGTTTAGTGAACTGGTATTCGTATACTATGTAAGAACTATTGGCCCCTGCCTGGCCACTGACAATTAACAAGGCTTTAAATGGCAGAGGGTGTCTTGCACACTCAATAAACGGGCCCCTGAAAACGGTCGCTAGTACAAAGTGACGTAGCGCCAAGGGGACAGAAAATCCAGAGGTGATAGAAGAGTGGAGAGGTATACCACGGCTATCAGGACAATCCCGGAAATACGGTCAAGATCCCTACCAACATCTTACTGGATTATACATCTTTCTGCCGACCACGTTTGCTCTTGCGAATCTCCACTCAGACCGGCCGATCAAGGCAAGAAAGAGGTGGGAGCACTCTTCCTCGTCCGTGTTCACTCCGGCCAGCCAATAAAGGCAAGCCGCTTGCCTCAGGGACAAGTTTCCGTATAAGGTTAAGTCACCTTCTGTCAACATTTACCATGGGAAGTACATTTTGTCGAGTTATGCGCACTGAAATGTATAGGAGAGTCGATTTTTCGCGATTTCAGTTTTGGTCCCAAAGTAAAAGTTGTTCACAATGATGAGTACAATGACCCCTTAAGAGGTATTGCGTTTATTCTGTTACACTTTGTATTTGTTTTTATAGCGGCAATAGAATAACACACTAAAATTTCGACGGTCTACCTATTACGGTTCTTGAGATACAGCCCGCTGACAGACAGACGGATGGACAGCGGAGGCTTAGTAATAGGGTTCCGTTGGTTAAACTTCGGGTACAAAACCCTTAAAAAAAGGGAACATATACATTGTTCAGTTAAGACAGTATCCAAACTTTTACAATAACACAAATGATAGTCCACGCCTAGGACTAACGATAATGTTATTTAAACACGAACTGGAGGCAGGTCAATTGATGTTTGCCGACGATTCGGATAAGGTCGGCGAGTGTTTATTTTGTTCTGTCAGGGTTAGTATGTAAGTAGCGTTGGACTGTGGATGTACGAATGTTGCTGGAATAGCGTTTTATTAAATTTGATCTTTATTAATTATTGTTGATGTGTTAAATCTTTCCTCTCGCTTTCCTGTAATCTGTGGGAGTGATTTCGTAAAACGGGACGGAAGAGTGTAACAAGAAGCCGAGGAAGCGCGCGCTATTTGATTTTACCAATGAGCGCGCCCTATAAGATTTGACTAATGAGCGCGCCCTATATGATTTGATCAATGAGCGCACACAGTGGTCGAATTGACTGTCAGTTGGTACTTTAAATGTTAATGTTGCTTTTTACCAAGGTGAGACGTCAGATGTTACACATCCTATGTGACTGGTGTAAAACTCGCTCATTTTTTTTAACATTCTCTTGTCAACGTTCCAATAGCTTTGGGATTGAGCCAACATGGCTTCTTCTTCCATATTCTTTATCACAGTAGTCACGCCCTTAGGCACTCCATCCATAGCTTATTTGGTCATCCATCCAGGCTAAAAAGTTAGGCTTAACCTAACTTTTTAGCCTAATATTTGCTGGTATCATAATTAGCAAATGGGGTTGGAGAGAATCAGAGTTGCGATTGTGTAGTTACTCGAAGGACACCCATAAAAATTAGACCGAAGACGTAAAGATTATAGAAATAAAATGATGCATATAAGCATCGCAGAAGACTTCAGTAGGAGACGGTTTTGTTTTTCAAGGATAATCGATGATAGACTTTATTAAAGCCTTATTTTTTTTGGATTCTGTTAAAAACCACCAGTATTTGATTTGCGACCGTTTCCTCCAACAATAACCGTTATTATTTAAAAATTGGTCGCAGCCCAAAAACGGTTGTCTACGTTTGAACTCATATTGTCAACTTAATAGTGCGTAAATATTTTCCTACCCATTCCTAACTCCGGGCACATTGAGGGGTCCCTTAGCATTCAATGTTTACATTAGCTGAATTCGATCGTCTACGTGCGGTATTATTGTACCTACTTCGAAGTAAAGGGAATTCATTCTGATTGATTCGTACGTGAAATTGATACTTATAAAAAGGTCAAGTGGCTAATGTCGCGAGGATTTGATACGTATAATGTTTTTGTGAGAACTTGCGTCAATATTGATCAGAGGTTGTAGAAAAATGTTAGTAGGTCAACACTTTTTTTTTCAAGGTATGTACTTTGGAAGTAAAACACGTTCTGAAGATCATGTGGCACAGATAAACGTGCCAGAACAAATGAGAGATAGGGGCTCCTTCAACCTGGTGGTCAAACAAGAAGTTTTTAAGAGGACAGACCGATTTCTTTAGGGTTTTTTGTTTATTTATGTAGCATACACTAAAAATACTTGTTAAAGTACTAATATTTTAATATTTGATAGTGTAGCCTAAACTAAAGGCTGTCACGGCATGCATTAAAATAGGAGTAGGAAATGCAGTTACAAAAAAGATTTTAAATCCGACATACAAATATAAATGAAAACTTGCTAATTGATGCTTACTAATTAAGGTTATATTTATAGGTAGTTATGTATTTCCGCAAAAGGAGTGAACAATTTCTACTGAAAAATTATATATTCAGGAGTGGATGTTCTTTGATACGAGAACGGGGTATCTCGATGAAAATTCCAATATTGTAAGTTGGCATTTCTCATTGCCCACTATACAAGATGTTCCTGGATGTCGAATATAGATTTTTTGTAATAAAAACAAATCACCAATAACTTCAAAATATTATTATCATAATTATTTTTTCCAATTCACAGCAAATTAAAACCACCTATATCCAACACAATCCTGTAACTAAGAAAGTATTGTCATGGGCGTCTATGGGCCTCGTCCTGGCCCATCAAAGCCCATCGTCGATTAACGAACAACTGATAATGGCCGACTGTGTCGGACAAGGCTTCCATTAATCAAAAAATTACGCCCACAGCCCTTATTGTGCTGTAAGCCTTCGGAAATACTAGTTAACCCGTACGGTGCTGTTATGGTTCGTTTAGACGTTTGTTCACTCTCCTATTCACTCGCCCCAAAACGAGGCAAATGTCGACAGATGACAAAAATACACTTAAATTCATAATTATGAAAACCATTAAGGCAACGAAATAGAGGCATTATCTATGTCAAATTGTAAACGTGAAAGAAATAAAGAAAAATTGCTTACTACAGTAACGAAACACGTGCCTGTTATGAAGTACAGAAAGATCAATTGAAAATGCACATGATTGTCGTGGGGCGAAAATAAAAAAACGTTGTGTAGTTGCGAAATTGTTTTCTTATTCTAAATCACTCACATAACAGGTAGGTACTAAAAGAGGACTTATCCCGTGATGTACATGTTTCAAATTAAGGTAAGTACACAGGCGAGAATAGTATTCATGAAATTGAGATCCGTGTAAATAGTTCTGTAATATTTGTTATTCCTAACTTGTAGAGTGTTAAATAGTAATGATACAAAAATCATATGACAAGACTCGTCCATGAGACTTAACAGACATTCCAGTATTTTTCCTAGTGTAAACGAGCCTTTAGATTGATAACATTGCCTGATACTGATCTGCTCCTGTGTTGATGTTAGGCTTCCCGAGTTTGTAAGAGGGCGGCGGACTCGATAATATTGCTTTGTTATTTGACTGATTGCTGTGTAGGTCGAAAGAAGCAATGATCATCTACATTTTACAGTTTAAAAGTTAATGAGATTCAATCTACTGCATGTAGGCTTTAGAAAAAGCATCTTCTTATACATAGTGTAAATGTACGCTTCGTGGTTCGAGTCTGCGATTTAAGTGTTAACTGTGCATGAGAAACACAATTTTCCAAACATTTGGGGAAGGTTTGACGATCTCTGATCGACTAAACACAAATCGACGGTGGTAATTACAACTTTCGTAAGAGACATATATAGCACTGTTAGATTTTCAAAGGTTGGGGTTGAGTTGAGCGTTGAAAATCCAATTATGCTTTGTATGTTCCTTACGACATTTGAAATTTCAATTGTACTGCCGAAATGATTAACTTCCGTACTCAAAAGTTTAGGCGACACGTGAAAACAAACTACACTTCTCATCAAAAAAATCGAAACACCTCGCAGTTTATGATTTGATAAGGATTATCAGAAAAATGTGTATATTTAGGAATAAATGTAAAATGTCATTTAATAGTGAGTAGTATGAGGTTTTTAAATCCTAATGTTAATGTTCTAAATTCAAATTAAGTCTTCATAGGTTTCGTATTTTGTATAATGAGTAATTTTTACCCTGTATGGAATATGAAGGAAATGGGTAAAACAACACGCGTAAATGAAAAAAAATGTAAGAAACGTTTATTTAATAACTTGTATTCCCTCCGCGAGCTCTTATTACTGCTTCCATACGGTTCTTCATCGATCGGATGAGAGTCACGATCACATGTTGTGGTATATTATCCCATTCCTCTTGGATTGCATTTTGCAGCTGGCTAAGTGTTTCTGGGGCTGGATCTCTTGCTCGAATTCGTCTCTTTAATTCATCCCATAGATGTTCAATGGGATTCATGTCCGGGCTTCTTGCTGGCCATACCATAATGGAGATACCGACTTCGGTAAGATAATCTCGTACGACGCCCGCGGTGTGAGCTCTAGCATTGTCGTGCATGAATATGAAGTCGTTGCCAATAAAATGTGCATAGGGCATCACATGAGGTTCAAGACACTGTTCGATGTACCGATGAGAGTTTAGTGCAGGCAGCCGTGGCCCAGATACAAAGGCAAGTTCTGTCTTACCGTCGGCGCTGATTCCTCCCCAAACCGTCCACGAACCGCCACCATAGCTGACCTTTTCTTCAATGCAGCATTGTGCAAAGCGTTCTCCATCTCTTCTGTAGACCTTGTTCCTTCCGTCGTTACCATACAGCATAATTTTACACTCATCAGAAAACAGTACTTTGCTCCACTGAAGGTATGACCAAGTTAGGTGCTCGCGTGCAAAGTTAAGGCGCGCTCTTCGATGGTCTGCAGTTAATTTCGGCCCATTCGCTGGCTTATGCGGTGCCAATCCGCGTTCCTTCAACCTTCTTCTTATTGTAGAGTCACTTACAGCTACTCTTCGTACAACGCGAAGCTGCTGCTGCAGTTGAAAAGCGTTAAGGCGTCGATTTCGTAAAGAGGTTGTTACAATAAATCGATCATCTCGCTCAGAAGTGACCCGATTCCTGCCAGATCCTGAACGGCGCGTGAACGAACCAGTCTCCCGATAGCGTTTGTAGACTCTATGAACAGATGATAAGCTTAGATGCAATCTTGCAGCCACAACACGCTGACTAAGTCCAGAATCCAGCAATGCCACCACTTGGGCGGCTTCTGCGGGCGAAGTATCCATATGTTTTAGAAAAAAAAGTTTTTTCAGACGTCCCAAAGTCACAGTAAATGAAATAAGAAACAAAAAGTTTAAAGACAAGCGCTAATTTTAGTTTTTAAACGAGAAACGTACTCCAACCCTAAATACACATTTGTCTCAAAACAGTGATTAATTTCATTTATAGGATAAACAAATGAAATTCTAATTTCGAATTTTGATTTTTTTCTTCTTACTGTAATGACCAAACTGCCAGCTACACAATAATGTTTTTTTTTTCATGGAATTAATTCTCTTTTGTAAAAAATTAGGACAAAAACAATAAAAACGAAAGTGTTTCGATTTTTTTGATGAGAAGTGTATATATCTCACGTACCTAAAATATTATCACACAAAGTCAGTGAAAATACAGACGAAACCCACAGGCAAAAGAGTATTTTTAAAATATCGTGTCCCAGTGCAGACCTTGATTGGAAATCCCAGTCTAATTGCGTCAGTCTGTCGGACGATGACGAGTATTGCATCACTTTGAATTGGTCACCAAGCCTTTGACAGATTACTAGTAATGGACAGATGGACCTCTTGGGTACGTCAGCCTGCATAGATAGAGTACGTAATACCTAGGTTGAATGTAGTGAAAAACTTCATGCAGTCGATGGTCGCTTAAACCAATTACGGTTACAAATGCAAGGACCAAGTGCGGGTCGCATTCGCAACTAAATGGTTCCCTCTTCCGTACCATTAATCGAAAAAAATATGATTCTAGGTCAAGGTTTTGCGAGTATCGACATGTAGAATTGGAAACCCTTGTTGTACAAGTCCAACTTGCACTTGACTGGTTTTAATAAAATTATTGGTTATCACTATAATAATAATAATAATATATATAATATATCCTGGGACAACTCACACACGGTCATCCGATCCCAAACTAGGCAGAGCCTGTGCTATGGCAACCAGACAACTGATAAACATACTTATATATTTCTAAATACATACATATTATAGGCAAATTACACCCAGACACAGAACAAATGATCATGCTCATCACACAAAGATTTGTCCTGGGTGGGAATCGAACCCACGACCTCCGGTTTAGCAGTCAGGGTCACTAACCACTCGACCAACAGGCCAGTCAATACTATACTTTTAAGTTTGATGCTTTAATTTTTATACAGGGTTATTTGTAAAACACTTACAACCTTTTTGTGGGTGAAAGTACTCCTGATTATTAACAACTTTTGCTATGAGACCAACCCTGAAAATTAAAAAAAAATATCTTCTGTTTCATACATTTTCATCTGGTGAATATTGCATTTTGTATGAAATAGCTCAATCAATCATCAATCATTTATTTATTTGCACACATGGGTCCTTATAATAAAGTTCTCCATATTTTACCATCACCTGGGTATGCAAATACAATATTAAACAATTTAAAACTATCAACTTAATTAAAATAAATCACATTTCTAAAAAACAATTAAAAAATGATTTAAAATAAATCAAATAATAAGTAAATTAAATAATAATAAACAATACATACCTAACTATTAAATTCAGAATAATCAATATTAATTAAGTACCAAATAATAAATAACAAATGATTTTCCTAACATAATAATCATATGTAACAGAATTAGCACCTTTCATTTAAATACTCATTAATTTGATAATAACATTTCGCAATTCAAAGTTCGTGTAGTTTTGGTTTTAAATAGATCTATATCTTCAATTTCCATGATGTGTTTAGGCAGTTTATTAAAAATTGTACTTAGCTGTTTTTTTTTTGAAATTTCAAAAGTTTTAAAAGTTGTTTCTAATCATGAGTACTTTCACCCTCTGAAAGTTAGTTAATAATAATAATATCTTGGGACAACTCACACACGGTCATCCGATCCCAAACTAGGCAGAGCCTGTGCTATGGCAACCAGACAACTGATAAACATACTTATATATTTCTAAATACATACATATTATAGATAAATTACACCCAGACACAGAACAAATGATCATGCTCATCACACAAAGATTTGTCCTGGGTAGGAATCGAACCCACGACCTCCGGTTTAGCAGTCAGGGTCACTAACCACTCGACCAACAGGCTAGTAAAAGTTAGTTTGTCAGTTTTTAAAAAATAACCTTGTATATTTTTACGATACAGCAAAAGCACTAATAACGCAAAGAACGCCAAAAAAAACACGTCTCTTTCAAATTTTATTTTATTTTTATAATTTGTTGTTATAGCAAAGGCCATTAATTCTTTTAATATAGGAATACATATGCAAGTAAATTTTCATCTCGAACAATACAAAAAAAATCTTGAGAAGACTTAATATTCAGACAGTCATTCTTGAAAATAACGTGGTCGGTAATAAACCTTTTCTAAATAAAAGCGAATTTGCGGAAAGAAACGAACACTCACCTGAACTCCCATTTGACTCGACAAATGTTTAGTCACTCCATCATCCAAAGAGTATTTAAACATCCCCACAAGGGCACAAGATAAAATATATTCAATATTTTCCCTCCATCTTGAATCAACATGGTTTGAAGGATGGCTTTCCTCGAATGTTTAAAAGTCTAACAATCCAGGGAGTATTAATTTTATAGGAAAACGCAAAGGAATTTCGGTCAAAGAAGATTATGAATATAAAAATATAATCTACGCTTTGAAAATCAGAAAGTAAAAAGTTCGATGGTAAAATTTCATTATTGATGAGACTTCGTATCCTTTGAGTGAAAAGATTTTGAACTAGAGAATTGTAGACGTATTTTAAGTAGCAATGAAACGAAATCTTGTCACGGAATGGCTGATAACTTGGTTTAATTGGTTTATTGGGTCTTTTTCGGCCACTGCAATCATATATTTTTTTAAACTTGGTGTTGCTTTGTGATCTAGTATGCGCTTATCTCCAATGATTAGACGTGGCCATTGTTTAAAGTTCTGCTTAATCATATGCTGGTGGTTTCTATTGGCAAAGCAGAGGCTGACAGAAGGCATATCCCGCTTCTGTCAGTGACATAGCGAGGTCCAGTGGTGAGCCAGTAGACCTCGCTATGTCACTGACTGACAAAAGATAACCTATTATAGTGGAATCAGGCATGTCCGCAGTCCTGCAGTTGCGGTATTGTTCGAAAGAGTTATCGCGGCCCAAAGGCGGAACGCAAAGAGCAATTAAAGTAACTCGGATGGGTTTTAGGCAGGCCCGCGGAAGGATCCAGCAAGGAAGGTGAATTTTCAGGTTTAGCGTGCAATAAAACGAAATAGCAAAGATAAATTTGAACAACGTATTAGAATTTTAGTGACGACAATATATCGGAGACATCTTCCGATATCGCATGTCTTTGCCAAATAAACATATTACTTATCGTTTGCTTACATTTTATTTCGTGCTACTTCGACTGAGAAAACAGGGATAGACATCAAAAGAATGCGCTAAAATATGATTGCCCACCCTCTCAGTGCTGCACTGTGGCCGCTATGATTTCTGATTATTATGAGACATTCCTTAAATTAAAAGAAAGATAAAGTATTTTTACTGTCATGAACCTTTTAAAAAAAAATACAACCAACTTTTAAAACACTACAACCTTCATTTCGATGTTTTTGGTTGTTTCTTCGTTTTGTTAACACTGACTTCCGAAACGAAGGTTATTTTATACTTTGTAGTGTTTTTGGAAGACAGTTGTATTTTTTTTTTCACGTCTTAGTGGTACCCTACAATTAACAACACCACGGCACAGTCACAGGAACGCAAAATCCGCAATTTCCTTTACTTGGATGACATATTTTTTCCAGCTATTCTGTTTTAAAAACCAAACGTCTGAACAGATTTAGATCAAATCCCTTCAATAATAAAGGAGTTATGAGGTTACAAACATAAAAAACCACCGAATTGAGAACCTTCTCCTTTTTTGAAGTCGGTAAAAAACGTAAATGCATACGATTTATACGTTATCAGCAAATATTTTTTTTTTTCTTCTTTCTTTCTTAATAAATTATAAACTCAAAGTTACCTTAAAGATAGTATTAGTAGTACTCAAATTATGTTTGTAAGATCCCATCATTGGTTATATTATTTGTGTTTTGTTTTTTGCGTCATATTTAACGTAAATAAACTTATTTTCTTTGCGTTAAGGTACTACGGCTACATATCTTCCGTTCCACATGAATTCTGGCCACAATACTCTCACCGCTTTGGCGACACGATTATATTCGAGAGAAGAATTCTCTTTGATGCTATCACAAATCTTTTTATAAATGATAGAAGACTCCCTTCATGTCTTCGTACGCGTAAAAATTGGTCTTTCAAAGCAAATATTTTTGGAAGTCGGAATCTAACTGATCTTATGGCTTCAGAAGCCTGCTAAATGGCGCTTTGTAAGCAAATTGGACATCAGTGTTGTCATAATTGGTGGCGCCATGCGCCATCTTGGATTCTTGTTTTGACAGTTGGGTAATTAGGTGACATTTTATTTTATTTATTCGTGACCAACTTATACTAACGGTTTACACCGCACCGTTCTGTATGGTGTCGGACGTAAAAGAATAGCACCATCCCATCACTTCCCCTGGGTGTCGTAAGAGACGACTAAGGGAATCACCAGAGAAGGGGCAGCAGCATACTCTGTGCATTGTAACAGCTACACTGCGAACGCCAACCCGCCTGCCAAGCTTGGCGATTATGGCAAACCCCCCCTTGGGGGGAGGCCAATGTCCAGCAGTGGACGACTTTTGGGTGATATGATGATGATGATGACACCACACATACAAGTTATAAATCTTTATATTGTTGTTGGGTAAACTATTTCAGGACGAAAAAACAGGAAATTCGGAATAATTAATTATTACTTCAGAGATGAAACCGCAGCGCTGCCGTTTTGCTCAACATAATATTTAGGTATGTACGTACATGCATGATATAAATAACACCTAATAACTGAACTCTATTATTCACACTCGCATTACTCTGATGAAACGATAAGTACTATTATAGGACAAACTTAGCTTTGTAGCTGAAAAAAATGTTCTTCCATACATCGATGGGTCGTTCCGTATATAAATATAAGTACCTAAGTAATCGCAAAAAAAAAAAAATGTGATAAAACTACAAATTATCAATTTTCAGATTTTTCCATTACTTGTGGTGTAAGATATTGCTTCATGCCAAATCTCATGATTTTAGGTCAACGGGAAGTACCCCATAGGTTTTGATCTACTTGCGAGTACCAAAATATGTCATAAATAGCCGTATCTTTTTATTGCGTTGACTTAGACGCTCGATTTTTTTTTTAGAGCTCTAAGGTACCATTGACCTAAGGTAAATTGAAAAGAATGTAACTGCACATTCCCAGTCTGCCATTCAGAGGTATTGACAGGCACAATACAAATAATATTCGTACGGGTGCCTCTATTATATTTGCTCTGAATTCTGAATTTACTTTCATTCGGTCGTTCACATTCAGTCGTTCACTCGATGTGAATGGGTGAACTACTTATGTCAGTAACATTTTTGCCTTTAAATGTTCGAGAATTCTTGCTCGGGAATGGTTGAATGTTATCGTGTTCTGGAGTGTAACATGACAACGCGTTATTGAACTCGCAGTCTTTTAGTGAATTTATGGTCCTACTGTCAAAAATTAAACCATGCTTTCAAAATAAATCTAACATTTGCACTTGATGTTAATACCCTCGACTGTTCTTAATTAAAGAAAACAAATGCACCCGGCAAACGTTGTTATGTCCGTCATCTCCTTAGCCTCGTCCTAAATAGGTTAAGATACTTTGATTGGTAGTGGTCGGACGTAAAAGAATAGGTTCTGTATGGTGTCGGACGTAAAAAAATAGCACCATCCCATCACTTGTCGTGGGTGTCGTAAGAGGCGACTAAGGGACTCACCAGCGAATGGGCAGCAGGATTCTCTGTGCATTGCAACAGCTACACTGCGATCGCCAATCCGCCTGCCAAATGTGGCAATGATGGCCTTTGCCCCC
>NDFZ01005395.1:678392-689397 GCA_002192655.3 Mamestra configurata | reverse complement strand
AGAATAAATAATTTGAAATTGAAAATAAAGGGTCGACTACTGGGATTTTTACCCTACTTATTTAGCCGTTATGTTAGTTTACGTTTTTGAAATCACTTTTAAGTTTCTATTGTACTGAGATTATTATCATAAAACGTAACTGATTGAGTATTATTCGACTAAGTAAATTATACCTAATAATCATTTTTCATTGATCAATTGACCATACATGCCTTACCTAACGACGGTAAATTATAAATTTAAAAAATTCTTGTGCTGTTGTGAATATTTTCAATAAAAGTATTTGAAATCGTTTTTTTTGTTTTATTTTGTAAACATTGTTAGCAACGCGCTAGTCGATCAGCGCACGGCTCGGCGCGCGCGTCGTGCGATCGGCGCAGTGCTCTTATCTGTCTAGCTAGCCGTTCACTCTCTTGCCGGTGTGCCTCACGCACACATACACGGAGCGCATAGAATACCTAGAATCGATTAGCGCTAGAAACTCGGTGTGCTCTTAACAGTTTTAGTAGGTACGGAACTCTAAAAATATAATAAGATTCTTCAATATTATAATTTTGTTCAAATGTATTTAAAGAACAATAAGTAATTTGCAATTTCTTAAATTCCGGAATACAATCGTCATGTTTATGATTCCGGGATTTTAGAGGAGGTATTATCAACTCTATGTTACTTACTTCCACGAAAATTAGGTAAATATAGTCTACCTATTCCGATCTCTGCTCATAAGCATAACTTCTTAACTTTGAAATTTTGCCATTGTTTTTAAAATTGCTTTATTTATTTATTTAGTAATCATTTTGTACCCAATGAAGTATAAATTATTTGTTCTTACGCCAACCTTTATTTTTTATGCACATAATATGATGACTACGCGAAGTATTCTGATATGCAGAGGTATATGTACCCTCTTTTAAGAAGTTAAGATGTTTTCTGACCCTTAATAAACGCAACGAAGGACCAGCGATGTTCGATGTTGGCACCGACGCCGCTGGTGGTCCGCTCGAACACATCCGTGTGTTTCTGTAGAACATGGTGTATAGTTGCTTGGGATACGTGCGGGAAGATAGCGCGGACATACGATACTACATAGTCGAGGCTTGCTCCCTGTGGATGTACCTGGAAAATAACGTTATTGTTAAAAATAAATTTGGTCCAAGTGAATGACCACAAGTGCAAGATTGCTAAGCATCAAGAAGGCGGTATACTTTATGAAGTTGAGTGTTGTCAGTCATAGCAAACTAATCTATTATGTAGCTTAGCTAGTCAGTGGCGGCCTTAGAGGGTGTCTAACGGGGCAACCACCCGGGGCCTCTCTCTGGCAGGGGCCTCGCGCAACCCGAGTTCAAAAACCTTACATCATCATCTGCCTAGCCTTATCGCAACTATATTGGGGTCGGCTACCAGTCAAACTGGATTCAGCTGAATACGAATATTTTACGTGGAGCGACTGCCTATCGGACCACCACTACCCAGGAACGATACTTATTGGCAAGACTGGTGTCAGATTTTCGTGCTGCTGCCAAAGGTGAACATGACAGCCGAAACCAACCAACTTAACCTATGTTAAGATAGTCGACAGACCTCGGCACACATTGCTTAACCTTGAAAATCGGCCCGTGCGCCTGTTATTATTTAGCCACGGGTGTGATACGTTTTTTATTTTTAAGCAATATATCAATAAAGTAAAATGAAGTTATTTCATGGATTATTAAATAATATTAATAGTAATAGGTAGGGATGTTATGGATATGATATTTCGGATCTGGATACGGACATGGACGAAAATTATATCGGTTTCGGATACGGTTACGGATATTAGATTGAAGTAAAATATAAACACACACTGTGTTTTGATTTGAGATGAAATTTCAGACACATGGCACAGTGTGATATAAACCCTCATTTTGTTTCACCTTGGTTTTATTGAAGAATTCCATAGTTATTATCATTACAAAGATCAGAGTAAAACTCCGAAATCGCCATGACTTATATTTCTTCAGAAAAAAAAATTCAAAGTTTGCTTATAACCGGGGCCAGAAATACACAAAAAAATATATTTCAAAATAACTGAACTTTTTATTTTAATTTTGATTGCATCAAATAATTATACATATAAAACCATACCTTTTGACAAGTTTTTGTACATTTATGGTGATTGGATTAGGAGAAATTAATTAATTTCTCATTTTCGGTTTTTTTTTTATTGTTCCACATTAACGCCGTATTAGAAAGAGATTCATATATTGAATGATAATTTAAACAAGCCCTTATGCGCAGTATTAAAATCACAATCTAATACCAAGGTGAAACAAAATGAGGGTTTATATCACACTGTGCATGGGCGTGCAGTAGGCTACAGTAAGGGTAGGCCAGCCCATACAAAATGCCCAAAAAAAAACCTCACCATATTATTCAGGGTTCACTTTGAAAGTGAACGAAAATTTTTTTTGGGCATTTTGTATGGGCTGGCCTACCCTTCCTGTACTACCTACTGCACGCGCATGTCAGTGAAGTATTGCCACCTCCTCAAACAAACTGCAAGAATAACGTGGCGCGCGAGCGGTGAAACATGTCGTTTTATTTAGATTCCGCCCTTACACGAAACCATCCAAAACTTGTGAAACAGATACGGTTACAGTTACGGATATATTTTTATTTCGGATATCGGATAGTTTCGGTTACGGTTACGGAGTTCCATAACATCCGTAACAGGCTTTCATTTTGAAAAGTATAAGAAAAAGAAAGAAACAGAGATTATTTGCGCCAAGTGCGAGTTGAGTTTATTTGTTCTCATTGTGATTTCATTTAAAATTTTAGTATAAGGAAAAGCCGCAAACTAAATTAGAAATATATATCTATTTTCGATTCATATAAATTTCAAAAAGAGCAAGGGGCTCGCAAAGGTCTTCTGCCCGGGGCGTCGCAAAGATTTGCCGCCAGGGGCCTCTCAACGTTAAAGGCCGCCGCTGCAGCTAGTTCTTGAACAAACTATCTTACTTGTAAGAAAGCAGACATGACTCCAATCAGCTTGGCTTCTCCGCAGCCCGCCTCGACAGCCTCCTTGATGTGCACGGCCGAGTCCAGGTCCTCGGGCAGCGGCGGCGGCGGAGGCGGCTTCACTATCGGCGACGGCAGAGGAGGCTGCAAATATAAAAGGCTTTCATTTTTTACCAGCCAGCATGCTACCCAACTGCAAAGTTTGACAATGCAAATTCCTCAAAAAATTGTTTAAAACCCATGAGCAGGCAACGCTTTTCTACCAGATAATTTTGATGATATTACTAATTAAGTATTAAACTCTCTTAGTTTCCTTTCGGCTCAGAAATTATAAAATAAATATATATATATTATAAATATAAATATAAGTTTGAAAATGCAGAATTAACGTACGTTTTTCTCAATGGCTCCCTGTAAAGCCTGTCGCGCGATAAACTGTGCCTTAAACTTCTCCATCTCTTTCATAGCGTCGGACTTAATAACGTCAACTTCGTTTTTATATGCTTCCAGTTGAAATTGGAGGCTTTCATTCTCACGCTGAAACAATACAAAAAAAAATTAATGAACTGCTATACACGCAAGCACGGTGTAGAACAGGTATTAAATGACTGGATTACTAATATGTTAAGTAAACGAGTGGTTCGACTTGAGGAAGAGTAGCAGTTGGCCTTAATAGCCAGAGGCTGCCCACAAGGAGGAGTGCTTTCCCCTCTTCTGTGGAAACTGGTTATAAATGACTTTATCGCCAAACTCTACGCACATTGTTACTATACAATAGGCTATGCAGACGACCTCGCAATCCTTGTGCCTGGGAAGGTGACTGGAACGATTTGCAACCTCACGCAGCAAGCACTACGCATCGTGGAGACATGGTGCGGAGAATATGATCCGACAGTAAACCCCACTAAAACTGAATTAGTCATGTTCACACAAAAGCGAGCACTAGGCCACTACCGCCTACTAAAGCTCTTTAACACAGAACTCCAGTTGTCTAACGAGGTAAGTACCTGGGGGTCATCCTAGACAGTAAGTTAAACTGGAGTAATCATCTAGACTACTACTACTAAACACTAAACAGAGCATGCATCACCTTCTGGCAATGCAGGAAAATGATAGGTAAGAAGTGGGGCCTATCTCCCAAAATAATACTATGGCTATACAGCTCAATAATTCGGCCCATAATCACCTACGGGACCGTAGTGTGGTGGACCCGCACAAAGCTAGTTACAGCCGTAAATAAACTACAGCGCGTGCAAAGGCTAGCCTGCATGGCAACGACGGGCTGCATGAGGACTACTCCGACTGCGGCGCTGGAAGTCATACTGGGACTCCCCTCCCTCCACCTGTTCATACAACAGGAAGCGACGATGGCAACACCGCCTTAAAACACTAGATCTCTGGTGTTAAAGAGAAACACAACACACCGCTCTGCTCGAGCAGCTCAACAATGAACTCCCCATAACAAAAGCAATCAATGACCGGGTACCCAAACAATTTATCTTTGATAAAAATTCAAAATCCAATTGCATGAGGATCACCGCTGCGAAGCGCTGATCCTCATGCCTCACCCCAGCTGCGGGTCTTCACCGATGGATCAAAAACAAGCACGGGTGCAGGAATCTTCTCAGATGATCTCAACATTCACATAGCCACACCATTGAGGGTCCACAACACAGTGTTTCAAACTGAGTGCATGGGCATTTTCCTGGCGGCTTCAGCCATCATAAACAGGGAAGTTAGGGACCACTCAATACGCTTACTTTCTGACAGCATGGCCGTCCTGCAAGCTCTGAACAGTCACACAGTTAGCTCTGGTGTGATTTTCGAGTGTCACCAACGTTTCAACCAGGTTGGTAGATACAACAAAGTAACCATTCAATGGATTAAGGGACACAGCGAATCTCGAGGCAAAGATGCAGCGGACGAACTCGCCAGAAGGTATCTTATATATATAAGGAATCGTACCACTCCCCTTCGATTACCTACGCAATCTCGTAAGGAAACGCACCAGTGATAATCATCACAAGCTATGGGTTGACCTTGGTGAGTGTAGGCAGGCCAAAGAGGCACTTCCCTCTATTGATGGCCGATTCACGCAAAAAGCCCTCAAAAACAGCAGTTGCGTACAGTCACAGCCGTCACAACTGGCCATGGGTCTTTTAATAAACACCTCTATGTTATAGGAGTCACTGACAGCTCACTCAGCAGAGCCTGCATGGAGGAGGATGAGACAGCAGCACATCTGCTACTAAGCTGCGCGGTAGTCGCTGATTACAGGGCTAAGTATTTCGGAAACCCAGGTACCCTCTGAGATAGTTGGTAACACCAAGGCGTTGGTGGCCTTTCTTGGGGAGCTGGGGTGGATCTAATGACACATTTGTCCCACCTGCACGCAAACAAAACGAAACCAGCCCGTGTTACATACATACACGTAAGGTGGGAAGCACTCAGGCTAGGTAATGAATTTATCTTAGCAGGGTGGCTAATAGCAGTTTAATTAGAGTTACCGAGAATTGAGATTGGCGTGCGATTAGAGAGGCATATGTCCAGCAGTAGACTGCTGTAGGTTAATGATGATGAACAAAACATATATTATTATGTTAATAGGGTAACTTACTTTCAGCTGTTGGACTTCTTCATTGCTATCTGCCCGATTGAAACCATTGAAATCTCCTTCGTCGTTAAACTTCTCATAGAACTCTTCTTTCAATGAATTAAACTCCTGAAACATTTATATTTGTTTAGTGAACAATTAATGAACAAATATTATTACTAAATGTAGTGGATAATCCAATTCGCGTTTTTAGAAAATATACCCCAAAATACTACATTCCTCCTTCTATTTACCTGTTTCTGCTGTCTTCTCGGTTACGGGAAGCTCATACTTACTGACACAAAGTGTTAAAATTATAATATACTGTTTACTATTACAGTGAAGCAGTGTTATCACGAACATACGTGTTCATGTTATTTACTAACAGGACTTTCCTTTGCTTCCTATCAAAACAAAAATTGCTATATTAGTTAGTACCTGTGTCATTTTCTGCCATGTCTCAATATTCTTTCTCTGAGGTTTTGTGAAGTGATCCCAAACGCGTTGATGAGACGATGCGGCAAACACTTTCGCCACCTGTTCGACTGAGGTTCACAAAAATTATGTTAAGAGATCCGACTTTGGTCTCACGACCAAAACATACCGTCGTATTTTCTCGATCGACCGGTCATCCCAGGCTCTCATACTGTGGTTTATTACGGCGGAGTCGTACGCAGCGTTATACGTCTACCTATCACACGCGAGGGTCACGAGCCAGTCCACACGGTTGCACACGCTGCACCTCGCGTTGCATAGATGTGGCATGATATGATACTGTGACAATGCACACAAGTATCCACTAGTTTGGACAATTTATTTTTAACCAGTTCCATAACTAATAAATTTGATTGCTTGGTATTATTTTCAGTTCCATAACTAATGAATTTAATTAGTTGGTACAAACATTCAAAAGTTAAAATTAAATTGTCATGACACAATAACTTACAAAAGCATCCATCTTTTCAGCAATGGTTCTGTTGTTTTTCATTCATACTTATGGCTGGAAGTTGTCTGGTGAACCGGGGCAATCCATGTGTTGACTACTGACTGAGTATTCAGATTGTAAGAGAGACCATTTAAAGAAAATATCATTAATTTGTTTGTGAGTGACACCCTTGAAGCTGCAGAAATGTTTGAGCATTATCTTCAAAAGCATTTTACAACATTCAATGTGTAGACTCCAAATTAGCATAATTAATGCTTTATTTAAACTGTTTCAAAAGAATTAAAATGAAATGTAAACAAATAGGTCTGTAACTGTTGTGGAAAAATCTTTTACAAATTGAGTGTTTTGATGTTTTTGATTTAAGAAGATAAAATCAATATTATGACCATAAAGATTAATTAAGTACAATTTTATAAATGTTGTCCAAATGAAACAAACATTGTATTAAAGAGAGGAAAAACCTTGCAACCTTTAAAATACCAAGAATTTCAACAGAAACATTGTTTGCACTTTCATTTAAAACTTTTGGAACAGATTTTTGTTTCTACTGAATGTTTTCATAATTGAAATGAAAACATTATGACCATCTTACCTTTAAATTATATATAAATATCAAAAAATGATGAACTTGAGACATAATTATCACTCATTTCACACATTCACCGGATATGGTGATTGAGAAATTGTAGATACTATGTCTAAACAAACTTACGTTGCTCTATCACGTTAGCAATGTGATTCTTCACTCGTTCCTTGCAATCAAGTAACTCTTCCTCTGCTTGCATTTTCTCATTGAACAATCTGCGAATATGTGCATTTGTTGCTTGTATCATTGAATAAAATTGATTTGCATTCTTTTTTGTACATTCTCCACGCTCTAACCAAGCAAGCAATGTCTGTAATAAGTTTACAATTTTAATTTCATTAGTGAATAAGATAAATCAAGTGTAATTTTTTTTTTTTTTTATCTTTTGGTTTTCAATTACTAACTTACTGGTAGAGTACTTGAGAAATGTTCTTCATTTTTTAGTTTTTCTGCCAATTGTATCATGGATGCATTCGAATATGGTTGTGCTCTAGATGGTGATGGTGTCCTCCTACGTGAATCCCCATAGGCAGGC
This sequence comes from Mamestra configurata, assembly GCA_002192655.3. NCBI lineage: Eukaryota > Metazoa > Arthropoda > Insecta > Lepidoptera > Noctuidae > Mamestra > Mamestra configurata. The sequence continues at coordinate 681,740 of NDFZ01005395.1, read as the reverse complement.
ATGTTGCGGTTAACAATATCATTTTGAGCATTTAAATGCTGCATATGTTGTTGTTGAACCCGCAAGGCTTGTCTTTGTCTCCGCTCAAAATCATTCTGGTCATCGCGACTCTACAAAAAAGAGCTCATGATTATTATTTTGCAAAATTTTAACATAGTCATGTTAATAATTGTACCTACCAGAGCGTAGTCTACATGTAACCAGCCAGAAGTGGAGTGTGAATTTTCATCGTCGTCATCCTCCACCATGTCATCCTTTTCTTTTTCTTTTATGTTAATAAGTTTAATACAGTAACCAGATATCATCATGGCTTGATCCACACACTCCTCTCTATCAAAACGAATGTGACAAAAGTTTTTCTTTGACAATCTCAATGTATGGATCCTGCCATAGGTCTCAAATATTTCTCTCACAATGCTTTCTCTGATTTTGTCTGGTAATCCTCCCACAAAGATTGTTCGGCAACCAGGTGGTTTAGACCTGCGTGGAGGTTGTGGTGTGCCTGAATCAGGAGGAATAAGCCTGGCATGCTTAAATAGAATTTCTTTTTTTGGTTGCGCATTAGACATATCTCCACCCATATTAGGGTACATTCCCATCATAGTGGGGTCCATCATCATGCCGCCCATCATACTCATGTCCATGGCAGGGGGAGCGGCAGGTGCCATTGCCTGTCCACCCATAGCTGACATGTCCATAGCCGCTTGTGGGATTATGTCCATGCCTGCTCCAGGCATCATTTCCATTCCTGCAGTTGGCATGTTAGGCATCATGCCCCCACCCATCATAGCCCCTGGCATCATCATGTTTGGGTACATTCCACCAGCCATCATCATGTTAGCTACAATCAAATTTAGGTTGGACATTAACGGCTGGTCTCAACGTATCTACCTATGACCAACTGTCAAAGTAGCTACCAACAGTAGCTGAAACGTCTTGTTTGCCTTTCAATTATGACGTTTCAGCTACTGTTGGTAGGTAATTTGACAGTTAGTTAAAGGAAGATATGTTATTGAAACTAGCCATATAACATGATTATGGTAGGTACTAAAGGTTATCTAAATCTATACTAATACTTAAGCTGAAGAGTTTGTTTGTTTGAACGCACTAATCACTGGAACCAGTGGGATTTGGAAAATTATTTTTGTATATGATAGCCACATTCATGAGGAATGCTAACGGGAAAAACGGGATGTGCGCGTTCGAAGTCGCGGGGCAAATCTAGTTATATAATAAAGATAAAAAGTAAGTACCTTGTGGGTACATGTTGGCCATCATCATAGGGCTCATAACATTACCCATGTTATCATTGGATTTACCAGAATCTTGAGATTTGCTATTATCACGCCTGCGACCGACATTGTCGATCCTCAGGGGCGACCTGGACCTATCGTTTCTGTTGTTACCTAGAAAAGTGTAAATGTTTAGTATAGTAAAATTTCACTTTATTTACTTTTTGGCGCTGTTGGTAATCTCGCTGGACAACATTAGAATAGCTGCAGTATAGTTGATCACTATATAATTTCAGAACTCTTTACGAACCTTGCATGACTCCTTTGTTGAATCATAAAATCAGTTGAGGACCCACTCCGATTCCGATCCACTACGATTGGTATCACACGGGATGTGATTAGTCAATCTTTGTTGTAGACCAAGTTGTGAGTTGTACTTAAATTATAATTGTACAATATCCTCTCTCGTTACTCAAATATAATCTTCATCAACAAAATTATAGGAATTTTAGCTTGGGCTTGCTTGGTGAATGCCTCAATGGTGATTGGTTAACACTCCCCTATCTTTATTATACTCTTTGGGTTAACAAATGGACAATTATTATGACATTCTAGCTCGAACGTTTCCGGTTTCAAGTTTGATTGAGTGAATGATTTTTTATTCATTCATAGCTCAATCCGCATTCCGGTACTCATTTCTCTTTATGGTTTTATATCCGTTTCTGGCCAGTTGTCCCTGGCAACACCAGTCTACTAGTGAAAAAACCACACATATCAACACACAATCTATGGACTGATTTAATGATGGCAATCGATTTATAACGTTTTACTAATTTTTTATGTTTTTTTTTTCGATTAGATATTTTATCTTTTACATAATGTTCAACTATTTACTATATATAAACTTAAAAAAATAAAAAATAACTAACAAAAAATTGTCTAAAACGTTATCGTTATCAGTTGAAAACTCACCTACAAAAATAAAAGAACAGTGTTTTACACTTCATTATGAGCAATTAATTACCTACATTATCTAATAGACGAAAGCTGTATGTAGATATATAGGTAATAAGAATAGGTAGGCACAGGGACCGATATCGATACTCGAAGAATACCGATATTTTTAAGGAAATACCGATAACGGTATCGCTATCTGGGATAAATACTGGTATTTTATAGCAGTAATTTGAGTATCGATATAAAATATCGATAATTATATCAATACCCAGTACCGATATCAGGCGACAATGTGAGTTGTGACGTCACAGAATCTTTATTGATGATTCCTAAGTAAATACATATTTATTACAGTTGCGAATCATATTTTTATCAAGATACAACCCGACACAGACCTTTTTTTTTTGCAAAAAACGCAAGAAAATTTAATAATAACGGTATTATATCGATACCTAAATACCGGTATTTATAGCGATATTTTGGTATCGGTATCCAAATTATATCGGTATTCAGTCCCTGGGTAGGTACCTATTCTTATTTATTATATTATATTACACACTAGATTAGAAGACATCATTAAACCGAAACAAATTGATTATTTATATCGATTAAAAATAATGAAAAAAAATAATAATAGAGTTGTCAATATAGTTTTTATAACTTAGGTAGGTTATACCTACGCTTGCTCGGACGGACCAACTAGAACTAAACCCGCTAAGTATATCAATATCAGTATATCACACATTTAAAAAAAATTATAGGTAGGTACTCCGTTATATCCCTACCTTAGTAAAATCAAGAAAATTTAGTAACAATTAAGAAAAACATAGTAATCAACACCACCCGTTTTAAATCGAAGAAAACAGGTCATTTCGGTTTTAAACGGTTTCTTTTTTGTTTATACGGATTTTAGTAGAAGTGTATTTGTAACTTTGTAATGTAGTAGTAAATTTGCTATTATTGTCCTGGCTTACGGGTAACTACGGAACTCTACACTATGCGTGGTTCGATACGCACTTGGTTGATATTTTTCTTCATTGCATTTCTCAAAGTAGTGACACTAAGATCACGTCTCTACTAGTACCTATACTCTATGGTTTAGAGGTTGCCGACCAACTAACGGGCAAAACTGTGGCGCTTTTTTTTTTTTTTTATTTAA